>OY757904.1:68940364-69027864 GCA_963585895.1 Sepioteuthis lessoniana
CTTTCAGTCGTCATTTTTTTTTACTTTCGTGTAATTATTTATTATTCGTTACCAACCTGGAATGGAACAGTTACCCCTCCCAGTTAGAGATGACCTAGAATTCTGCTTTAGCTTCAGTGACTGTCATCTAGACAACAACTTTCCCCATGCACTAATAAGGATCAGCAGCTGATTATGAGGCACCCAAAAGAAGGATGTTGACAATACTAAGGGGTTTTTGGTACCACTTATTTAAACGCATATACGAGTGAATAGCATCAGAATAAACATGACTCAGAAATACATTCTGTCAATACATTGAAAGGGATTATATATATATATATATATATATATATATATATATATATATATATATATATATATATATATATATATATATATATATATAAGATTATGATAAGAATAGATTTGTTTGAATTTTTTTAAATAAAAAATAAGCAGTTTATTAAGATTTAAAATGTAAAACGCCTTTTGTCACTCTTATTTTCTTTTAAAACACTGTATAAGTAACATGATGATATATAGATTATAATCTATTGAGTTAACATTTTATGTATAGGAAATTATTCTTCCTTTTTTCCAAAATTTTTAATAGATATAATTAATACTTGTATATTATTCATTAAATGTCTCAATTAAGATGAAATATATTCCCCAGTATAACGTTAAAAAAAAATTCATTGAAAAATGTTCACCATCTCAGGAAACAATCTGCATAAGCTGATTGTTGAATAAATTTATTATGGATTGCATCTTATTAAATTTACGGCATGTAATATATATATATATATATATATATATATATATATATATATATATATATATATATATATATTGAGGCTCGTGGTATAATGGGTATCGTCATACGTAATTGACACGTTCACCTGTTTTTATTTAACATGCCCTTAATAAATTTGGGGAAGGAATGCATTCAATCATTCTTCCCTCCAGCTAAGGGTTAATAGTAAGCCATATGAGATTCTTTAACCTTAGTATGCTAACTAGGGTTGAAGAAAAAAGTCCTTATGGAAACATGCAAATGTCTGCACAAACATTTTACAATATGCTCAATTAGTATATATATATATATATATATATATATATATATATATATATATATATATATATATATATATATACTATATATATACTATATATATTACGCCCCTAGCGTAATGCAAAGCTCTTCGTAAGAAATGAGCACTCTGGTAGCCGATAGGGTATTAAAAAATGTAAAACAAAGGCTGCTGCTGCTGTTGCTAAAAATAAAAAAATACCTTGAAATTCCCTTAGCCAACGTAGTCCACTTGTAGCCGTGTGGTCTGTCTAGCCACACTGAAGAGTTCTGATAGAACGAAACAGTCTGTCTGTGGATGACTATATATATATATATATATATATATATATATATATATATATATATATATATATATATATATATATCCTGTGTTTTTTTAATAAATAAAGTCAGTATTTAGTTATTGATAATGATTATCATCATCAGCATCATCATCAAATCTTACCAACTACACAGACTACTTTCATAGACAAACAGACACACACACACACTGTTTATCTGTCCGTTTATATATGTCTTCCTCTCTGTCTATCCCTATCGGTCTTCGTTCTTAGAAACTAATATTTACAGCATGAAATGTCTGCACAAAGTTGATCAACTTGTTTTCTCTGGTCGGATGGCCCTGTTTTGACCATGAATTGTAAACATTAGGAGAGTGTTGCTGATGAGTTTGTCTATAAATCCCCACCGGTACCCAGCATGTTTTGCTCGCTTTACTTTCATGGTTTGTTTGACGGGTGGTACGTTGCCAAAAAGCACCAGATTTTCTGGAGTTGCTTTCAGGATTATTTTCAAAACAGAACTCAGTATTCTTGTTTAGTTCATTATTGTTCTAGGGGTGTAGTAATGCAATTGTATTGATACAACTACACCTTCGAAGGTTTTCGGGTTTTTTTTTTATATCTAGAAGAATGAAGACCACAAAAGGCTACCAGAGCAGTTTTTTTAAACCGAAGGATAAACACGTCTAAGTAGATGGAATTAGGAAATGAACCAAAATTAAAGGACGTTTGATTAGTGCATTGTTCAATGATGACACATTTTCTTTCTTCAAGCGAAAATATTGCCCAGTCGGCTTGGAGCTATAGAATACACCGACTGCATCTCTGAAGTGGGGTAAGACCCCTCCCAACCTGTGTCTTGGATATGACACAAAAAATCTGATGGTAAGGTTACATAATGCTGGGGCTTTAGGGAATGTGTGGTACCCCTTCATTGCTATCGCTCACAGGTCCATTCTGGTCCGGAATGCAAGCACCTGAGAGGGTCCTATATATGGGTCAAATAGAACTAAAATGCATACGTATGTTAAACTGAATTACTTTAAATGGACCTGTTTAGATATTTAAATTGTGTACTTGTGCAAAACTGAACTCTTTGAAATGGAACTGTTCGGACATGTAAACTGCGTACTTTTGCTAAACTGAATTGTTTGAAATAGAACTGTTTTGACATTAAACTGTGATCGGAAAAAATGGTGCTTATATTAAACTGAATTGTTTGAATTAGATCAGTTTGACTTAACTGTATATCTTGAAGTAGAAATGATTTTGACAATTAAACTGTGTATTTATGCTAACCTGAATTATTTGAAATGCAATTTTTCATTTATATAAAAATGGATTTGGCATTAAATGACATACAAATGTTGATATGTCATGAAACCAAACCAAACAAACAAACAAACAAACGAAAATAACTTTTTAACGTCACCGAATCTATTTCTCTTTCATGTCATATGTGCAGTTTTTATTGAAATGTATAATTTGTTTAAGGCCCGGAACTTCAGCAACCAGCATATGTGGCGTTACCTTGAAGTTAATATGACCGGTCGGTGCGGTGATGAATAAAGCGTAACGGTTGACATTGTAGGAAATAGAATTGGTAACCCATATTTCACTCTTGAACGAGGCTGCTTGTATTTTACTTCGTGCAAATGCCCTTGCTACAGGCATAAGACCCTCGTCTCTCCCTCCATTTATGAATACTTGGTGAGACAAGCTTTTTTAGCCTTGGATAGGCTACCAGCTTAAGCAATAGAAAAAAATATTTATTGAAACTTGCTCAATCCGCTTAAAAATTGACTTTGTATCACCCATGGCAAAGAGGTTGGTGAATATACACGTAATGACTATACCCAAAATAGTAATCTACAGTCTGCGTAAAAAATGATAATTTCTTGTTCTGTTTTCTCTCATCGATGATTCACTCTACATAAAATAATTCGATGGAATAAAATCTTTGTCATAAAAAATCAACAGGAGCAACAAAACTGTTAAATAATGTGATACATTCATACTCTCGGGCGGCCAGGATTCCACCTAGGTTATACTATTTGTATATTACTACTGTATTTAAAATAGAGTGTTCTGTAATTTAATCCTATTTACCAACCCCTCCGCTCGGGCAGGATATGACACAAAGTCAATTTTTAAGCGAAGTTTAACAGGTTTTAATTCAGAGTTTTCCTTCTCCTAGACTAGTTGCCTAACCAAGGCTGAAGAACCTAGTCTGTCCTACTATTTACCCATAGCTGGAAGGAGAATAATTGGATTCATACCTTTCCCAAGGGTATTAGTGCTATGTGAAATGCAATCAGTCAGGTCCAGGATTTGAACTCGTGTCGCCGTGTTCATTTCCTATGACGATAACAATTACACCACTGTCACCTCTGTAATTTAATAGCCTATACAATGTGATAATTACATTTGACTTATTAAGTCAGGAGCCAGCCATAGTACAACCAGAGTTCGAAATATTGATGGGTTGGTTTTGTTATCTTTTTTTCATTGCATATCAACCTTCAGGGGTTATTAAAACCCAAAAGCATTTTTGTATTCAAAAATCTAATAGTATATCAAGCATCGTATGTTACTAAATATCTAAGCTCGCCCCGTAGATGAACAGCAATGGTACAATTTAACTCATCTCTGGTAAAATAAAGGGGTCCATATCTTTCAAAGGGTATTAGTTCAAACTCTTTTTCTTCGAGGTTGCACCCAGCAAATTAACAATTATCCCATGCGTGTTCTTTCAATACTTATAGACAAACAGCAGAGGAGCTGTTTAACCCATATTCGGGGACATAAAAGGGTCCATACCTTTCCTAAGCGTTTCACATTGAAAATGAATTTAATTGCGTGACGAGAGTTCGAACTCACTCACGGTGTTACTGTAATTACGCACTTGTGACTAATTCAAAAATGCTTGATTAATAAACATTGTAAGCAATATATTTAATCTTTGTCCGTGGACTGTTGAAAAATAATTGTACGATGCTAAGTCATCAAGAATTAAATATTGTCAAAGTATTTAGAAACAAATCAAATACTCCACATGAAAATGAAAATTCGAATAAAAACTCACAGTCCTAAAAAAATCGATCTTGTCAAGATGAAAGCCTGTAAATTCAGAATGAAGTTTTTTTTAATCATTCTCCGGTTTCATTTTTAATGCAACTTTCTTTTTTTCTTTCTGTCTGAGCTAAAGTCAGTTTTGAATGTAATGCTGTATTTTCGAGAGGAAACATTTGCGTAAAAACATGTAAAAACATTACTAATTAGAAAGAAATACACGAAAGTGGTTGATTTACCAAACATAACTTAACATAAAATAAATACCAGGTTAACAACCATAATCTAGTATTGTATGTAAATTAGATGTCTCCTTAAAACCAATAAACTAGTATCAACTTGCCTCTACATAATGCTAATAGCCAATTAACATCTACTCTGCAAGATATACACATCCTAGCAATGGCGTGGCCGATTGAAACATTAAACATGCTGAACAGACAGGGTCATGTAGAAACAGGGATCAGAAGTTTCTCAGCATTAGCAAGGATTAAGAAATTAAATGGCGTCAAATCTACTGGAGTAGAGAATGAAATTACAGAACCATTTTTCCCACGGCAGGATTTGAAGCTGTATAGAAAATATCGACAATTGCTTACCCAACACAAATAGAATAATGAAGAGATTATTTGAAAAACTAAGAAACACGTACGACAGCAACAAAAAAATTGTCGCTGAAAGAGGCAATTTCTGGGAGAATATACAGGATCTACACGTCTATTGCACAATACCATCAGCGATTAAATGAGGGGTCTAAGTATTGGAAATTCGAAAATCTAGTGAGAAAAGACATGACTGCGAAAGATGAAGTTATATTTCTCAGATAAAGATAAAGGATGCAGAAAACAACTCATAAACACAAAAGTGTTCAAAGGTTACAAGAAAGAAAGATAAATTTAGAAATGAACATAGCATTTTTTACAAGCAACATTGATTAAAAATTTCAACCCCCAAAATGATCCTCAAGAGATTTATAACAAAACCAATTCCCTGATCAAATGAACATTTTGTAACAAGGAACGTAACAGAAAGGAGAATGAATGCCCAGGAAAACTATGTTCCAATTTACATAAAGAAATATTATTTTCAGGATGTATGCAAGTACATAAAAAGAATAGTATGGGTAGAAGACATAAACCCTCAAACAGAAAATGTCGAAATATGCTCAATAAATCCAACAACCAAGATCAGTGGAGAAAATGAAGGTGAATGGTATGCTTTTTCATATGCTAGTCGACAACGGAAGTGATATTAGGTTAAAACCGGGAAAATTATGGGAGAAACATGGGAAGCGCGCACTGTCTCATGCAGTTTAGCTTACATCTAGAATAAAACCCAATGAAGGAAGAATTAGGAAACGAAGAACAAGGTGAGACTCATCATTTCGACCGCAAAACCGAGCAGAGTATGAAAGAAAGTGATAATTAACCTTACATTAGTGTCTGCATGGATGATGCTCACGTCGAAGATATTGGCTTATTGTTAATACTAGTTTACTCATTTTTAGGGTGGAATGAGGAAATCAAAGTAATGGATACAAAAGCACAACACCGAAGCAAATACTAAGAAAAGTAATAATAAACACAAAAGCCACGTAGGGCATACCCCTTTTCAGGGAGAGAGAGTTGTAGTATCATGTATAAATTGCATACATCCATAAAATCAATATGCTAAAATTGGTATCTATCAAGAATTCATAGTTAGTCAAAATCTAATCTGTTTGATATACTAATCATAATAAATAACTTTGTACTTGTTCAAGATTATGATTCTGTCTTTGATGTTTACTTAACTTAGCGTATTCACGCACGACAAAATTATATATACATATATATATATATATATATATATATATATATATATATATATATATATATATATATATATATATCATCATTATCATGTCATGCTGCCACCACGTATATCCCTGACCCTCTCTTGTCACTTCTCCCAATCGTTCATCGCCTCTGGCAGGTATTCAGGGCTACATACTGTATCCTCACATAGCTACTGTATGTATATTCGAGCTGGTCGTCCTGATTTTGCTCGGCCATATGTGGGGGTCCATAGGTGTACATCGCTTATGAGCTCGTTCCTGCTTCTCCAGCAGTGTCCTGCATGTCTGGTTCGTCTATATATATATATATATATAGTCACGTGATATCCCACTGAGACGATAGAAATAAAATTACTACTATCCTCGTGTTCGAATTAACAGTAGCAAGCCGTCAGAGAATGACCGTTAAGAACAGATGCTTGTACTCGGTGACCTCCCTCGGTCGCCTGACAACGGGAAGGAAGAAGGTAGAAGCCAAATGATTGGCTGGGACCCTAAAAAACGGAAGTGGCACCTTCTTCCGTCAGCAAAAAAAAGGAAAGACAAAGTTAGTTGTTGGACAAGGTCGTGGTGGACGGAGCCAAAAGCCAAGTACTCCGGGTAAAAAAAAGACGAAAAGAATCTCGGACACGAAGGAGCCAATTCTTCAAGCCAGTACTAAAAATAAGATAAAGTCTGTCAGCCCGTAAAGGAAGAAAGATTCTCCACAGGAATCCATCTAAATAAGATAAGTAACTTTGGGACTGTTTTTCCTTATACCCAATTTTATATACCCTCTCTCTCTCTCTCTCAATTTGAAGAAAAACGAAAGAAAAGAAAAGAAAGACATTTCTGTTCATGGACTATTCATTGATGATATATTTGACACGTTGAAGGTGTATATCTATGTGCAGTAAAAGATTGATATATTTTAATGTTCCCACGTGGTCGAAGTTGTTATTTGCAGTGTCTTCTACGAGTTTGTTATGTCATATTTCTTTTTTTCAGCTTCTATTCGCCTCATGTTATCTTGCTTAAAAATTGTCCTATTAATTCCTTTAAAATATCACACGGGAAACCGGAATTGCCGACTACTATAATTAATATTATTACGTCTAAACCTAGAGGTTTATATCTTCCATTGTTCTAGGGGAGGAAGACTAGCGACCTGGTGGGTGTGTGTATAGTGTGAAATTTGGAACCCCTTGCCAGTGACGGTCAGTCTAGCCATAAATTGATCCCCTACATAATATGCCAGTTTGCATATGCCTGAGAGAAAAACTCTGAACGAGGACTTATTCTACAAGGGATCAAGTGCCAACCTGCCCCGTCTTCACACGTGCGAAAACAAAGTCCCGTTTGCGGATTTTAAAGAATTTGCCGTCACAATATATATATATATATATATATATATATATATATATATATATATATATATATACGAACTCCTCTCATACTATTACCTTCATTTTTGGACTTATAACCTTGGAACAGGTATGATCCCCTTGGTCCCAACTAAGAATTGGTTAAATTGGACTATATCGTTTTTCCCCAAGTACAGCTTAGGCATTTAATTATCCACAAAAGATACATATCCCATTAGAATAGTTAACAATATTCTGACATGCCATTTAGGTGTTTGACTTATCTCTGCTTGGAAGGCTGCTGCTGATTTGAAATGTCATCTGAAATAACACTCTCGAAAAGAAGCCGTCGATACAGATGGTGCAGTAGGATCCAGAGACGCCAATCAGCTGTAAAAATGGCATATATATATATATATATATATATATATATATATATATATATATATATATATATATATATAACTGTCTCCAGCTTTATCCTTCGAAAGTCTTGAATTGAAGGATGTATACGTTTTACTTAGATGAATATGATCAGACGATTCCTCACCTACCCTTTATTACATTTTCAAAAAAGTGTAAACGAATCAAGATAAACTATCACATCAGTTTATGACTATCATCCAGATGGTGTAACCATGTCAGAAAGACTTTGCTAAGACTGATAAACGAAGTTTTTAAAGTGGAAGGAAAATATATATGAATGCAACAGAAACTTGAGAAAATTCTCAAGTAGGCAGAAGCACACTCTATTCCTGTGTGTAATAACATGCTAGGGATTAATCAACTCAATTTTCTTTCATTTCTTGATTTATTGAGGCAATCTTGGTTGTTTTGTGAGCCAATTAAAAATTGTACTTAAAAATGTAATTCTTGCAAATACGATTGCAACCATGAAACTTTTGCAAATTATATGTCTTATGTGTGGGTATTGAAGCTATAATTGTTTATGTATTATTTTAGTCATTTAATTTTACGTCAGTGTTTGCTGATGGTTTTCTACTGGAGTAAGAAAGAGAAAAAATCTTCTCAAGTCTCCAGGACTTTTCTTATTATTCTGGCCGATTTAAACAGTGGTGTAGTTTGGATGGTCTCAACTCGTCCTGTTATTTCCAACTCCTCTAATCCCTGTACCAGTCGCTTGTTACTATTGGTATCACTGTCAGTTTCATGTTCCATAGTTTGTTTGTTTATTTTTTTACTTCTCTAGCAAGATCTGGGTATTTTTCTCTTTTTTCTTCCCTAGAGTTTTACCCTGTAGTCAGCCAGAACAGCAAAGTCCATCATTAGGCAGGTTATTTTTTTATGTTGACAATCATTATCACTGTTGTCTATCACATGGTCTGATCGTCCAGCCGCGTTTAGATGATCCGTTTCTATCTCAAAATCCGAGATAATGTTTGCGTCTCATTTTTTTGGACGGGTTCTGGGTTGTGCATATAAACATTTGTTCCTATGGTCAAATCTAAACTTCTTTCACAATTCACAATGGAACATATTCCCCACCCAATAGTATTTAGCCGTATACTATCTTTGCTCTAATCTACTGCATTCGTTTATGTGATTGATCGTTTCATCCCTATCACCACATCGTCTACATCAGCAATTCTGTTTTGCCTTGTCTTTTCTTGCTTTGACATACTTAGTCATTATGGCGTTATTTTGTGCTGTTATCAGAAGAGATTATGTTTCTCTCTTAAGGTTTCCCTTTCTTAGCCATGTCCATGTCATCACGTGTGAACGTGTAGTACGCTGCTTGTTTGTTACTTGAAATGCCCTTACAGTTTTTTTTTGTTTTTTTTCAATTTTTGTTTTCTGGATATTTTTTCCATTGATACTTGTGTTGTTTGCATCATTTCCGTTCGCTGTAATCAATTTTCTCCGCACTTTTTTAATGAATTCTTTTAGTCATTGCATCGATGCATCGACTCTATCCTGAATGCTGACAGATCACCCTCCTCTTTCTTTTTTTGGCACATGCAAACTATCTACGTCTTCTTTTGGTACTCGAGTATTCAAGGGTGTCTGATTGTATCCATGTAATCACTAATGATGGTGGATTTTTATTGAGCTTTTCGATTTTGGAGATATTCAAGTTTTCCCAAAATCCTTCACTATGTTATAAATGACAATTAAGTTTTTTCTAGATAATCCCCATAACATCTAGCATACCTATTTCAGTGAGATTTTCATGACTAAGAGCTCTTCAGTGAATCCTCTCCTAATATACTGTGGAACATTGCAATTTTTTATATCTTTAAAATCTTCAATTATTGCTTATAAGATAGATTTTCCGCTTAGAAATGTAAAAAAACGGACAATGCTAGGCCTGGGGTTTATGGAAGATGCAGAATTTGTACAACTTTATAATTGGCTGTAAGAGAAATAATTTAATACTTATAAAATAATGTTCTTGTAGTGTCTTTGTTAAAGCATTAAATATTCTCAAACGTCCAGAAAGATGTATATTTACTTAAGTAACAATAATGGCAACATAATATTATTTAGTAACCAAATTATTTGCTGTGTTCAATCTACACGTCAGACTGGCAATACAATTAGTTGTAGATTATTGAGTATATTAGTGATTAGAAAGAAAGTTATTTACAATCTCTCTTGTTTTTATCTTAACTTATCTTATTTCGACTCTATGTAGTAATTGACGAAATGTTATATTTACACTAGCGAGACAATTACAATAAGATTTTTTGAATTTTTTTATGTGCATTTATAGATAAATACTTACCGACAATGTTGGATTGCTAAAATTTGCCAGAAATCAGAAATATTTTTATCATAGGGATAAACATTTTGATATTTAGTCAGCTCAGTTCTACCGTTCTATGAGTCATAATTTATTACAATGGTGTCAGTAACATTAACACGGTTTAAAAATCTGTTCCATCGTAATGATTTCTGTACTGTCGTAACCACGGGTAAAAAAGATGTGTACTTTGTGGTCAGTGAGAGTGTGGTGGATAACTGCTTAGAACTGCTATATTAGATGAGAGTTGGTCATAAAGTGATGAATGTGATACACAAGTACAACTTAGCTTTCCAATTGTCTTCATACGAAGACTGTTCAGATTCTTTTTCCTTATTTGGTTTCCCAAGAAACAAGAAAGTCCCTGACTGCAAATTGAATAAAATATACTTTGCTTGTTATCTTAATTCTAAAAAATGTCAAATACAATGAATTTCAGTTTTACTTCAATTTTTTATTCGTTGTTCTTCGATAACCAGTCAAAATAAAAGAATGTAGAAGAAAGTGAGTGATGCTAATTGTTAGGCATTTTTCGAGACTCACTTCTAATACGAACCAGAGTCATGGACTTGGGAGTTAAAAAAAACCTAACTGTTGGTTTTGAAAGACGGATAGACTGTCTATCAAATACTCTCAGCCTTCTTTTACGAGATATATCATTTTACTTTTCAAAATCCCTACATCAAATCAACCAGACCGTCTTGATTGAACGACAAATGATGTCCGCAACGCTGCCCGGGATATGTCATTTATTTGTCTGTGCCGAGACTGACAGGTTAGCTCGTTTATTATTTATCTATTCATTTGTCTATTTCTCGCTCAAGAAGCACTTTCATTCATTCGGCTTGACAGTGTCCTCCTTTCATTTAATTCTTAATCAATATCAATTCTTAAACCAAGTAGTACCATCCACTCCCTGACATAATGTAATAAGCTTAATTCTATATCAAGGTAAATAATCAGAGTTGTGGATAAAGTTAGTAGGATGTTAAACCGCTCGTCTTACAAGCGGAGTTGTTTAAGCTGCGAGGAAATAAAAGTTCAAAATATAGTGTAGTCAAAGATGACTGCTTTGTTTGTATTAGCTTCTCATCGGATGGTGTTGGAAACGTCGTGGTACATCTATTGCTTTTAAATCTCCTTTTAGTTTTTCAGGCTGTAAACATAGAGGGAAAGGAATAACGTTCAGAACATGCAGAGTAGCTTCTTTGTTCAAATTGGAATTGGCTTTTTCCAAATTTTTGAGTCACCGTTATCTGCACACGCGAATATTTATATCCTCGTACCCCAGACACTAAAAGGGCACAGACCAATAAATTCCATCGGCTTTCATTGAGATTGAGTGATCACCCTATCCTAACTTCCACTATGCAGGGGTTTGGCCAGCCACTACAACCAATTATTTGGCCAATCGAATTTTTTCGTCAAGGTAAGATCTGGTGAACTACTGTTTTCATTCCAAAAGCTTTCTTCAAATTAAGGATCTCGTAATTTTCTTTTCAGCTCTAAATTACCTTAATAAGGAGATTTTAAAATGGATATTTGTTTGATTCTCTATTTGACAGAGCTGCAGTTAGAAATAATGGTAAACTAAAAATATATTGCAGGTTCTTTTTTATTTTTATACACTAATACTTTTAAAATCTTGAAGTAAAATTTAAAAAAAAAACACATTTCTGAACATAAGAAGGTGGGAATCCTTATCACTTAATGCGAAAAGAGCTGGAAAGCAGCCACGAAGGATATAAGTTCGAGGTCCATTCGAGCTACTTGGTTGACTTTCAGATTAATGAGCCCCCATCCCTCCCTGGTACGGGTTATAAAATGTCACTACTATTCTTCTTCGAGGATGATTTTGGAATAAAATAACCCACGAATGAAGATATGCTAGCAAATAAAGAAATCAATCAATGAGAAGGATTTTAAGCAGAACGAAGGAAAAAACCTTCATGGCACGACATAAATTTAGAAACTAATCAAAACAATTTAAAAAGTTACAGGTTCCCCTACTATAAAAATCTGTCATTGATAATACTTTGCCTATATACACTTTTTGTTCGATTACACTACCAATCATATTTCTTCGTAAATAACATACAGCTTTATAATAGAGAGAAGATAAAAGAACTTAAGACTGAGAAAAGAAATAAATAAAAGGAGGTAGAATATATATATATTCGACGAAGAAAAATGAATAAATAAAAATCAAATCTACAAATCTGATAAACTTTATTCATTGAAATGAAAAATAACTTTGTAAAAAATTGAAGTAACAAAGTCATTTATTCTAAAAAAGATGTTATTTGTCAGAACAATGATATTTTCAACATAGCGAAGATTCGTGCAATGAAGTACAACAGTAATTGTTGGCTTAAAATAAAGTGATAGAATGTTGTCTGTAAGAATATTTTAAAATTTTGTAACTATGTGTAAGAGAAATATCAAAATCTTAAAATGATAATTAATGCAACAATTGGATGTTAAATGCAAAAATGTCCGTAGAAATTTACAACTTCTCCAGCCTGATTTTCGTACAAAAATTTACGCATTTTCTAATATGGAAATCAGTTGGGTTTACACACACACACACACACACACACACACACAGACACACACACACACAGACACACACAGATATATATATATATATATATATATATATATATATATATATATATATATATGGTAGATTTAAAATAAAAATTGAACGCTGATTACGTCACACGGTTTCGAAAGAGAACGTCAACAATATAAATTTCAATGTTAATGATTTGTAAAGCTCAATCAGACATCGGCATAGTCGAGCCCACAAAAAGTAGAGCAATTAAAGCAATATCCGATACAGCTGAAAGGACGGAAAAATGATTATGGACAAAATGCAGCTATACAGGGGAGAAGCAAAATGAAAATCAGTGCTCCATTTAGAGGAGTTAGAAAGGAGAAGGAAGCATAATTTCAAAATTTGGACTGAATTTCGAAAATGTTCTCAAGACTTGATTTGTAAATTTAAACAAATACGTGTTTATTTGTGTTGTACATTTATTTTCTAGGACTAAAGGGGCTGTATGTCGTATGTATCTTTTGTAAAATTTTTCAAAAGAGAGAACCCCCACCGAAAGAAAAAGAAAGAGAGGGGGGAAAATTATGTTTAATAATTCCTATCCTCTAAAAGATAAGTCTTAAACAAATCACGTTAGTTATTTTTTTAAGTATATTCTCGATTCAGTTCAATTCTTTTCATTAGTGAAAAAAAAAAATAGTGTCTCTATATCGCATTTCGAGTCACAGAATCCTATGTGAGTCTAAATGAAGGCAGTTTCAAAGGGGATATATATAGAAATGTGTGTGTGTGTGCATATATATATATATATATATATACGTGTGTGTGTGTGTGTGTGTTCGTGTGTGTGTGTGTTTAATAAACATATGTTTGAGTGTCCGCAAGTGTGTTGAAATTTTTTAAATATTTGTTAAATGACTTGTATCATATTATTTGTTTAAATTTAATTTTAGAAGTGTATATTCAATTTAGACGCTCATATCGCATCCAAATTCTGATTTATACAGGTCTTAGCTTTTATTTAATTTGTTTTTTTAATGCCAGTTTGATTTGAGGTAGACATTTTTTTTTAATTAATACGACTTATTGTTATGAGACCGAAACTTACCTGCATCATGGACTCTTCCAGCACTATATTACTAGCGTAGTAATATCCTAATACTCCAGTAGTGGTAGCAGTAGTACAAGAGAACTAGAAGTACGACTACCAATATTGGACACTATCCTTTGTATATTTTTGTTTATATATCTATCTTACCTCTTAACTGTATTCCATGTTTTCTTTGTTGTGTACCGACTTTGAATCCACTTCACTTATGTACATCATTTTTAGAATTAGTGTACATTCTTCTAAGACGCTCTTTTTTATTTCATTCGAACACTGATATATATATATATATATATATATATATATATATATATATATATATATATATATATATGTGTGTGTGTGTGTGTGTGTGTGTGTGAAATGCGAATAATGTTACTTTTTTTTGTCAGGTCCATGAATAAAAGTGTTGGAGTTTTAGCTAACGTGTGTGAGTATATTGAGTTCTTATTACGGTCCATTTTGTAACGATGAACATTTTAAAATGAATTACGGAACTTAGCGCCGTATCCTTGACATTCGAAAGGAAGAAAAAAGAAAAGTGTCACGGCCACGTAGACCCGGTTAAAACACACGCCCGGCAAACTGGTTTGCTAAAGCATTAACCAATCAAATTCTTGGAAACCAGAGTCTACTATGTCAAGTCTCTTTAAAAAGTAAGTGGAACTAGTAGCATTTTTAATTTTCTTCAGACGGACGAGTGTGCGATCAACCCAAGTGGAGTTCAGCTGGTGAGGGAGGTATTATATTGAAAGACCTGACCCCCCAACCACCCGGCTATAAGTTATTACTGATGATGTTTCCCCGCACCTTTTTATAACCAAACTAGCGGATTTCTTACGTTCATTCTTCTGCACAACCAGTGATATCCGGGAAAAGAAAGGTTGACTACTCAGAAATCGTCTCGTTGACAAATTGGAAATACAAATGATGCTGACGAGAGACGACAAAAAACACGTCTTGGCTAGCAACCTAGCTTGTGGAAAAAATCAACTCTACAGAATCCACTACAGTTACCTACCCACAAGAGATACCCAGAGTGGGGGAGCATGTGATCTCTAACGAAAATGATATGGAAACGAACACACCATTCAACAAACGATCATCAAATTCGATATGCCCGTGGAAAAAAAAAATTGCAAGAATACACATGGTTTAAAGATCCACCCGGCAAGAAAAAGTGTCAGATTGAAAAAAAAGCAGACGCACCACGCAGGCGTTCATCCTGGTAAGACAAGAGACGCAAGGCCGGAAAGCACACCATAGTGCCTATTCCCTTCAAGTAGAGGTTACAGAAATCTGCACTGCATTCAGAAAGATCAAATGGTCAAAAGCTTCAAACCAAAACGCGCGGCATGATTTTGCCACAATTATAGACAAAATAGTAAATATCTTAGCGGAAATATCCGTGGAAAACGGATTATTGACGATGACCGAAATTATCTATTGTTATGCAAAGACTCTATATGAATATAGAGAAATAAAAGAAAAATCCAGTGATAAAGAAAATAGAAGATATACAAAAATTAATAAACTAAGAGCGGAATCAAAATCCCTCCAAAACCAATATAAGAAACCAAAACCAGATGAACAGGTACTACTACAGGAACTTAACAACATCACTCCAGCTAACCTCAGATCTATGAGAAGAGCAGAATGGCACAGACGGAGAAGAAAAGAAAGGGCAAAAAAAAACGGATGGCCTTTTAAACAGTCCCTTATGCTTTCACAAACACATATCAGAGGAAAAACAAAAAAGTTTTCTGGAAAGTACTCCAACTAAAATTGACTCCTCTCTCCATAATAATTTTAAAGACCCAAATAGAGACAGAGAACTTACAGATAACACACTCCTGATAAGACCAGAAGCCCCAAAAAGGAAGTTTAATTTAAAAGAACCAACCTGGGATGAAATCAAAACAACAGGATCAACATCTGCACCCGGTCCAAATGACGTGCCTTAAAACGTTTATAAACGATGTCCCCAACTACTTCGTTTCCTTTGGAAGTTAATAACTGTAACTTGGAGAAGAGATAAAGTCGCAGAATATTGGAAATATTCCGAATGAATATGGATTCCAAAAGAAGAATGAGTGAGGAAAACCGATCAATTCAGATACATTTCTCTATTAAATACAGAAGGGCAGAATCCTGAACAGGAGATTGATATCGTTTTTACAAAACCACAATTATACTGATTCGTTGGAGCAAAAGGGAGTGTCCCAGGCTTTCTGGGATGTATGTTGTCATCTCACCATTACTGAAAAAAGCAAAGACAAATTAGGGTGATCTAGCAATATTATGGTTGGACCTCAAAAATGCATACGGATCAATTCCCCATAAGCTAGTGGAAATAACTCTTAAACGTTACCATCTCCCTGATAGAATATCGAATTTAATCCTATATTATTATAACACTTTCAAGATGAGAACCATAAGGAAAGGATCAATTTTGACATGGTATAATCGAGAAAGAGACATCATAACAGGCTGCACAATATCAGCAACTTAATTCATGCTAGAAATGAACCTATTAATTAAAACTAGCGTTGGAATGTAAAGACCCCGTTATCAGATCTTGTGTGAGACAACCCCCCGATAAGGTTTTATATGGACGATATTAGCATTACAACCACATCTACAATTGATGCAAGATGAGTTTTAAAAGGCATAGAGAAACTATACACATTGGCCAGACTGAGTTTCAACGAATCAAAGACCCGATCACTCGTTCTAAAGAAAGATATTGCAATGGAGAAATAGCGTTTAAAGTTAACGGGTGAAACTATCGCTACAATACGAGAAAAGTCAATTAAGAATCTGGGTAAGCGCATTGACTGCTCCTTAAGGTATACAATAGCTATATAGGAGACAAAAGACAACGTTAAAAAATGGTTGACTAAAACTGACAAATCTGGTCTATAAGGCCGTTTTAAAGCATGGACATACCAGAATGCAATTCTCCCCAAAATACGTTGGACTCTATCTATTAATTTACAATGACACACATAGAAAAAAAATGGAAAGGAAAATCAACTCTCGTTTGCTGAGATGGTTAGGCCTACTGAATTGCCTTCGTGGCGCTGCCCTATATAGCAAAAATACTGCACAACCTCTCCTATTCAGGAGCTTAACCGTAGAGTTGAAGGCAACGAAAATAAACACAGCGTTACTATACAAGTTATCTAAAGATAAAAAAAACTGCCGGATCTGGTTTTGAAGTCTGTTTAGGTAAAAAGTAGAAAGCTTCAAGGGAGTTACAAGTGGCAGAAGAGCGTCTTCGTGGAAAATCTATATTAGGTACGGTCGCAAAAGGGCGCACAGGTCTCAGGGTTTTTTTTCCGAATAACCGTGTTGATAAGTCCTCGTACTAAAATCAGTGACCACTTATACAGGAAGATGAAATTGGGTTAAGAAAAATGGTGGGATTAGAGCAACAAGGAGCAGGGACTGACTGGATTTCCACAATGCAACGGAACAATTATGCGAAAGTTAGGTTCTAGATAAGATCCGTATATGAAATACATCCAAGCCCAGCTAACCTTTACATATGGAATAAATCGGAGTCTGATTTATGCCCATTATGCAACTGTCAAAGGACTTTAAGGCATATTTTGAATAACTGTCCAACAGCACTTGAAGAAGGACCTTAGAGATGGTGGCACGATCTGATCTTGAATGTAATTACGGATATAGTCTGCACAGCCATCTGTACCCATAAAATGAATCCAGAAAATAGAGTGATACAGTTTATCAAGGCAAAGCACGAAACCTAAGAAGACACCAAAGACTAAATTAAACATCCTGTCGCCTTCAACAAACTGGTAATTAGGAGATGACGTCATAACAAGATTGATCTTCCCAGAGCACATTGTGAAAACGTCCTTGCACCCCTATTCAATATTCATCTCCACTAAACTAAAAGAAAAAAGTGTTAAGTGGGAATTAATGCTCTCTTGGGAAGAGCATATGGAGAAAAAGTCTCTTTAAAAAGCAAGTGGAATTAGTTGCGTTTTTAATTTTTAGGTGTGATCAACCCGAGTGGGCTTCAGCTGCCGAGGAGGGTATTATGTTGAAAGCCCTTAAACCTCCCTAAAACACATCTATAAGACATAACAGAACACGTTACACAGCGCCTTTTTATTACCAAACAAGCTTATTCCTTACATACTCATTTTTTAGTTTATTCTAAGAAATAAGATATTATTAAAAAGATACAATGTCACATCTGAAAGGTTCTGAAGATGGTTATATGTAAAAACCAAAATATCTGACTGAAAGAAATTATTCAAATACAAATAAAATCATTCGCTAAATACTTAGGTTTTTGTCATATTTGTACATTTATACATACATACACATTGAAGGTTTTTCCACAAATTTAGCAGAAATATATAGATTTGGAGAGAAGGAAACACACACACACACACACACACACACACACACGCGCGCGCGCGCGCACAGACACACACAAACACACACATACACACACACACGTATATAATATATATATATGTGTGTGCGTGTGTGTGTGTATATATATAAATTAACTTTGTTTATTCATATATACATATATATATATATATATATATATATATATATATATATATATATTATATATATATATATATATATATGAATAAACAAAGTTAGTTTCTTCGAACTAAATATAATAGTGATTCCATAAATTATTGGCCACTGGTATTCATTTTCGTTCTGATTTTCAATTCACAAAATATGTATACAGAGGTGAAGCTAGCTGAAAAGCTAAATTAAATTTTAGATAAAAATAGAATGAATTTGACGTTAATCGATTTGAGCTTTTAAATGCGAATTTTATTCTGTGCTCTCTGAACGACTTTCAGGTTTATGCACCAAGACTAACATTCACTAAAAGTTCATTTCTTCTAGCAAGTCTGCAAAGTGTAATCTTCCCATTCTCTTGACATAGTTTTGAGATGATACTGACTTACGCGCGAAATTTCTCTCTCTCTCTCTCTCTCTGTATATATATATATATATACATATATATGTCACAAATATATAAATGTGTGTGTGTGCGTGTGAAGATGAAAAAATTGAGACAAATATAAACACTCGTTTTATGTTTTTCATTTGCTGATATTCTCAAATAGTTTCGATTTTAAGACATGATAGTAAGAAAATTTTTTTGGTGGAAAGAAAAAAATTGAACGTTTTTTTAAAACGTTTTCAGAGCTGTTGATATGCCACTAGATAAATGATGAAAAAAAGTACTGCGGACTTGGTAAATCGATTTATTGAATGAAATCCATATTGCGGTTCTAATTTCTTCGACTGATCTTTTAGATATCTAAATCAGTGGCGGAAGTTGCTGGCTAATGATTTTTTAAATAAGATTTGGAAGGAGTTCCTTTCTAATTAGCAGTGCCATATCGGCTGGTTTATTTGTTATTATAGATATTTGTAGCTGACACACACACACACATATATATATATATATATACATATATATATATATATATATATATATATATATATATATATATTTAAGATATGGGGATAAGTTTTAGATTAAATTCAGATGCCACGAAAATTTGCAGAATGTATATCCATTCATCTTCTTTTCACAATTATTGATTTTATAGTTGTATATTTTTCAAAATTTGGCCAACAAGCACATCTCACGTTGATCAAATTTGTGTGAGCATTACGTACAGTCGATTTGACTTAACAAAAGTGAGGCTAATTTGGATGCATTCTGTGAGAATCAAGGGATTTCATGGTAACAGTTTGCCTTCATGATGATGCTGATGATGATGATATAGATGAAGTATATTTGAGCAGGAGTTTATCACAATAACATGATCAGTTAAGAAATGAAGTGAGTCAATTTTAATAACGTATTAATTCTCTTTTACATTATTCTTATTAGTTTGGTAAATTAATATTTTAAGATTATTTAATGATATATGAAACCGAAAACATTTATTTCAAACCAATTGAACGATAGTTGTAAGAATTGTTTTTTTCATACATAACAAGATTTCATAAGTCTGTTTCACTTTGAAATAAAAGTCTTCGAAATATGAATTTATCTATGATAAATGAACATTTTCAAAATGTGGTGAATTTTTCTGGCAGTCTTGGGAAATATGTTAGAAATTTAATTCTGCTGTGACGTTTCAACAGAGATCCTTTCGTGGTGTAAGTAACTACATACAATATATATATATATATATATGTACGTATATATATATATATATATATATATATATATATATATATATTAAACATTCTTTTTTTCTTGATGATATTCTGTTGCCGTTGATAGGTTTCTGTTTCGTAATTCGTTCGATGTCATCAGCAACTCAATTTTATCCAATTTTGTTTGGATTATCGAAATTGTGTAATGCTATAAAAAACAAAATAGACTCTTTAAAAACTCTTTAAAAAACATTCTTTACGATAGCAAACAATCCCTGATGGCGGCCTATGGATGGTCCGAAAGCGCTTGAAACAATTTTGGTAAATTCATTCTCCAATTTCAACCTGAAACCAAGACACTTATAAGCAACCATAAAATAATTTAATGAAATTATATAGACAAAATGTGTCGTTATTATTTTATCAAACATGCTTAAATGATGAAAGACTGCTGTCCAACTACACACATCTATACACACACACACACACACACAGATATATATATATATATATATATATATATATATATATATATATATATATATATATATAACATTTTTTTGTTTTAGGTCCAAAGAGAGAATAAAAATTATTTTAAAATGAGTAGGTCCTAAGAGACTTGTATATTTTTTGGATAAATCTCTGCATTTTGTTCTTACGTATGTGTATGTTTTCAGCTTGATGCCAGAGCCAGAGAACATGTATGCACAAAGCATTATTAATGAACATTCAATGAGACTTAAACTCACTTGTGTTTGTAGTTTGAATAGTTTTCAGTTGGTTTTAGATTTTTTAGGGCAGTCCTTTCTCTTTTGTAGATTCTGTTTCTCCTAGCCTACTTTAACCCTCATTTACTTTAGATTGTAGATATGGTGTGTGTGTGTGTGTGTGTGTGTGTGTGTGTGTGTGTGTGTGTGTGTGTGTGTGTGTGTGTGTCCTGGAGTGGTTAAGGATTTCAATTATTGTTTTTTTTCTAATATCAAGACATTCACACATACACAGAGAAAAAATTACTATTAACGAAATCCTAAACAAATTTAACACACAGACACACACACACACACACACACACACACACACACACACACACACACACACTCGAAATATATTATATAGTCCCCTTGTACATCATGGTTAAAATATTTGTATGTGCTACGATATTAATCAATGAGTGGGATAAAAAGTTAATCGACAGAAAAGTTTATATGAGGTGATGGTATCTGATGCTAATGATGAAACACTCGTGGCGTAATAGAGAAGGTGCTGTACTGCGTGTTGGAAGTGGGTAAATTCAAACTTCAGTCACCTTTCCGATTAATACCCATGAAAAAGGTATGAAATCCCTTTTCTTCCCAACCACGATATAGAGAGATTTACGGCTAACTTCGAGGCCACAGTCCAACATTTCAAACTTTAGATCACGGGTACACCCCACCATTATTATTGCTGATCTTCTATAGGGACGTCATTTTTATTGCATAACCCAGTTAGTAAGATATGCCTTTAAATAAAGAAACTAATGTAAAATAAACTTCTGTTTACTAACGTGTTCAAAGCACGGCAATAGAAATTAAAGATATGTATAGGTCACAATTAAGGCTCTGGTTAGAAATAAACATTATTTGGTCACATTTAATGGGAGTGAGTTTCTTGGTCAATTTATGGTTAATTATTTCAGCTTACCCTGTAATAAATTTTCTCTCTTGTGCTTTCTTGAAAATATGTGTATTAGTGGAGCAAAAGCTGGCTCTAAAGAATGTGAAGCGTCTATTGTCTGGGAGATTCGTCTCAGCTATCATGATTAAAAAAAAAAGCTTTGTAAATTTTTTATCCCTATCTCTTTTTAAACGTCAGCCACTGAAATTAGTCAGAGATTTTTCTAATCTAATTATGATTTTGTTTGTCTATTTATTTATTTGTATGTTGAAAGAATTCATATATTAAAGTATTATTCCAAAAGTAATCAAAATACCGAAAGATTTGGCAAAGAAAGATCTCACAGAAACTTATTCGTGTATATTTGCTTACACAAAGGAGGGAATTATAACGAAATGCCTCTAATTAAAAACAGATTAACCGCATATCAGCATTGTGTGTCCAGGCCTAAATGCATTTATCTCTAACTGAAGCCATAAGCCCATGTCAGATCCGACTTTATTAGTTTTTAAATACTTACGCTCCTATAATTTGAAAAACATTTTTAGCTATCTGCACTCATTTAGGTTCTTCTGATCAGATTAATGAACCTGCATCGGCCCATTCATCGGCATTCTTTCTTTCTTTCCTTGCTTCAGTCCTTTGTTCTTTCTTTCCTTCCTTCTTTCTTTTGTTCTTTCTTTCTTTCGACAACAATATTAGAAAACAATTACAGTGATGAGATTAAAATAGTGAAAACTGAAACATAACAAATCCATCCTGGCTTTAATTTCATGAAAGGCGAAATGCATGTTTCGTTATAGACGACTTTCGAATGGGATACATGTAAAATGAAAAGACAACGTTGGCACAAAACCCATAGCTACACAAAAGAAAACGGTTATAAGTACTTATCCTACGAAAATCACATCACTGAATAGATTTGCAGTGACTTACGAGGTCAACTATGTAAACATACTCTAATTACTCATATTTAAGATCCTGATATTCAAGTGTCTTCAAAGTCCCTTTATTGCTACAACGTTTCCCAGCATCCAAGATGTTCTGAGGGAGATATTATCCATATATTTTCAGAATGGTGGAGAGAGAGATTTGTTAAATCTCTTTATTATGTGAAAATAGATCGAGAAATGATATAGAACAGATATTGTGCTGTGGCAGTGGACTAAGTAAAAACTATCTGACTGCTTAGGAAATCAGCATTTGATACTGCGCCAAAAACTTCGGATTGAACGTTAAGAGATGGTCCTATTTACCAACCCCTCCACTCGGGCAGGATATGACACATGGTCAATTTTTAAGCGGAGTTTAACAGGTTTGAATTCACAGTTTCCCTTCTCCTAGACTAGTTTCCTCACCAAGGCTGAAGAATCTAGTCTTTCCAACTATTTAACCATAGCTGGAGGGAGAATAATTCGATTCATACCTTTCCCAAGGGTATTAGTGCTATGTGAAATGGAATCAGTCTCGTCCAAGATTTGAACTCGTGTCACCGTGTCCATTTCCTACGACGATAACCATTACACCACGGGCACGCAAAAAGATGGTATTGGTTGGAAATGTTTAGAATTGACTGTTGCAAGACAAAGTATATTACAGATAAAGCAATTTGTTATTAACTTTGTTAAATGCGAATTGTAGAGCTGGATACTGTTATTGTTGATGCTTCTGAAGATATAATTTATTAAGGTAGATAGCAGTATCTCTCTTATTGAGAATCTTTCTTATTCATGAAATTTCTTACGCAAACAAGTTATAGCCAAAACAATGATTTCGCATGAGATCATTGATATTTATATGCACATTTTTAATTCAGGATTTCATTATGAAAAAAAAACATTTTTTGCAAAACAGCAAATTCAAGGTTGTCACAATTCATATATATATATATATATATATATATATATATATATATATATATATATATATATATATATAAACATTACATTGTCCTAATTAATAAAGAATCTAAAATGTTTAGTATGAATCATAATCGTGATGACATTACACAATGGAAATAATTCACACACATTGGTCACATTTATGCTATTAGCTTTCTTACAGGATGTTCATTTGGGCAGTAGATAAACTTATAACTGATTAGGTGCAAAATATTTTTCTTTAAAAGCTGAGCATCATCACTTCATAAAATACTTTGGAAACAATCTTGGCTAAATAATCTGAATTAATGGTATATCTTTTTCCATCCTATACAGATGAAAATACGGAAATATCTTGTAATTTAAAGAACCCATAAATGAAACGATGGTAAGGATTGAAACCTCATTAAAAATGCTTAAACATCAAAATAAGTGACATGGGTAGTACATAAATCGATGTTTGCATTGGAATAACTGGTATTCGATAATTTTCTATGTTGTTTTATACTGATAATCAAATGTAGATATTCTTCTTCTTCTTTGTCCATTGTAATCGATGAGGACCATCTGATCAAACCTTATTGTTGAGGAAGGCATCCGCGAGTGCGCAGATGGCTAATGACTCCAATCTGTGCGCAAAAACGTCTTGGGCAGTGAGAACAAGGAATTGTGGCGGAAGCGGCTGATATGGCAATGCCTTTTTTAAGTTTCAAGTTTCTTCTGGTTTCACAGATTTTCGCTACACGTTTGACAACTTCACATCACTTGTCTCTCTCATGTGCCAGGAATTCTTGGTAATTAGGAACGATACTGAAAGATTGCATGGAGACTTACAGTGTGTTTTAAATCATTTTTCTGGCCTCGTTGAGAGTGCTTGCCCAGAGATAGTTCGCCGTATAGCAGTTTCTTCGAAAGGCTGTGATATTTCATGAGGACAACATGACCGGCCCAACGAAGTTGTGATTGCATCAAGATGGTGTAGATGCTGGGAGGAGACACCCGAGTAAAAACTTTGGTGTCAGCGATGTGTTTTTGCCTAGTGATGGCAAAAATCTTCCTAAGACAGGTCATGTGAAAGTGCCTAAGCTTCTTTATTTGCTGTTGATATGTTGTCCATGTTTCACAGCCATAAAGGCGGTTGGTAAGAACACTCACACACACACACACACACACACACATATATATATATATATGTATATATATATATATATATATATATATATATATATATATATATATATATATATATATATATTGCGTAATTTTCTCTGGAAATGTAATGCATATTTTTTATGGAACTGTCTACAAATGTAAATTTTCGTCATTTTGTATTCTTTACGTGTTCTTTATATTATGACTGAAATCTTGTTTATTTATTTTTAGTGCTGTATAAGGTTTAGTTATAGAATATCTTTGACTATCTACGCAAGTTTTACGGAATTTAAAAGCAGTTTTAAAGCATTAACTTCGTTTTATGTTAGAAACCCCATTACATGACGGCTTTCTGAATCAATTAATTAAGTAGCATCGTGTAAGACCGTATATGAACACAAACACAGTCTAACACACAAACATACATACACACAGAAACGAACAAATACATAGAAAAGTAGAAACACACACAAAAACACATCCATGCAAAAAATATACGCACAAATTCTGACAGTCTCACACACAAAAATAAACACACTCAAGAATTTGGATAAATCGTCCTAATCAAGAATTGAATTTTTATAACATGTTATTATTCATTTATATATATTTTTTTTCATAAATGTAGGAAAGAATGGACCAGGAGTATTAAACTATGTTATTTATATTTGGAATAGCATGTACTTCACCCAGATTTTTGACAGTTCATATCTTCTAGCCGGGAACTTTTCAGCGCCAGCTCTGAATGAATGAAAATGTATCGTCGTTTTTGAAACCAAATTTTAATCAGTTCTTCATAGCAAAAATTCGAGTAATGCATTTATTTACTTTTTTATTCTGACGTGTGATACCCTTCATTTTCATTGTTTGCATTTTCTTAGTGATAATTAATTGGGAAACAGACTCGAGCACTTTAATCAATTATCCATTTTCTCTTTCAATTAGTTACAGGCAAGCAAATATTTTACATTGCAATAAGATGACTTAGTGTCGTTTCTCTTTCTAATGTCTTTCCTTTGTGACCTTTATCGTTTCCGTACAGAGGAGCTGTTAGAAAATTCCAAACTGATTGAAATGCAATCGGGAATACGCAATATTTAATTTTTGCTTAATTATTTATTTTTACAAAGATGTTTTGCTAGTATTTTTCCTCTTTCTTTTATAATTATTCAGATGAATACATTGTTGTTGAATAGAGTTGTAATGTGAAAGATTATTGTTTCTTAAGATGATAGTATTAAATTTTATCTTTTGCAGAAGAATTTGTTTAACAAAGGCGGTCGGTTCTTCTGTAGCTCTGAGTATTTGTGAGTTAGGCGTCTCCTTACAAGTTTACCGAACATCTAGGCGTAAAAGAAACCAGTACAGGTTAATACACCGTTTAAATCAATTAGTCCATACGCGACTCCGTCAAATTTTCCAGTGTGTGCCCGATAGTGCAACGAAGACCTGCCACTATTTCAGAGACTGACTACTCAACTGATTCTTCAACCTTTCCTGCTTCTATTTTATCGATATTTATATTTATCTCCAAGAAGCAATGTACAGAGGCATCATGGAAACCCCTCAACCTGAATATGTTATAAAAGATTTAAACTTCTTCAGGTTGAGGATTTCCATGTTGCCTCCGTACGTTTCATCATGATGAGACTTATTTTCGGTTTGAAATCAAATAGGATCCCTTGTTGGCGAATGTAACAATACTCTGAATGTATCCTCTGAAGAAAGTTTTTAAAAATTCTGCGAAAAAATTATTGACCTGTGTTTGACACGAAATTGCATTTGATGGCGGGGCTTCAATCCTGGAGTTCTGAGAAGTGTAAATGAATCAATTAATTTTTATTTATCCAAAGTCAAATTGGGCGCAGAGATTCTGTAAGTTTTAAGGTGCATCTTATGGATAAAAAAAGGTGTATTTAGAATTACCTGTAATCAATAGATCCCTACACAAAAACATTTTAAAGTAACAACACAAACATGTAAATATGAACTCAATTCCCAAACTTCTAAGCAGAAAAATCCCAAATGTCTTGACATGCCGTTAAAATCAATCAATCTAAATATGCTTTTCGATTTAGTATCAATATTTCAAATGGATAAGTTTGTTGTATATCTCCGCGTTTGTATCAAATTACTTTAAGAAAATTAGCTGTTAGTCGCTTAACAAAGGATACCTGCAGCTTATCGTTGACTGCATCCCTGCAGAGGTGTATGAATCCACTACCCAATGTCACTGATATTACACTATACTACATTTGAATGAGAGGATTCATTTCAGTAGTCGTTTTGGGGAATGTGGACTACCCCTTCATGGCAATTATTCCTGGGTGTAATGTTACTCGGAGGGCACGAAAGAATGGGTCAAATAGGAGTGTTTGATAATTTACTCCACTTCAAAGTATTTAACTGTGAGCCAACAAATTACTGATGCTAAATCAAATCATTTATATTAAACAGTAATTCTTTGGCCCATTTCATTATATGCCATTCGTTTAAATGAACTTTTGTTCGTTAAAATGTTAACTACAAAATATCTGTTAACAAGTTATATTTATACAATATATAGGCACAAACAGAAGTGTGTATTCAATTACCTAAACTAGTTGATTTAACATAAAATCCAACCAATCAACCATAAAACTGTCGTAAATATTTACTAGATTCTGACACAGGGATCTCGCTGCACAAATTCTACGAAAATATATTAAGTGATTTATGTTCTGTTTAATTAAATGATTATCAAAAGAATACAGACACTCAAGATGTGTAATTTCATTGATGACATGCAGTGGTTCATTAATTGTATCATTAACATTTTAAGAGCTATCTTCGGCGAAAAACTATATGCAAACAGCAAAGTGGTCGGTAATATTGTTCTATGATTTTTTTTTTTTTACTCTGACATCTTTTTATCCTCACCAATATGTAAAATATTCCACCCAATTTTGACTACAAGTGCTGAAAAAAATACTCTTTTGACCGAAATATTTATAAAGAGTTAAAAGAACTCTTTGCCTTAAAATTTGTCCATTTTGAAATAGTTCGCCTCGAATAATCCTTTAGTTATTGTGCAGAACGCACCAATCACAACTGGCACAATCGTTACTTTCATGTTCCACAGCTTTTTTAATTCTCTAGGAAGGTCGAGGTATTCATCCTTCTTTTCACTTTCCTTCAGATATATTCTCTGGTCCGCCGGGACAGCAAAGTCGAAAATTTTGCAAATTCTTTTTTTTTTTGTTGTTGATTATTATAAGGTCTGGTCTTCTGGCCGGGATTAGTTGATCCGTTTGTATGTTAAAGTCCCATAAGAGTTTATGCGTGTCATTGTCTAGTACAGGTGATGGGTTGTGTATATACCATTTGTTTGTTTGGTCGAATTGATATTTCTTGCACATTTTCCAGTGGATCACCTTCCCAACCCAGTTGTGTCTCGCCTTATACTCCTTCTGTGCTAATTTGCTGCATTCGCTAATTATGTGATTGATCGTTTCGTCTCTGTCACCGCATAGCCTATATTTACTGTTTTGTTGCGTCTTATATATTCTTGCTTTGATATGATTGGTTCTTATGGCGTTGTCCTGTGCTGCTATGAGGTGGGATTCCGTTTCTCTCTAAAGGTTTCCTTTTCTTAGCCAGGTCCAGGTTTTCTGGTATGATATGTTGTTTATTAGACGTTTAAAGCGGCCATAGACTTGTTTTTCCTCGCATTTTTTGTTTCCTAGTTGTTGTTATTCTATCGTCTATCGTGTTTTCCGTATCGTTTCTGATGGTTGTAATTAGTCCTCGTTGGGGTTTTTCTATGTAGTCTTCGAGCCGTTGTATCGATGCGTCAACTGTGTCTTCAATGTTGTCAAATCCTCTTCCTCCCTCTTTTCTAGATTCATATAGTCTGTCAACGTCGTCTCTGGGATGTAATGCCTTATGCATGGTCATTAGTTTTCTTGTTCTTTGGTCCATTACTTTAAGTTCATCTCTGGTCCACTTGAGAAAGGCTCCGGAATATCTATCTAGGGGCACAGCCCAAGTATATATTCCTTTGATGAGGTTTCTGCTGGGGAGTTTTGTCTCGAGTAGTTTTCTCGTTCTCCTGAGATATTCTTTTCGGATCGTGTCTTTCATTTGCACTAGTTTGATGGTGTCAGCATCCAAGATACCCATGTATTTTTAGGTTTCGTTTTCTACGAGCGTTCTAATTTTGTCTTGGTTTGGTAGTTCCATTTTTTCAGTCAGATGTCGTTTGCCATATTTCATTACAAACATTGCACATTTTTCTATATCAAATTCCACTCCTATGTCCTGACTGTACATTCTGACTGCGTGTATTAGAGTTTCCACTTTGTTTTCATTTTTGGCGAATAGTTTGATGTAATCCATGTACATTAGCTGATAGATATTTTTTTGCTATCTACTAAGTTTGTATCCGGTAGTGCATTTCTGAGTAAGTAGTTAAGGGTTAGAATGCATGTCCTTGAAAAATAGCTCATTGGATCTTTGTTTCAGCTATGCTTCTTCCTCCTGGTGTCAATTCCACTCTCCAAGTTTTCCTTGTTTTCTCGAGAAAGTTTATGACTTCATCTGATATTTAGTATATCTTGAGGCAGTTTATTATCCAACTATGCGGAACCATATCATATGCCTTTTTGTAGTCAATCCAGGCCATAGCTAGATTTTTACGTCTGGTCTTGCTCTCATTTAGGATGTATGCAAAGTAACACTGCAGTGCCTCCGGATGCTTTGCTGCATCCTTTCTGTTCTTCAGGGAACAGTACGTGGCTTATTAGGGAGTAGTAAATCTCTTCCTTTATTTTTGCTGTTAATATTTTCTGCATCATCGGTTGGCAAGTTATGATTCTTTAATTGTTTCAAACGGTTCCTTTACTTGGGACCTTTTGCGTCTATGTGGTCTTTCCTTTGGTCCTCCAGTCAGGTATTTTTGCTTCTTGTAAGCATCAGTTCATTTCTAGTGCTTTTCTGTCGTGAAGGGAAGTGAATTTCTTGAACCAGAAACCATGTATTCCATCATGGGCTGGCGTTTTCCAGTTTGATGTTTTTTCCCTGCCGTTTTGAGTCAACTGATATGTATTTCCGCTTTCGGACCTTCTTTGAATGCTAGTTCTCTTGTCATATTGTAAATCCATTCAGCCTTTTCGTTATGTTATTTTTGCTGCCATATTTTAGTCCAAAATCTTTCGGTTTCTCTGGCATCCGATTGTTGGAATATTTTTGTGTCATCTCCTTCCGGTTGTTGATAAAATTTTCTTTCGTTGATTTGGAAAGTTCTGTTTTATCCGTATTGTTTTACCCTTTGTCAATATTTCTCCAATCTTCCTTCCTTCGCCATTACTCTGGTTTATTTACTCAAGTTGAATTGTTATTTTCTCCCTCGTTGCTTTTTCCTTTCCGTTCCAACATAGTCCAGCATCTTTCTTTTTCTGTTTTATAATTTTGGCCTTTTTTCTGAGATTTTTTATCTGCGTTTCCAGTCGAATTTCCCATCCTGGTTGTGACTTTTTCATCGTGCTTTTTGAGAGGATCCCAATTTTCTCACAAACTAGTTTCGCCCCAGCGTAGATTAATTCATTTAGTTCGGTTATATAATTGGGTGACATGTAAGGTAGTACTTTATTTACTTAAATCGTTTCTATCTTAAGTGTTCCCTATTCAATGTTACTTAATGATAGTAAAGTAGTCTTTTCACTGTTCATCATTCTATTTACATTTTCTAGATCTATCTTTTGTTCTGTTGATAATGTTTCTTTCGGGCTGCTTGGTTGTGTGTTGTTCAGTCATGTGGAGTTTTCATTTCTGGAGGAAGGTAGATTTTTTTCTGTCTGGTTGATTTTGTTTGACAACCCTTGATATGTCTGCTACTGCATTATTATCTTGTGTCATTGTTTTCTGATATATGTCTAGTATTTCAAGGTCAGAAAATAAACCTTTCTTTTTTATTGTTCTAACTTGGTCAGCAATCCTTGGGCTTGTTGTCAGAGAATTAGCACATTCTTGCCAGATCTCTAACATTCTTTTCCTATATCCTCTTTTTGAAGTGTAGTGCAAGTTGATTATCTTCCCTAGTCCATGTTTTGCGTTGAGTTCTCTGGTGGCTGTGGTTCTTTACGTCATAATTCGTGAACTTGAAAAAAGAGCAGTCGACATTTGCTGGATGACGATCGGTTTTCACAAGTTGGCTATCAGGAGAGCACCTGCCGATCATGACACCCAAGCCTGTTGCTCGGGTCCCACGTTGTGTAATATTGGGATTGGTCATTTTTATCATGGGTGGTATATTGTTGCTATACCAGATCCAGGGGTTGTTTATGATCTGCGCACTTGATACAGATGTGACCAAGAACAGTGATGATGGCAGTTCGTAAACAGCGTGTCGCACAAAATATAGAAATGTAGGGTTTTATCTATACACACATATCACCCCAAGTTGTTACTTAGTGAATGTCCGCTGAAATGTTATTTATATTTGTCTTCACGGCCTAATGACCTGAACAAGTTTCAGGTTTTACTGTACGACCTCTATAGTTTATATTTGTCTTGATTTGAAACTATTGTTATAATATGCATTTAATAACTTATTATCTAGGAGTATATGTGGCTTTTTTCTAATTGCTTTTATTTGAAATATTATAATAAATGAACTAATAAGAAATAATTTTACGAGTTGCATTAGTAATCTCCGAAACCAATGCACCGAAAAATGTGACCCCGCAAGAAAAGAACGAATAACTTGAAAGTATATTACCAAATAAAAGAAATAAAACGAAAGACCCTTTTTTATGTGGAGGAAAACCAATATTGTCAAAACTGTTCAAGCATATCACTGGAGATAAATATGTCTGAGACAACAAAACCTCTATTAAACTGAGAAATTAGAATCTTCGATATTCAAATATGTTTCCTCTATAATCACTCTGTTATCATATTCCGATTTGTCTCTGGGTTACACTCTCAGAGTAAGGAGAATATTACACCTGCCTTACAAGAGCAACTTATTGTAAAGTAAGACGTATGAATCCAAATGCGGGTCAGTCAAGAATCACTTGATGATGGACGGAAGAAAATTAAAGATCAACGTCCAGAATAAAATAATTCAGTCATGAAGATACTTCTACTCACTTATCAGAGTGACATCTAATGATGAGTAAAATAGTCTCTGATATATATTACCATTATCCTTCATTGAACCATACGTCTAATCTTTATCGCCCTTCATACGGATAAACAATGATCAGGTTCTATTGGAGGTAGACCTCAGGCCCGCGTTTGTAAAATTTGCTACAGAGCTTGAATCAAACTATTTTAATGCAAAAGCACTGTTAAAATAGCATTTTTAACATTAGAAAAAAAAACAATAAACCACCAACTTGGTCTTACGGCATCTCTAGACGGTCCGATCAAAGACATCATATGCACGCAGAAACATAACTATTGCAATAGCAAACAATAATTAAAATAACATGATACTTGAAAAAGACAAACATTTGTGTCGGCTTTTATATATTTATTAATGCTTCTCAATTCTCGTGCCTTAAATCATTAAATATCATTTAAAATATCCTACTAACGGAGATATTTGCTAAATCAATCCTTGTACAGTGATCGTTCGACTAAGTTTCCTCTAATATCAGGGATAAAACAGGCATCACCAACTTATATTTTGAGCTATCTTTCCTTGTTTGATACATTCCTAAACACAACAGTCTGGTCATCGGTGGAGACATGAATACTTTTACAGGCGATGAGCAAAATAATAAAATCTATAAACGCAACTCACTAGAGTAATGTGGAAAATTGGTGTTATATCTGAAGACGGAAGGGGACAAGTCATTCATTTGGAAAATTCTGGCAAACCCACATCATTTACTTCTGAAAAGTGCCTTTTTTTGATATTCGAAAGCCAATCCTTGTGCTTTTGTAATCATTGTAGTCTTTTAAACTTTTTTTTTCTTTAGCAGGGTTTTCTTAACTGACACACATCCTTTGAGCTCTACAGAAAGAAATCTTCTCTTAACAGTAATAACAGATACTGGATGCTGTCGTGTTGAATTATTTTCAGAATTTTTTTCCGCTCTTTTTGCTAGACACGATCAAGTGTTTCTCCTCAGCAATAGATATTACACTCGTATATCTGTTTCTGTTAACACTTGTGCCTTTTTTATATGTCAATGAAGGCTATAAAATACCCTGTTTTTTTCTATATCTGTAATATTCTAGCAATTTGACGCACGAAAAAAAAACATATGTGGAAGGAACTTATCTTTGGGGTCTTTTAAATACTGTTTATACATTTTAGCGGTTGCTGGGGATAAATTTTTAAGCAGTTAAGTGGAAATATTTATAAATAATTGGATTTATTTATCCAAATATGGAAAATTAGCCTTTTTGTGAACTTAGAGAACCATTTTATTCTGTAGTTAGTGCATATATACACGTGTGGGTACAAGTGATAATTTTTTAATCTTATTTAGTTGAACAAATTTAACCGCGTCTTAATAAAGCATTAAATTCCTCATTGTCATCGTTTCTTACAATGAAAATGACCTTTAAGACCTCCTGTCAATAAACCTCACCATACGTCCATTGCTATGGATGTTGTTGGTGACTGGACACGATATATACTCTTTTTAAATTTTATTTTTCAAACACTGAAAATTAAGCTACCGAGACACATTTCAGAAATTATTAGCTGTTTCAAATCTCTTAGTTGGTAATGCGTCAATTAGAGATAATTGTAAATTGCAAATCTGAAACCAATTTTAAATAAACTAAAATTACATATTTCTTCAACATTTATTCTTTCAAATCATTCCATTGATTATATGATATTAAATTAAAGCTATGCTGGGTGACAGCTTTGCCTTAATACAAAAACTAATCCAACCAATGATTTCTAATGTGATGCTACCTTACTTACTGCTTTACAAAAATCAAGTTAACAAAAAAACAAAACAAAAGAAAACTACATATTTTCATAATTTATTCAGTCTTATATAACTGATTGATTGATTAACTGATTCTGATGATATATCAACCAGGCTAGTGTAATTTTATGCCTCAGGTATAGGGGACCATGTTCATTGAAAGTTCATATTTTTGTGTACTTATTTCTTAAGAGGTTTATTAGGACATAAAACAGTTATTTAACAGACCTAGTTGACTCATAGATGTGAGGAAAGGTCCACTTTTACAATTTATTAGGGTATTAGATTTCTGGTTTTGAGCGAATCTTGAAGTATTGGCAATAAGAATATACTCCACACTCACAAGAGCTCTAGAAATGTAGCTTCACTATTAGATGCTGTTTAATGTCATTCACAAGACATCTGTACATTTTTGGGGTCTAACAATCAGTGTATTCTAAGACCGACAAATAGTTTGTTTAATGAGTAAATTACATCGATATTCAAATATTTCTCTTCATTTTACTTATTTTATTGTGGGTTACATTTTTCAAATAAATGATAAATCAGTTCATACCATTCGATCATTGTAAGTAATGTAACTAATATCATGAAAATATACATATTCAAACTATAGAAGTGGGGATAAAAAATAAATAAAAAGGAAGCGGACATACATTTTCTTCGTATGTTTCTTTTGTTAATAACTATTTGAGTTGAAATAAATCATTACTCAAGCAATACAATTGCATATTGGGAAGTAGCTTTGGTTCTCATTTTTATCGGGTGTGTTTATTGATATTCATCTCATTTGTTAAAAAAAAACAACTCATGATTAAAAACGAAAATGTCTGAGATATATATTTATATTCATCATCATCATCATCATCATGTCGCGCTGGTAGCACGGATATCCCTGACCCTCTCTCGCCACTCCTCCCGATCGTTCATCGGCCTAGGCAGGTCTTCAGGACAACATCCCGTATCCTCACATAGCTGCTGAATGTATGTTCGTGCTGGTCGTCCTGCTTTTGCACGGCCATGTGTGGGGGTCCATAAGAGTACATCACTTATGATCTCGTCCCTGCTTCACTAGCAGTGTCCTGCATGTCTGGTTCGTCTAACTTGAATAGTTTTCGTGATCGGAGGCAGGTGGCCGTACAGTTGGTGTCTTGTGGGGTGTTGCCGCCAGGACTTGTTCAAGATTGCACGCAGCATTCTTGTATAATTGCCGTCTAGCTTCTTCTCCAGCCGTTTTGTCAGCGCCCATGTAGTGCACCCATATAGCAGTATCGATGTGACCGCTGCCTGGAAGAAACTGCGTTTCATTTTATCGGTTAGGTCTGATTTCCATATAATCGATAGCCTATTGATAGCTGTCCATGCTTTCGTTAACCTCGTGTCGATGTCCTTTTCGGTTGATTTCACTTACCTAGGAAGCAGCGTCGAATATTTACATTAATAAACCATAAATAGTTTTTTTTGAGTACTTTTGCTTCCGAAAATCTGGAATTGTAATCTCATGCTAATTTTTTCAGTTATCCCTTATCTTTTATAAGAATGGTAAAACATTCGGTTAAGATGTCCTTCTTGTTTTTCCATATGATTATAAATTTAAAAAATGTTAACGGGTGATTATTGCGAATATATTGTATGTCCGTCATACCATTTTTACCTTATTACCTCATTATACATTAAAGAGGATCGAAAAAGTTGATTCTGCAACTAAATCTGCTTTAAATATGGCCACAGAGAAAATAAAAGTTTCATAAATGAACTTGAAACTCAAAATAAACGAATCCGTAAATACAGAATGGTACAATGTTGAAATAACATATGGAAATTATTAACACACACACACACACACACACACACACACACACACACACACACACACACACACACACACACACACACACACACACACACACACAAGAAAATAGAAACCTGCTTTTGTAAAATCTAGATAGGGACAATTCACTATAACTCAATTGCACATTGATCACAAGCTACGCTGTTAGATATTTTCACACCAAAAGCGTAGATTTAGCTATTAATAGAAAAGTTGATTTTCCTATTCAAACAATATGAAGGACGTATTTAAAAATGTTGTCAGAGAGAAATTTAAAAAATAGCAAAAAATATGAAAGTTGACCATAATCAGAACCATTTGTAGTAATTATTAAAAAAATATCTCAGAGTATTTTGTCATATTAAAATGAAATATGAATTTAAAAAAACAAAAAACTCTTAAACAATTAAACAGAATGTAAATATACACCTACAATTGTCACAAATCGTAAACTTTCAGGCGAATGTTAAACCCCTTTGAGTTGACAAGCTGTTAAGATCAATCAATCATTTCATTATGATATCTAAGTAGTCTTCCAAAAATACCCATTCTGTAATCCATAACTTTTACTCTTTGACATTTTTTAGATAGTATTTAAAAAATTGATTAATTGATCTCATAGAAGGAAACAACAATAGAAAAGTATTTTGGGGGGATGGACTCATCCTCATTCTTAATACTTCTTCGTGATGCCTTTTATTGTATAATAAAGTCTTTATAAAGGTTGATAAATAAATCCACAGCCTAACAATAAAAAGTAACATTTGATATCTTGAGAATATTCTTTGTCAATGCACTTAAGCAATTTTTCTCCATTATTCACATATTTCAAACATGACATAGTTCAATCACAGCTCAAAATTCAGCGAATAACCACGTCATTCTGATTACTTATTGATCGACGTTTATATATGTTCGTTTATATTTGCACTCGATGACATCAGAATCAAAATTACATTTTAAACATCTTGCAATAACTAACATATTTGTAATTCTCAATATATTACAGTGCACAAAATATAAACGTGTTGTAAATAGTTTGTCGACTAATAAATTGTAAAAGTGGACCTTTCTTTATATAGCCATATTGTCATGTGCTAATTTGTTTCATGGTGAAAAGATAGAGTTAAATTAGATATAATAAAAATTCAAAATTTCAAATAAAGACAACGGAATGACAAATATCTAGCTACTTACTTTTCATATTTATAAATTTCTCTCTTGTATTTCACGATTAGATACATGCTTTCTCAACGGTAGTATTAATGTCAATATAATTTCTTCAAACATTTTACGTTAAAACCACAATCCATGTTTTAAACTTTAGTACATTTATTGCCAAATTATTTTCCACTGTCAAAGCATCGGCGATTAAAGAAAAATCATATACGACAAAAAAGTTAAATTGATGAAAAATAAATCTTATTTTATATCCAGTTGTCATCTCGTATCACTGTTAGACGCAACTAATTTATCTCACGAAAATTAATCACATTTGATTAAACAGTACTCAGATTTTAAATAAGTTTCTAAAGTTGGATATGTAAAAAAGAGTATATGGCATACATGCTTCATTTATAACAATCTTGACAAAAATCACACATATATTTAAGTCGACAAATCTCCCAAGAGTTGCTTATATTTAAAGAAAATAAATTTCTTCGAAACCCTCTGAAATTTCACTGAAGAGAATTAACTTCATACAATACAAACTTTTAATTATTAAATCCCTTTTTTGTTAAGTGACTAAATCATTTTTGTAATATTTGCTATTTGTAAAAGTTGTAAGTAAATATACAATTGATGTAAGATGGTTATAAAACTACGACTAAAGTATTGATTTACTTGGTATAGACAAGTATTCTGGTGAATTGTGAATAAATAATCAACGTTTAAGATTACATACAAAACATTATAACATTACAACAAGTAATAGTAATGTTTTTCTTAATTTTTTTTCTAAATCGTACATGTAAATACATGTAGAATCAACTGTAAATATTAAACAGGAAAGGCTGAAAGCAAAAGGCGATGAAAGTACCGTAAATTGCACAAAGACTGTACCACAAAGTGCTCAACCAGTGGTAAAGATTTAGCTTTTAACCGGTCGTATATATCGACCCCTAATTTTGTAGCTATTTTTCAGGGTTAAAAAGTTCCACGCATTTGCCGCAATTAACTGAAAATGTTCAAGAAATAAAACCTATACTTGCTGTATTAGTTCTATTATATAAATATCAATATATATATATATATATATATATATATATATATATATATATATATATATATATATATTATTTGGCGATTGTTTTTCTGCCATCTAATAAAAAAATCAACTATACAAATCGCTACATGAACGAAATATGTCCATTGTGCTTACATACAATACAAAAGACAACTTATCACTTCTGGATTGCAGAGATTCTATTGGGTGAGGGAATACGAAAATTACATATCCTACCAAAACGCCGCGGCTGATAGATCTTTTGGAAACAAACATAAAGTATATGGAGATATATCGGCCTACAAGCAAGACAATGAAGATTACGAATGAATGTTACAACAAGAATTAATTTCTACCAACGGAGCATGTGAGCATGCGTGAGAGAGGGAGAGACAGACAGACAGACAGACAGAGACAGAGATTTCAAATCGGCGTTATGCGATTTTATCTTATTTATTTCATTGATTGGTACTGAATAACACATAATGTTTTTTAAGGTTTTTATTGGTTTTAAAGTCAGTTTATATCCATGGAATTATTGTAACAATTTGAAAGAAAATTAAAAATCATAGTCGTTTAATTTAACCATTAAAAACCAAAAAAAAACATGATCATTTTATTTCATATAACCATTTAAGAATTCAGACTTATTACAACAAATCTAGACTACGTATATAACATAAAAACCTAAATGGATTATTACTATATTTGCCTTTAATTTCTGTAACCGGATTGCTATAATATTATCCGTGTTAAATTCTCCTGTTAACCATCTCTGTCAACACATTATTAGAATCTTCCCCATATAGTCTCCGTAATATCAGTTCTGCTTTTCTAATAAAGATACACCCGTAATGTTATTATTTTTTTAGATGAGTTTGTACGCAACCTTTAGTATACGCAACATTTCACTCATTCTTTTTCGTTTTTTTTTTCTTATTTCTTCCTTAGGAATAAATAATTTATTTCTTATTTCTTCCATGGGAAGAAAAAAAAATTATAATTTTTTTCGAGATCAAAAGTATTCCATAAAAAGTTGTATGTGATTTTTTTTTAACTTGCAAAATTAGTTAGTTAAATTAATGCTATATTTAAATATGCTCTAACAAGTACGACGCAGAACACCTGCTCATTGTTTTGAAGGTATCGTATCCGAACATCTCAAAGTAATTCTTACATGATGAAAATTAGTTTTTAGTTCAGGCAATCATGTTGAATTGGGCCCAGTTTCTTTCACAACAGTCACTAAGAGAGTTCCGTTACTATCAAGGTTATTTACTTAACATTAACATTATAATCTTATACAAAAATAGATCTATGGTCAGCGAAAAAGAACACCTGCTACTATAATTTTCATTGGAAAGCATATTTGATATTTATTGTTATTAAAAGATGACTAGAGCTAAGTTTATCTGTTTATTTTAAGATAATTGGAAAGTACTATGGCAGCGTATTTAAGTCAAATTGAAGCCCACAGATGACATATGTCTTTCAATTCTACGTGCCTGCAATGTTTCCTGATAATTATTCATAAAATCTGATTAAAATATTTGATAATATTGTACGATACATCTTGATGATTCGATGGCTGCAGCTGAAGCACTATCGGGGGATTTTAGCACATGAATATAGCTATATAGTTCTTAAAAATAAACATTTAGATCTATTTTTACAATATATATACATATATATATATATATAAATATTTATATATATATAAACACACACACACACACACACACACACACACACACACACACACACACACACACACACACATATATATATATATATATATATATATATATATATATATATATATATATATATATATATATATATATATATATATATATAACGCTCGTTGACACGGTGACTAGAGTTGAAATTCTGGAGGAGGCTGTTTACAGTTCAAACAGAGAAAGAAGGGAAGGTTTTCATCCACAAATGACGCTTCCAGCGTCTGGTAAATTTAGGGCAGAATGTTGTCTTTAATTGCTTAGGATGCAACCTAATTCTAATTATTTATAAAATTCTGACGTGCAAGCAAAAATAGTCAAGAAATGAAGACTCCGAATTATTTACACATCAAAAAATATTAAGACACGCATACGAAGACAATCTTCTTCAACTTATGGAATCGCGACCCTCAGACACAACTCAGCATATTATCAAAAGACCATGAATAAAGTCTTCTACTAATAAATTTTCACAGAAATTATTCGTGATTCGAATGTGAACATCAAAACTACACAGTTTTCTTCGGCAATAAATGTTAGGAATTTCTTCGGTAAAACTGCAACTAACCCCTTGGAAATAACATACGAATAACAACCAAATTCTGACAATTAATAACTAAAAATTTTAGATCAACAGTCCAGCTAGCGTTCAACTTCCGCAAAGGAACCCTGCGAAGTATACAAATTCTTCAAAAAAATTACTTCATTCAACTTTTGTAGAAAAAGAAAAAAAAAACTCTCAAAGAAACTATTTTACAGATGAATGGGAAAAAAACTCAGAACCAGGAAATCGAGATTTCCTGAATAGAAATATTTTGCTCTGAAATAATTCAATAGAAAATTCCGGCTAAACAAAAAGATCTAATATTTCTTCACGGAGAAAGAAACGTTTCTCCCATGACAGTCTCTGTTTCTTGAAATCTACTTTTAGCAAAGTCAGCAACAAGTAAACTTCAGCCTTTTGAATTTCGACACTGACTTCATTGCATCTATGAATATAAAACATTAATCCTAACAAAACAGGATAGCCCAACAAAGTTACAATTCATAGAATAATCACAGTTGTAATCAAAATATGGAAAACACATTCAGCTGTTATAGAGCAATAAATGCATCACTTAACATGCTGTAATAATGCTGACTCACTAGAGTTTAAGCAAAAAGATTCGACTATATTCAAGTACATCGACTCCATGGCGCATGTATTTTTTTCAACAAAGAAAATTTAAAACAAAAACGAATTTGAAAGCACAATTTTATCTTCAAAAATCGACACTGAATCTCAAACATCGTCTACAAAGATACTCAATGAAACTCTGCAATCCCTCCAGCATTTTCTTTTTAACCGATTTTCTCTGCAAACAATGCCTAATTTTTTATCTTCTGCACTTACGAAATTCACCGACTTGCATTTTATGCAAAATTGGATATTATGTTACTCTTCGACGAATATTCGAAAAACTGCATGTTTCTTGTATTACATACTACTATTGATAATAAGTTATTCAAACACAACTATGACAGATCATATGAAACACAGCGACAACAGCAACAATATAAATATTATCTCAAAACAGACTTCAACCAGCCAGGGACGAAACTAGACATATCAAATAATGGAACTTTTCATCAAAGAATACAAAATTTATAAAAACAGGCAAAGATCAGAAGCTTACCCATATCAAGTCGTATGTACATTTTAACCATTTTATTGTGTTGTAATATTGATAAGCATTGGGAATTTTTTGGTTTGTTCCGATATATACCAATATAAATCCAGAGGGGAAATATTTACGGACAATTAATTGATTTCCATTATTTAAAAAAGGCGTTCATTTTTTTTTATAAAAAAAAAAAAAGAGGCTGGGAAAACTGTAAGTTCTGTATCTACAGTTTGAGATGGGCCTATTTACAATTCTTTAAATATTTCAAAGAGGAAAATATTTGAAGTTTCGGCAGAAAACCTGAAGTATCAAAACCCCGAGGAATTTAAGAAATCTTTCCACTCCTAGATTTTTGAATATACATTCTTTATCAATAAGATTCCCAAACAAAACTTTAAGTCTCTTATCTAACTTTTAGCCAACTACAATCATAGAAACAAACGATGAAATGTATATTGCTTTTGTAAATTTAGAGACGCATTCTGCAAACTACAGAAAACATATGATTGTATTTATTTTGAGTGAAAATCTGACATTAGGTTCCTTCAAGTATATATTTAATTTCAGACATCAGTGAATTATCTTAAATTGAACAAAAATATTTTGTTTATCTAGATGAGCTTATACGTAGAATATAGTTTCTGGCTACTGATATTAAGCTTTACTAGCACATATATTTTAGCGTCATAAGATATTTTCGCACAACGTAGTGAGATCTTCACTCAAAGAGCATTTGTACAGACAAAATAGATTAACTAGAGCCCTAGGCTAAACAGAACAGCTAAATCAAATTCATGAACTTTTCTTTCTTGTAATATAAATATTGGAGAATATCTACGGTCTAACTGATATTATATTTTCTTTCAAAAATAATTTGTAACTTTTGTTTGCAAAAATTACTGAAGTTGAACAGATAAATTCATTAAATTCGTACAGCTATGTTTTATTCAATCACTTACGTATTTTTCTTATATATATATATATATATATATATATATATATATATATATATATATATATATATATATATATCTTTAAAGAAAAAAACCAAAGACCGGTTAATTTAGGATTATAAATTTATTTCCATATCTGAAGAAATCCTGTTATATTTTTCTTTGTGTTTTTGGTTCACACCAGAAACTGAGAAACAGAATGGAAATAAATTTATAATCCAAAATTAACCGGTCTTTTTTTTTTTTCTTTAAAGAAATATTGCTCAGTAAGAATTTACATTGAGCTCTCCACCAGGAAAATGTATATGTTCAGCTCCTGAATGATTTTCTTGTCCTGAAGGAATTACTCCCAACTCTGGTTTAACTGGACCGAAATATATATATATATATATATATATATATATATATATATATATATATATATATATATATATATATATATCGGAAATGACTTAGATGAAGAGTTCTAAATACAAAGCATAGTGTAGATCGTGATGATTCGGTCTTTTTATTTGTTAATGAATCATGCTCTCAGTAAATATGGCTGTAAAGGAAATATTTATAAATATCAATAAAAATCTTTGTCGCATAAAAAATTGATATTTGTATACACATAATGAACAGATATATTTTAGTTGACCTCTAGAGAGCATATACTCTCTTAACACACTTTAAATACGCACATTATATATATATATATATATATATATATATATATATATATATATATATGTATATATATATATATATATATATATATATATATATATATATATATATACAGACAAAAAATGGACTTATATGGAATAATTCATATGTAGAATATACAAGTTTCAATGTATTCCAAGAGAGTGCTCAACGTATGCCTATCTATATATATAAACATGTATATAAAAAACTCACATAAAGAGCAATTAAATCAACAATATCAAGGTAAAACTCAACAGGGTTTTTGCCATCCTACTATTGCATAACATCTGTTGAGTATTTGATTATCCTAATAATATATCCCGGTCTATGGTCTAGTGGATAGAGTGTTGGCCAATGCTCAGGTCGAGTCATACCGAAGACTCAAAAATTATACATGTCTGCTTTCTTAGCACCGGCTATTATAAAGTAGGGTTCAAGAGCAATGTTGAACGATACAGAGAAAGGTAGTGCGTACTCCCCTACACCCTGTTTAATAGCATATCCATCATTGTATGTTATGTAAAGCCCAAGCCATCTTTGTAGAAGATCAATAGTTTTACTGTCTATCCCATACTTTGGAGTGATAGGAGTTTCCTAGCATTCTAATATAAAACTGGACTTAATTATGCTACTGGATTCGAACACTCTTCCTAATATGTCGCAGTCAGCACGTTAGCCCTACTCCACGGAGAATACTGCCTTAGCAATTTAGCTGCATCTAAAGAGTCAAGTGTTTTATTATGGAGTGAACAAATTTCATACACGTGCTTTATTCATCCAGAAGGGAATGTTAATATATTTTTTCCTTGTTTTTCTTTTTTAAAAAATTTGTTTTCCATCGCGACTGTCTCAGTGAAAATAAACATTTTTTGAGGAAGCCGTGATAATGCAATTGACAAGTAATCCTACTGTGTTTAACTGAGCCTCACAAGAAGAAATGCTGTTCTAATTAGTTTCCCAAAATAGTTAATAACACTTTATTTAATCTTATAGGAGAGGGATTCAGTAGATGCTGTAAGTATAGCATTTTTGCTTGATTATATGTAACAGTCAAGAGGAAAACTAAAAGTTAAATCGATATATCTCGAATTGTCACTTTTATATAATAGAATATTTGTTTACAAAATTTAGTGATTTTTCTTCGAGAATAATATAGACTTCAAAAATAATGTAAAAAAATTATTGGTCAATATTCTTTTCAAAAATCTTTTAAACTATGGAACTATACAGACTGTTCGGCAAAACACTTAAAAAATTTTGGCAAACGTATTTCTTCTAAGCTGAAATAATTATTTATATCAAATCTCTTACTTTCAATGCTTTCATTTAATAAAGGCAACCTATACAATAACTTTTTGTGTGTGTCTAATATTAACTATTTCGGGGGAGAATATTTGAAGACGTAATTAACTTGCAAGTCAAAAAATAAAAGAAATATGTGCTAAAAGAGATTGTGGTTGCTAGCAGTTCACCTTATATATATATATAGTCATCCTCAGAAAGACTGTTTCGTTCTATCAGAACTCTTCAGTGTGGCTAGACACGCACGACGCTGGGATCGAAACCCATCCAACTTTACATTAGACTAAACCTCAGACCACTCGGCCAACAAGCGGACAACGTTGGCTAAGGGAATTTTTAGGTATTTATATAGCAACAGCAGCAGCGTCAGTTTGTTTACATATTTATACTCTATCGGCTACAAGAGTGCTCAGTTCGTTCGAAGAGCTTTGCATTATGCGAGCGGCGGCCGACAATTCCTTCGCCAGAGTGCTCAACCCCCATGGAGGAGCGTATATATTGTCATCCACAGACAGACTGTTTCATTCTATAAGAACTCTTCAGTGTGGCTAGACACGAAGGACGCTGGAAGCCGGGATCGAAACCCATCCAACTTTACGTTATATATATATATATATATATATATATATGAGACTACCGTATTTTGATTTGTCTTTGAACACTTGGTTTACATTTTATTTTTTGTTGGCTTTTAACTTTTTTTCTTGTTTACTTTTTTTTTTTCAACTATAATTGTCATGCTCCAAGATGGACAAACAGTAGATATCGGGTAATTACGTTCATCAGACGAATTCCTGTTTTGTACACAATCAAATATACTGAAACCACTTTCTCGATCGCTTGTCAAAGATGACGACTATAACAGCGACTCTTATAAATTAAATGATTACTTTAACTTTAGAAGAAAAAAAAAGATAGAATAATTGAATAAAAAATGATTAATGTGTTTACAAAGCAATTTTCTATTGTCATGAATTCGTTTGTCGCCACCAGCCATATAAACCAGCATGCATGATATAGGTAATGCTGGAAGACATAACAAAATTGAAAAGATTTTGCTGCAATAACATTATTTGGTTTGGATAATGAACATTAACGTCGACAGCTTTATCTTTTCAGTATGAATTCAATAGGAGTCAAACATGACATATGTAGATAATCACTGAAATAAACATGTTTCACAACTTTACGCAAAATTCCCATTTAAAACAGCAAATAGATGTATTCATGATGCAATAAGTAATATGTATTTTTAAAATAAGTAACTATACTCGACTTGTTACATTTATATCCTCTTATATTCATTAAGCAAAATTTCCTCTGGCACAAACACTCCGATACACGTCAAATAGTTTAATTTAAGATATCCGTATATTTAGCCGTCAGCATTTTATATTTTAAGCTCTCTCATTATATATATATATATATATATATATATATATATATATATATATATATATATATATATATATATATATAGTGAAATATTGTGGGTTAGATCAGTGAATTGCCTTACTGGATCTTATTTATTATGGATATAAAAACAAGATAGATGTCGAGAAAGAAACAAGCCTCGAGTAAAAAAGATATTTTACAAGAAATAAGCCGTTAAATTGAAATGCAGAATGGTAGAATAAGACGTTATTAAGTTAAGATAACTATTTTCAGGTTTAGTCTATTTCTAAATTTTACATAGTAGAAAGTTTTTCAATTGTCTGTTTAATACATATGTAAGAGCAATTCATAAGGAAGCTGATACAGTTTTCTGAATATATTTACTTAACTATTCTGCTACCTACCAGATTTGACACAATGTCAATTTCATCCTGTAATAGTTTAGATTTTTCCTTCATTTAGGTAGGTTGTCCACCAAAGTCTTAAGTACCCAGTCTTCCCTACTATTTACAAATAGCTTGGTTGATTTTGGTATGGATCCTTTTGTTAATAGCATATCATAATTTGCGGGTCATACAATTCTAAAACATTACGTAAAACGTTAGCGGTACGTTATAATTGAACGGTGGGGGTAAAAGAAAGTTCATACATTTACCAAGGATATTAGTTCGAAAATAAGCTTAATAGTGTAACTGAATTTCGAACTCAGTGCGATGTCACAGTCCATTACGTTAACCACTACGCCAGGAATTATTTCCCTCACATATATTCATGGGGAAAAGACATAATCATGTCTTCTTGAAGGGCAGTAAGATGAAGTGAAACGTAATCAACATCGACAAGGATTTGAATTTGTGTCTTACATTCCGTTTCCTCCAATGATAACCACAAGCTTATGGCTCCGTGGATCTAAACGGTACTATAAGATAACTATAAACAAAGACAAGTTTGACCGAGCAATTTTTTCGGTAAGTCTGCATTTGAGTTCATGTAAATAGAATAGCAACATATAATCAAAATATTTTTGTAAAAGCATCTTTTAGGCAGATAACTAGAGATAGATTACTGAAAATGTTACGTGAGTGTGTATTTACTTAACCCCCCGAACAAGCTGGATGTGACACCAGTCAATTTTTAAGTGGTTTAGCTTGTCTGAATTCAGAGCTGTCCTTCTTCTAGACCAGTCGTCAGAGGAAAGTTAAAGAACCCAGTCTGCTCTAATACTATTCCTTGCCAGAGGGAGAATAGTTCGATTCAATGTTATATATATATATATACATATAGTCATCCATAGACAGATCTGTTTCGTTCTATCAGAACTCATCAGTGTGGCTAGGCATATTAGCTTCCCGTAGCTGGGATCGATACCCAGTTGACTCAAACGCCAATTCAAGCTTCTCACCGTCAGCCACGAGGAGCCAGTAGCAGTGAACTAAATTTTAAATTTTTATGAATCACAATTACTATTGTTTACATGCATCCGTTTAACGGCTACCAAGAACTCAATTCATGTATGAAGAGACTTGCAATAAACACTAATGGCAACACGATTACTTCATTCGCCAGAGAACTCAACCCTACGTGGGTAGGGGAGTATATATATATATATATATATATATATATATATATATATATATATATGTGTGTGTGTGTGTGTGTGTGTGTGTGTGTGTGTGTGTGTGTGTGTGGTAGAAAATGGCATTTCTATTAGTTTAATCAAATTGTGCAGAATTTATAAATTTATCTCGTCTTTTTCTATTTCAAAATGTCCTTGTACTGAAATATTTTTTCATCTATTCTACTTAATTATTTTTGGGGTTGTATTACATTCCATGAGTAATTATGTAGTTTAAGTCGGGTGTTAGCCGGCCTTTCCATTAGCAGATAATGGCTTAATCCCTAATAGAAACTTGATTCTAATTTCAAATTAAATTGAGTTAGAGTTTGTTTATTTTTTAATACTTATTGAACAGACAAAATTTGAAACTGGTCATAATAACTTTTCCCCATAAAGTTTTGTATTAAAACACTTAACAAAATTAGAGTGGGGAAAGAAAAAATTGCTTGAAATAACATATTCCGTTCATACACGTTCCCATAACATCGATTTTTGTTATTGATTACTTGAAAGTTCCGAGGGTGTTATCGTGGTGTAATGGACTGCAGAATTGTAACTAACCGTGTTCAAACTCCAGTCACGCTATTACGTTGACTATCGAACAAATACCCTTAAGGAAAAATGAACCTTCTTATCCTCCCAGCTATGGGTTACATAATACCGCTAATGTTCTTCTAGAAGAATGGCTTTGACATCATATAACCTACGAAGGTTGATGAGCTACGAAACAAAGAAACCAAACCCAAACTTAAACGTAATTGTAAATGGTTATTTAGAAACAACATAAAACGTGTTTTGAAAAAGTAAACTTTCTCTTTAAAAAAGTGTTTACAACCTTGTAGAATATTGGCTACGATATGATCTATGAATACAATTTGAAATGATATATATCAATCTATTCTTTTGTCGACTACTTCTAATATCAAAATTCCATTACTAGTAAATTCATTTGTTAAGACTGCATTTAACGTGTAAAATTTAATTCAAAAGTCTTAATGGTTCTAATTCCTTCCATTCTTGTGGTCTATATAAATAAAGACGATTGTTTAAGATCCCATCCTCACATGTAGTAATTATTTAAGATTTATAGTGATGAATTAACTGAATGACAGTCGGTCTGTAAAATTATTTTGGCTGTGGAATAACTTATTTTTTAAATAGACTGGGTTACACTGAAATTTACGATTTTCTTCGTAAAGCAAGGGCCTTTGAGATTACTTAAGAACTCATATTCGGAATTTATATTGCAATCAGAAATATGTCGGTGTTATTCCGAAGAAAGTGATAAATGGATAAACATATGATACTGCACGGGCACACGCAAACAGACAGACACACACAAACAAACAGACTGACACACACACGCACACACAAACAAACAAACACACACACATCTGAGATACTGATATTTTAGATATTGAATGTATTTAGTACGATTCAAGCGACTAATAATCACTTTGTGTTCGATGGATTTTAAATTATTCTGTAGCTCTGGGGAGAGTGGAATACTTCTTCATTTTATTGCTCCGAAGTCCTCATGTAGACCTTGATATATATATATATATATATATATATATATATATATATATATATATATATATATATATATATATATATATATATATATATACGAGGAGCGTACGATAAGTTTCCAGACTCTTTTCGTATGGGCACTTTTATTGATAGTACACACATGAAACTGTAGTCCCCTTCGAAGTAATCTCCTCCGGCTGCAATGCACTTGTTATACCGTTTCAACAACTTCTGGAAGGCCCTAGGGAAGTCCTCTTGCGTGAGCGTGTCAACGACCTTCGTCACAGCCTCTTTCATCTCCTCAATTGTCTCATGACGACAGCTTCTTAGCTTAGGGATTAACCAAAAGTCACAGGGAGCAAGGTCTGGACTATAGGGAGGCTTAGGAACTGTCTTGATGCCCACCTTGGTCAATTAGTCTGTGACAAGGATAGAGTTGTGGACTGGTGCATTGTCCTGGTAGAAATGTCACTGACCCGATTTGAAGAGTACTCTTATCTTCTTACAGAATCACTTCCTGAACTCCCTTAAAACCTCAACATAGTAACCCTAACCCAAACCATAAACCTTTGGCCAATCATCTCTGGTGTATTGACTTCCTTACTCCTCGCACACGTCTCATCATCCTTCACAGACTAGCTGCCTTCCTTAAATCTCTTATGCCACTCAAAGCCTGATGCTTGATTCATGCAAGATGGTCAAAAAGCAGTCTGAAGCATTCCATATATTTCTGTGGCATTTTTTACAAGTTTAAAACAGAATTTTATTGCATATCGTTCTTCTAAAGTGTCCTCACGTCCAGATTGCATTTTTAAATTCACCAGCTGTGAAAATCAGACTTTAGTAGGGTGTATTCCAATCGCTGCTGTAGCGCTTCATTTGAAAACTTATTGAATGAACCACGTAAGACTAGACACGACTGGCTGGAAAATATGATTCAGTAGGAATTTTCCATGAAGTTTAAATTTGACCTTACAAACAAATAGTATATGTAAAATCCAGAATCAATGCTAGGAAATGAAACGCAGAAGCATCTTTGGGATTTTGAGATACTAACGTATAACTTAATCTCAGCCAGACAACCAGAACAAGAGATCGTTAGCCAAAAAAAAAAAGAAAAAAGATAGCGTGCCGAATAGTGGACTTTGCCGTTACGGCTGACCACAAGGTAACATTGAAAGAAAGTAAAAAGAGAGATAAGTATCAAGAACTTCCTAGAGAATATCAAAATTTATGGAACATGAAAGTGACGGTATTACCAACTGTAATTGGTGCTCTCGGTACAGTCAACAAAGGATTGTTACAGGGACGGGAGGTCTTGGAAATAACAGGAAGAGTGGAGTCAATCCAAACTACAGCATAGCTGAGATCAGTCAGAATGCTGAGAAGAAAGCTTGAAATTTGTTGAGACTTATGGTCAATCAGGATCAACTGAAGAAAGTTTCATCGAATCATCATCATCATCATCATCATGTCATGCCGCCAGAACAGATATCTTTGACCCTCTCGCACCACTCCTCCCTATCGTTCATCGCTTCTGGCAGGTCCTCAAGGCAATATCCCGTATCCTCACAGAGCTGCTGTATGTAGGTTCGAGCTGGTCGCCCTGCTTTTGCTCGGCCATATGAGGGGCCCATACAAGAACATCACTTCTGAGCTCGTCCCTGCTTCTCCAGCAGTGTCCTGCATGTCTGGTTCGTCTAACTTTGATAGTTAACGTGATGGGAGGTAGTTGGTCGTACAGCTGGTGCTTAGTGGGGTCTTGCCTCCAGGACTTGCTCAAAATTGCATGCAGCATTCTAGTGTAGTTGCCATCAAGCTTTTTCTCCACCCGTTTGGTTATCATCCATGTAGTGCCTCCATATAGCAGTATCGATACGACCGCTGTTTGGAAGAAACAGCGTTTTATTCTATCGGTCAGGCGTGACTTCTATATGACAGGTTGTCTCTCAATAGCTGTCCAAGACTTTGTTAGTCGTGTGTCAATGTGTTTTTCGGTTGATGAGACAATGCTTCGTAGGTAGGTAAAATTGTCAACTAGTTTTAGAGAGCCACTGCCTAGTGTGGAAATATGGCGTGTTTGATTAAAGCACATGTATTCCGTTTTGTGTGCGTTGACATGGAAGCTAATGCCTGCGGTTTCTCGTTCCAGACTCAGCAGTAGTGTTTCGGCTTGGGCGGGTGCATTTGCCAGAATCGCTATGTCATCGGCGTAGTCTGCGCCGGTAATTGTTTTTGCTGGGTACCTTTTGCTTCTTTTTTTTTTTTTTGTCAGTTCAAAGCCGTTTTTTTTTTTTAAATTTTATCAATCGATGTTCTAAGTACGTAGTCTAGACAGATGATAAAGAGGTACCGGGCTAGTGTTTCTCCTTGCAGTACTCCTGCAACAATGTTGAAATAGTCTGTGTCTCCATCCGGAGAACGTACTTTCACTTTGGTGTCTTTATAGGGAATCAGTTTTGCTGCGACGGGCTCTTTGTGTATGCCGTATGCTAGTAGAATTTGGTTCATCTTCACTCTGTGAATGGAATCGAAGGCATTGTGAAAGTCGACAAATGGTATTGTCGCCTATAGGTTTTTTGCCCGTACGCCTTCAAGGATTCTACGGATAGTCAATATTTGTGAGGTCGTGGATCTATTTCTTCGAAAGACTTTTTTTGCTCTTTCTAAGAATGTTGTCAATTTTGGGTTTTAAGCAGTTTCGTAGTAGGGCATCGTATATTTTGGCTACTATGGATGTAAGTGTTATACCTCAGTAGTTCTTGGCTAATCCGAGGTGATCCTTTTTAGGGAAAGGGAGGATGCATCCCTTTATGCATCTGTCTATCGGATTTTTATTATAAACTGCGTTACAGTGTCGGAGCAGTATGTCGTCGAATTGTCTGGTCTTCCATACAATTTAATCAAACCCTGTGGCTTACGTATCTTTAATTCTTCTTAGTACTGAGTCGAGTACTTCTATAGTAAATTGTCCTATTCTAATGTTTAATTGCTTACTAATAATTCTTGTGATTGGTTCACGTGTTACTTTCGGTGGGTTTGCTAGTAGCTTCTCGAAATGCTATTTTCGCAGTTTTATTCTTTCTTGTTGGTTCGTAGCTTTCAGTTTAGCTTCGGTTGTGCTCTTCCATCTGCTCACTTCTTTTATCGTTTACCACGTTATGCTAGATTGCCTATCTTCCACTTAGTCTCGAAATAATTACTAAAATGTAAACAATACAAATAGCGACACTTAACATTGGAAGCGGACCTGACTGCATCGACCGTCGAACATAACATAGACATAATATGCATTCAAGAACACAGAGACACACAAAGCGAAGATATTAGATATCTCGATACTGTCAATGGATAGACGCTGGCCACTGTGTAAGCATGGAAAACTTCTGTCAATGCCACGGTAGAAGGTATAGGAATATTTATAGGACCAAGAGCGTTAAAATCACTTAATAGCATAGAGAGAATACAACCTAGGATGATGGTAGCTACTTTCAATGGCAACCCCAGAGCAACAATCATCTCCTGCTAGAGCCCTACCTATGTAAGTGAAGAAACTGAACTCATCACCTTTTACCATGAGCTATCATCTCTAGTGCGTAGCATTCCGAAACACAACGTTCTCGTCATTGGCGATAACATGAATGCCCAAATTGGGAAAAAAGGAAACCACAAATGCAGCCTACAAAACTCGTCAAGAAGAAATAGAAACATCTAACAGATTTCTCGATAGAAAATATATTAACATATCTCAATACAAACTTTCAAAAAAGGGAGTGAAAATTACGGAACTACACATGCGCAAACAACACTAAAGCACAGATAGACTACGTCTTTATAAGCTAGAAATGGAAAAATAGTGCAATAAATTGTGAGGCACATTCCTTTTTCGAGGGTGTATACTCCGACCACTGAATTGTCACAGCAAAAATACGAAGAAACGCCACACGTCCAGCGACGAGCAAACACTATGTCTTGGACCTTCTTAACAACAGCGATCTTAAAGATAAATATGTGTTAGCAGTGAGAAACAAATTCGATGCTCAACAGGAGAAGACAGAAATACGTACCTCAAATGACGAATATGAGAATTTCGTCAACGCACACCTAGAGGCAGTAGAGAAATGCACACCAACAAAACTTAGAACTAAATCTAGTGTCCCATGGGAAACATTAGCGGTAGAGAAAAACATAGAGACTTGAAAACTGCCTCCAAATGCAATAGGAAGAACACAACGAACACAAATATCCTGAAACTAAAAAAGGTACAAAATAAATTGGCAAGCATGTATCTAAAAGAACAAGGAGAATACATGCAAAATCAGACAGATACAGATTCATCTAACACTGTTGTGAAAAACTCTTTAAAGAGTGAAATAATATGATAATATTTTTACATGACATTGCCCAAGTAGAAAGGCTTTAATTAATGGTTATGCATTCATTACACTCACGCAAGCACACACACACACACACACACACACACACACACACACACATACTTATATATATATATATCAGCAGTCAATCAGAGATTATCTGTAGTATCTTCACGTGCCAATTTTTTTTTTTTATCGCGATTGCTTTCTCATTTAATTCATTCGAAATTTTTGGATCATATATTTTTTTTTGTTTTATCTTTGGTCTATAATCTTCCCCAAGTCGACTTTCAATCCCTGCTTATCAAGGACCACCTTTCAATGAAGACTACATTAATCATACCATTTCAGTATGAGTATTTTTTCCTTCGGCAACAACATTAATTTATTATAAAGATTCCACTCATACTTCATTTGTTTACATTAAATGAACATCTACTTATTTCACGGTGTGTGTTCAACAGAGCAAATGTTTCAGTTTTCATTGGCGACACGTGAGCATAAATCATTTTCTATCATTCAGAAATAGTTCCATCATCGGAATTAAAACGCTACTATTTCATTATTGATTTTGTAATTAACTTCACTCAAAAAAGTTGGGACTGGGGCAAAAGCATTTTCGTGAATTTCTTTTTTTTTCTTTTTAATTCATCGCTTCGTTGCCTTTTTTAAAACCTCAGTGTCATTATGATATCTAACTTTAAAAAAACCCAACAAAAACCCAACCTAAAAATAATTAAGTACGCATTTCTTTTTAAACTGCATCACGGTCTCAAGCAAATCCGACATAATATATTTTCCCCAACTCTTGGCCAGATTACAGATAACTACATTGCTATCTACTTCACAATCTCTCTACATAATAACGGAATTCGCTGAAGGCGAAAATTATCGATCTACTGAATATAGGGTATTTGATCAAAATTACCCAAAATGCAACATTCTAGATAGAAGTTGGGGTAGACAAAAGCATTTGCAAAGGAGACTGCTCCATGTTTTTTTCCTTTGTTAATTATATGCCGCATCAATGAAACAAATGCTGTTATAGCGGCGCATTTGAAAATTTGCATTCTAAAATAGATTAAGACAATTTTGAGCCATTTTGTGTCATTGGAGTAGCTTTAATAGTAGAGATGAAAATAAAAAATTTGAGATAATCGTTAATATTATTTAATTATTCATTCTATTCAAAATAAATAAAAGGGTTTACAGATTATTTTTTATGAGAAGTTTAGACCATGCATTTTCTTTTTTATGTTTTTAAGTGAATGATCTTCGTGTTTTGTGTAAACTTCCAGAGAAATTATAAGAAAGATTGCAATGTGTTGTCATGTTTTTTATATGTATGATATACTTAATTAACTACCGACGCCGACTACGCCGATGACATAGCGATACTGGCAAAAACACCCAACCAAGCCGAAACACTACAGCATAGTTTGGAACGAGCAGCCGCAGGCATAGGCCTTTATGTCAATGCACACAAAACGGAATATATGTGATATAATCAAATGGGTGACATCTCCACTCTAGACGGAACCCTTCTTAAACTAGTAGACAAATTCACTTACCTAGGAAGCAGCGTCGCATCAACCGAAAAGGACATTGACACGAGGTTAACGAAAGCATGGACAGCTATCAATAGGCTATCGATTATATGGAAATCAGACCTAACCGATAAAATGAAACGCAGTTTCTTCCAGGCAGCGGTCACATCGATACTGTTATATGGATGCACTAAATGGACCCTAACAAAAGGGCTGGAGAAGAAGCCAGACGGCAATTACACAAGAATGCTGCGAGCAATCTTGAACAAGTCCTGGCGGCAACACCCCGCAAGACACCAACTGTACGGCCACCTGCCTCCTATCACGAAAACAATTCAAGTTAGACGAACCAAACATGCAGGACACTGCTGGAGAAGCAGGGACGAACTCATAAGTGATGTACTCTTGTGGACCCCCACACATGGCCGTGCAAAAGCAGGACGACCAGCACGAACATACATTCAGCAACTATGTGAGGATACGGGATGTTGTCCAGAAGACATGCCTGAGGCGATGAACTATAGGGAAAAGTGGCGAGAGAGGGTCAGGGATATCCGTGCTACCAGTAAGACATGGTGATTATGATGAATGTGTGATTAAACAATTAGGTAAATTTAGTAATAATCCAGAATTCCGATCTAATAGAACCATCAATATCCCCATTGTCCTCAATTTTAAAGGGAAATCATCAGATTCATGGGTTACTAAGAGAGTTATTGAATATTTACAAAAGTCATCTTAGTATAGATCAAACACATTTCTTTTCTTTGAAATGAACTCTGCTGCTAGCTTTTTAAAACTCGCCAAGAAATATTCTTGATATTTATGAAAACAATGTGCTTAGTTTGGGAATTGTCTTTCCGAAATTTTATTTTTAGAGAATGGTTTTACGTGGATGCTAACAAAACAGCTGGAGAAGAAGCAAGACAGCAATTACTCAAGAATGCTGCGAGCAATATTGAACAAATCCTGGCTGCAACACACCACAAGACACCAGCTATACGGCCACCGGTCTCCCATAACGGAAATTATCCAAGTTAGACGAACCAGACATGCAGGACACTGCTGGAGAAGCAGGGACGAGATCATAAGTGATGTACTCCTATGAACCCCCACATATGGCCGGGCAAAAGTAGCACGACTAGCACGAACATACATTCAGCAGCTATGTGAGGATACGGGATGTAGCCCTGAAGACCTGCCAGAGGTGATGAACGATAGGGAAAAGTGGCAAGAGAGGGTCAGGGATATCCGTGCAAGTGGCACGACATTATGATGATTATGATAAAGGGTAAATTTGTACTGGAATCATTATAACAATTTTTTTTATATATATGATGTTTATTGTTATGATTAAGGAACTTTTTTTCGCTTACATCAACGTTTTTATATTAACTGTATTTCATGGAGCTATTTTTTAAATTGCCTATTTCCTAGTTATGGTTTTCAGTATTTTTAAATTTTCCACATGATTTTTCCGAAATATTTCAGTTTCTTCTATGACAAAAAAATGATACGATTCCTGAATGACAAGTATATTTAAGCCTTAATATATATTCATTAATAACTACCAGCACATTCAATTCATATATAGTATACATAATTTTTATGGTGTTTTTTTTTTCTTTTTTAACTACTTTTATATTAGTCCAGCATTTATTTGAGTATAAACTTTTGCTATGGTCGTAAAATTAGTTGTGTAACGTTCACAGGTGCATAAAAAGAAGGGAAAATAATTGATAGAAAACGTAACAAAAGCATGATAATTACATTAAAACTGAATAAGGCATTAACAGAAAATAAGAAAAACAAAAGATTGTTACAATCTGTAACACTTTTGGCCAAGCTATTACTGAAAGTCTTTTCTCGTTGAAGTCCATCCGACAATTTGTTCTTTCAGCAATTGTCCTAGTCACAAATATCCACCGAAAAAATATTCCACCCTAGTTGCACGGTACTTCTATTTATATTATTTAGAGCCATATTGGTCCACTGGTGATTGGTGTTTAATAACCTAATATGACAATTACGAATTGATTCTTCTGGTTCAACGATTTGATTCTTTTATTTATTTATTTATTGGCATCTCAACCCATCAAGAGTTATTCCATGATTAAAAATTAGGAAATCAAGTCCATTCTACTTTAGCATTTACGTATTTTTCTTGTTTCTTTTTTTTGTGAAGATAGCTTTGGAATTCAATGACCAACAAATGTAGATATTCTCTAAAATAAAGAAAAAAATCGTATATATATATTTATATATATATCCGATGTTGGTTCACTAAGTTCTAAGTTGTAAACAGAAAAAAGAGTCATAATTGAACATTTTTTTGTAGCAACACACGTCTACTTTTATAGAACTAGGTAAACTACATCAGATTTAGATCTTAATTTCTTTCCGGGTGTTGAATACAAAGGTGAGAGGAGTGCAACCAAACTAAGATATGAGTGAGGCTTTGCACATTTTCAATGATCATCGTATATACACATATACAGATTTTGAAACGTTCACAAGTACGTAGCATGACGAAGATAATACGGTTTAATAAAAATATATGTATTCCTTTCCAACCGAAATTAATACATTATACAGAAAATAAGACAATGAATATTGTTACTATCCATAACATTTCAGTCTTGCCAATAACAATAACAGAGTCTCCTTAAACAAAGTGTGTGCCGGCCAAGCTATGACTTTAATCTTGGTATTTCTTTGCATCCCACCACGCTAAAGTGTGCCAATCGCCTTTTTAATATGGGAGCCGGACACTGGGCCGAGACACTCCCAATGGCTCCAAAAATTTCTTGGGACTCGTCGGAATTCCCCTAAAAAGGAGTTTCTCAGAGGCCAGACGATGAACCGAACCCTGCCGTAATAGTGGAAAGCCTGAGGGGACAGTACCCTGAGGCCCAATGTTTGTTTGTATTAGCCACGTGACGTCAATGCTGGGTTTCCCCGGGACTCATACCAGTTGGTCTTGACCGACTGTCTACAAAAACCAAGACACGCCCGTCCTGATCGTTTACAAACTTTGATTTTTATGGAAATGAGGAATATGAAATAATCAATGAGATTGTTAATTGTATTGATTATTTTATTATGTAATTTGTTTGAGCCGCGGGTTTTTCTGTTAACTGTTAAGTAGCTAAAATCTTTGAGCAGAAATGTAAGTCAAATTGGAAAGTTCAAGCAAGTGCACCCCAACCAGGATAGGTAACAGTCATTTCTACACAGGAAGACTAAATGTAAACAAAATAGTTTCATGTCTTATCACAAGTTTGCTGAAGGAAATGAAAACCCCGTGAAATTGGAGACACGTAGTAAATGACGTAATAACTTAGTGAGATGACATTACAATAAGGATATCCTGAATATATATATACATATATTAGTGAATTTCGAAAATAAATTAGAAGTTGGATGTCTAGGAGTTCAGTTGAGGTTATCCGTTGATCGGGTTGGTCGGTGTCTCTTTGTGTCTCTGTTCATTGACCCTGACAGATTCTCTCTCTCTCTCTCTCTCTCTCTCTCTCTCTCTCTCTCTCTCTCTCTCTCTCTCTCTCTCTAGTGCTACTGTATGCTATTTGAAGTTTGAACAGCATATCTGTATAAGAAAGTGGCAATTTCTATAAAAGTATTAGATATATTACTCTTACACCAATACGTTCCTATGATAGATTGTTATTTGTTGACGGAAAGTTCTTGTCTTTGAATTGTCAACACAAAGGTAACTTTGTTCCACCGAATCACCCAGATCGTTTGAAGAAGTTTCGGATGAATTGCGTCATTTCCTATCAGAAGATCTTTCAAATATAACGTGGGCACAGAGGGCATTGATGAACAGCCTCCCTTGAAACGCATGTGGTAGTCACGTAGTCAGGGGCTACAATAAATATCCGTTACCAATCATAAAATTACATTTGATATCACAAATGTTGTCGTGCACAATTGTATTACATTTGGCCCCGGAAGAAGTGAACCATATTCTAACATTTGGTTATGGCGCAGTTACCAGCCTAGCACCTTATATAGCAGCGTTACAACAAAAAAGTACCCTGACAAGTGTATTACCACGATTGGTGACCATTACCAGCCTAGTGTCACAGATCTGCGTAGCAGATGTCTCTCTCTCTCTCTCTCTCTCTCTCTAACAGCCCAGTACCAATATTTATACTATCTGGAGTTTTGCAATTTCAATTTCTGGTTGTTGGTTTTCAAACGCTAGTATCTCACTTTTATATATATATATATATATATATATATATATATATATATATATATATATATATATATATATATATATATATAGGGGGGGTGTACACGTGTGCACGCGTTTTGTTGGTGGACATATAATCATGTGAATAAATTTGGTATGATAATTTCACTTTTAAAACAAGAAGAATGACATTGAATATTATTTCAACTATACTTCAAGTTGAATAATTTTTAATTTCATCCCCGACGCCCAAAACAATGAAACTTTTGCATTATAAATACGTGTCTTGTATCTTTAATTCTCCACCAGAAAAACAACGAAAAAATATACGTAAAAACATATATAATCCAGGGATTTAGAATAAAATCTGTAATCGTACCGTTTTTTTTTCTGCTCTGATTATTGCATAACGTTGTTTTTAGCTTTCTTTTTTTACTTTAACACATGTTCAGCATAGAATTACTTATCACTAAAACAAAAACAAAAAATATTCTTTTATTATTTTGGGTTTTATTTTAAACATACTAATTTCCTAATCATAGTGACGCAAGAATGAAAGCTATTCACCAGCAGAATTCAATGTTGGAAAATTCTTTTTTTCCTAAATCAAAGCATATCCTTGGCAACTGTAAGTGTAGAGATAAGGTTATTTTCTTAACAATTCATCGATGAAGATATTAACAATAATGAAAAAACGATTATCCCGCAGTCATTCGTCAGAGGAAACTTTGAATGATATATATACATATATATATATATATATATATTTACTAAATTACTAACAGCACATACGTTGACAGAGAAAAAGAAAAAAAACCCGCCAGAATTTGGAGATAACAATATATCACGAATCATTGTCCGGGGAAAAAAAGAAAAAAGTTATCGGGGAAAAACAAGAAAATGTCAACCTTGTCACACCAATTGAAAAAAATCAAGAGATACGAAATCAGTTGGTCAAAAGGACCAAAACTCATTGTAAAGTGCTGCGAAGCTACAATTCTTCTGTGCCGTCTTCTATGCCCCCTTGGACCTCGCGTATCAAGTGCAGATTGTCCTTGATCGATCTTTCCTTCACAGCGTAGGTCTGCTCGAGGCCGATCATATCCCTAATGACAAGCATTAAACGATTCGCTAAGACACGTGACAAAATCTTTAACTCTGTATTAAGCAGAGTTATGGGCCTGTAATCATCTAAACCCTCCCAAACATACTTACCACCTTTCTTCAGCAATGTGATCACAACCTTGGTAACGCTACCAGTGATGGCTCCCCGGACGAACCAATGGTCGAACATATCCGTCAGAATGGGTACATACATGTGCGACAGCCTAAAGTACACTTCATAGGGCAAACCTGGTGACTTGTTGAGGCCGACCTGCTTCAACGCATCACGGACTTCATATTCAGTAACCACACCCTCGGAACTAGCCGCTTCAGTCGCCCCAAGGCGGGGGAAGTCGGCGAAATAGCTGCATCACGCATCTCGCGATTCGATCGCAGCACGCGCCCATCCGGAGTCTTGACGGAATCGATATACCGATCGGGAAACCTTTGCACCTCTTCCTCACACGCAGTCGCGTTCGTTTTCACAGCTTCGTTAAGAACTCTTCTCAACCTAGATCTAACTACATATCCCTTGTAGCGCTCGCTACTCTCACGCCCAAGGTCCCCGCTAGCTAGCTCTACGGTTAGGGAGTCCCCACTGAGTCACTACCCGGGAAAGTCTATCATGTATAGATTTCGCCTTTTTGGCCCTATCTAAATTGAGCTGTCGACCGTACTTGGTGGCGCAATCTCTTATCCTATGTTTAAGAGAAACCCACCACCTATTCCCGGTAAGCGCCCCCACAAATGCCCCCTTAATTAGGGATTCTAGCCTCTCCCGGAAGTCCCGAAGTAACTGACCTTTTCTATCTTGGGATCAAGGATTGCATTCCAATCACTCATTAAAACTAGCCGCTTCGAATCGTCCAGGAACGGCGCCAACCGGCGAAAAAAGGAATCCCTCTCCACACTGATATTGGGCGCACAAACCGCAACCAGTTGGAACTTGAAAATTTTAGCTGCAACAACCGGCCCCCGTCACCTGCAAAAACAACAACATCAGCATCTAGGCTACGTCCGACTAGCAAGGAGACCCCAGCTCTACAGCGGCTGCCGTATGCTTAGGAAACGTTAAAATCATTCCCCAGTATACGAGAGTCCGCAGCGCAAATTAAGTGAGTCTCTTGCACTGCAGTAACATCTACACTGAGGTTTTGAGTTCACCAAGCAAGCGCGCACACTTACTTGTATCCCCCAGTCCCCTCACATTCAACGTGACAAGGTTTAAAGCCATCAGACCCACTTACCTTACTCACTGGCGACTACGGGCCGGAAACCCTTCGTTGTGAGGTTGCCGACGGCCTGACGCAGGGAACCGGTACAGATTTAAGAAGTAACTCGGGAGCCCCTGGAAATTCCACCGACATCCAAAGGATACCGCAATATTAGGGACCTATAGTAAGAGGGATGAACGTAAATCAGGACCCTGCCCGTTCATTCAGTTGATATGTCATTAAGAGAGTAGTGCTCCATTTCAGCTAGCCTAATGTCCGCTCGACTGGCTTCTTCAATAAAGCGCTAAAGCTCTTTAGTTCGGTTGCCAGCCGAACGAACAAAGGTGGTCACCATGGATACACCCTCTAATAGATATGGATTGGTAATGTCCTTATGATCAATTTTTTTTCAGTTCTGCCAAGGGTTTTAATGTTTGTTTAACGCGTCTTTCTAGTGCTGGTGACTCGAGGATGTCCTCGCAGAAGTAGAAGGCGTTGAGAGCTTGTCGTAACTGTCTATAGGCCGACTTGGCTCATTGCCTAATGTTTGATGTTGATGGTGATTGTGAGTCTCTTGTTGCTGAATGGTTCTGGGAGAGAAGTTTGGGGGTTGAAATAGGTGATAGTGGAGGTTATGTTGGGGATAGTGCAAGTTTAGTAGAGTCTGCTGGGCTATTTTTTGGTTGTTGTGGGGGAGGAATAATTTGGGCTGGTCGTTGTTGTTTTTGCGGATGTTGTTTTTATATTTTAAAATTGCTTCCCCCCTCTCCTTCTGTGATAGAATTCCCGCTATCCCTCCTTCTCTTTAGATTTGTTGAAGTCTCCATTTCCTCCGGTGGCATTTCATTTGTTTTATTTGTTTTTTCCTTTTTTTTTCTCTCTGTTTTTGTGTCTATTTTTTCCCCTCCGTTTTTTGGTCTTTCTGTGGATTTTTTATTCTCGTCGGTTTGGGCTTGGGGGTGATTTCGTGGCTTTAGATGGGGACGTTTTACCCCGCGTTACCTTGGTCAACCTCTCATCCTCCTTGTTATTGGGGTCGTCTCCAGGTTCTCCTGTTGTGTATCTGCAATGTTAGTTGTTGAGTTTTGTTTGTTGTTGTTATCGTTGTTGATGGTACAGTTGAAGTCGTTGCTGTTGCTGATACCAGTGAGGTCGTTGCTGTTGTTTGTGCTGTTGATGTTGCTGTTACTGTTGTGTTGGTGGTTTTCAGTGGGCATGACCTGGAGAAGTGGCCTATCTTTTTACAGTTCCAGCACTGCGGCTTCCGGCCCTCCCCCACCGCCATCATGGCTTGATCCTTGAAGTGCAGTGTATGGGTATTGCCTGGAAACCTCCTCTGTTTAGCCACATGGTAAAAGTGTTATCACCGTGTGCCGTGCCACTGGATGACTTTATTGTCATTTATTGTCACTGGGGAACACCGCCAAAACGTCTCTACTTATTTGGATGGGCACATTACATACGGTGGCCTTAATCCTTCTTCTGCCCATGTATTCGGGTTGTAGCCGGTAATGTTTTGTAGTGATATTACTATTACCGGCTAGCTTTGTTGACCATTTTTGTGATGGCAGCAGGATATCCCATGTGGTGAAACTACGTCTGCAGAAGTATATATCGGGGATTCCTGCTGCTTTTAAAAGTTCTTCAAATTTGTCCTTTTTTAGGCCAGCCAATCTCCTGGATTTTATATCAGTAACGATTAAGGACAAGGTTTTAGGCTGGACTGCTTCTACCAATTCTGTGATTGGCAGAATTCGATTGCCTCTGAAGTAATGGGCATATTTTTCAGCCCTGTTCTTTTTATAGTCTCTCTGCGTCTTTTTATTTGCTTGCGTCGACCAGGAGACTGGCATTGACGGCACTTTTTGAGATGGTGGAATTGTGATAGCCGGCGTTAATGAGAAAAAGAGGCCCCTGGCAATGACGGCCATTCCGGCTTTTCTGGGGATGAAAAAATGTCCTTTTGGGTGTTTGGTTCCCCCATAGTTGCTTTGGGCAACAAGGGAAGAATAGAATCGAATGGTTTTGTTAAAACTAGTAAAGTTGCGTGGCGAATTAAAAACAAAAAATGTAACGACAAAACAAAAAGTCTTTTGGGTTGACACCCCCTCAATAACAATACAAATAACAATCGTTTTGGGGGAAGGGCACAAATGCAACAATAAGTCGGTCCAACAAGTTCAAGAAGTTCAACAAATAAGTTAAAAAAATTATTTAACAAAATTTTCAACAAAAGACTTACTCGTCACGCAGAATTCAGAAAAAAAAGTAACCCAAGTATAGTACCAGGGTATCTATTTCTGACGGACGTGAATTGGAGAAAAACTTTTTTTTATATCTAAAAAAAAAAAAAAAACTCACACCTAATGTAAAATTTGCATTAAAAAAACAAAAAACAAACAAACAAACAAACAAACAAACAAAAAAGAAGACCAAGCTTATAATCAAGTTTATTTACTAGAAATAAAAAAAATAAAATTAAAAAAACAACAACAAAAAACCACCTTTACATACAAAGTATAGGATAAAGCAGTAGAAACAAAATCTAATTATAGAGGACCCAGCATCTTTTATGCTTACAGTCGTTCAATATCTCCGACCTTTGATTCAACATATCCCCACTGCTATAAGAAACTATGGCTAACTTCTCTTCATTACAAAGCATGTAATCTCAATAGCCGACCCTATATTTGCGGCATCTTTTTACAGTTTCCCATTTCAATGTGAGATCTATCCCTTTTTCGTTTTTAATCTCCCACACATGATTAGATAAAGTGGTACTATGTCTATATTTTTCGTGGGAAAAACTAGTTCTATGATTGTAGTACATAAGTTTAAACACTCCCTTGGTGGACCCAAAATATATATATTTTTTATTTTTATGATTACACGGTTCACTACTATACACCTCCACTTTGTATAGTATACGTTCATGTTGGCACTTGCCTTTAATGGGACATACTGCCTTATCCTTACACTTATATTTGTGGGGTCTCCTTACGTTTTTCTTTAAGTTTCATTATGTTACATTTATTTATAATGCTATTAATGTTAGGCAAACAACTATAGCTTAATTTGATACTATTTTTATTAAATATCTTGTCCAGTGGATTTGTTGTGGGGAAATTTCTTTTTAATAACTTAAAAAATTACTTACCAAAATTATTAACCACCTCCATGTTATTCGGAGGAGTGAAACAAAGGATCTTCGAGGTCTATTCTTTCTTTTCTGTGTATTGCTTACTTTCATGCTATTTTTATATTTAAGTTTAACGCTATAACCGCTATCTTTCAAAGCCTTTTCATAATCCTGCTTGCTCTGTTCAAAAATGTCTCTATTTGAGGAGTTAGTTGAAAGCCTATGCTCAATGCCGTTAGGGATATGTTTGAATATCTGGTTAGGATGGTTTGATCCCATATCAACATAACATATATCTCATCAGCAGTGCATCCCGTGATCTCCACCACCAAAGATCGAACTGGCAACCCCAGAATGTAGAAACCGAACTTCTACACGGTATGCATTGCTGATTAGACCCAATAGGGTCGAAAACTGTTCAGTGTTACATATGTCGCATGTGGGTGTATATATATATATATATATATATATATATATATATATATATATATATATATATATAAATATATATATATATATATATATATATAAATATATATATATATATATATATATATATATATATATTACTGGTAGCGTAGTAACATATCCGTTGCTCCAATGAAAAATGTGTACCAATCAAATTGTCTATAGTAGTACTTTTATTAACAATTATATCTGTCAGTCCGTGAAGAATGCAGCCAGTTAATGTGTTTTCTTTATTTTGGGGGAGGCATGCATTTCAAATTAGCCTTAGATTAAGTGCCATGTTTGTTAATTTGTCCGGATTTTTAGGATTTTTATAGTTTTATTTTAAAGGTAGGGCAGTGCAGTTAAATTTATGGAGGGAGGGCCTTTCAAATTAACATTGATTTATTGGCTTATCTAGAAGTTTGTAATTGTAATTTTTTTTAAATTCCAAGAGCAGGTGACAAGCTTTCTTATTAAATCCGAAAGTACGCATTTACCTAGTATTAAGCCATTTTTCTTCTTTTTTTTCTAATTACTGATTTTGTGTTTATGTATTTTCGAATTCATTATATGATGGTAAGTTGTACCGTTTTTTAAAGTCGTAAATGCTTGGGCGGAAATACAGATTTGCTGATCCATACATTAGATTCTGTGCTTGTAATCATGCAATCTAAAATAAATTGGTCATTCTAACTTTCCAACTTATTGTTTTGGCAGTGTGTGTGTAATCCAGAAATAAATTACATTCATACTATTGCGATTTGATTTGCTGTGAATTTCAAATGTTTTTTCAGTTGTTTATCTATAGAATGGCTTGGTTTATTTGAAATGGTTGCAGCATAGGTTATTCTGCATAATAATATCAGGAATTCTCTAAGCTATGGTCAGGTCTTTTGCCTGTGTCCTCTATAGCATTTCGAACTAATTATAGAATGGCATGTGAGTCTGAATATAATGCTTACAGGAAAGTAATCAAATGATGTAGCGAGAATGATCGGTTTAGATATCGCCCTCTTCCTCAATGCGTTAATGTGCTAGAGACTTTTTTTTTAATCAGAGTTCTCTACGGCTTTGCAGCAATTAGCGGATTGAACCAACTTGAACGAATTCATAAAAAAGTATACCAAGAGCAATTCGATATGTTGTCCCTGAACCTGAGATATTATCCTTCAATATTTATTTTTTCATCAAATATACACAAGGGACTTCTGTCGTCTCTAATTTGGATGTTACGGATAATCCAACTCACCTGTGAATGTATGAGAAAAGTGTAGCAGAAAAATGTGAAATTAATTAAATCAAGTATAAGTCTACAAATTAATAAATTTAACATTTTAATTTGATCGAAAAATGACACCTTGTTGAGGTTAAGTGTACGTATATGCTTTGTAAGTATAAGGTAAAATTAATCATCAGCAGTAGTGATATTTTGATAGTCGATCCATATCTAAAGGGTAAATAAAATTAAAGTTTTCCACCATGCAGGAAATAATTGAACCATGTTAACATTTTATAGATTTTTGAAGGAACATGATGCTAAATTTAATATTCGGCAGTCGTTCAAGGAATAACCAGAAGTGAAACGTAGTATGTACAACAATGAATATGCAGCTTTTTGAGGATTTGTGATAGATATATGAAAAATCCTTGACTGAACTAGGTTCATTAATTTTTAAAATGCTGAAGATGAAAGTTTGATTTCGTTTGCGGAAAACTCCGTTGAGTTTGAATGCGGTGTTTCATTATAAACTTTTGAATGCGGTGTGTTTCATTATAAACTTTCACCAACGAAATCTGATTTCCAATGCCAAGGTTAAATCGACCTTTCAGACGACTTATAGTTTTTATACTCTAGAATATTGTCGAATCAATTGTTTTTCAAAATATAACTAAACCACTAATTCTCGTCAGACTGGGTGATTTTAAATTCCATAATACATTTTACCGAATTTTGATTACAACTGTAAATGATTATTCAGATTCCTGAATTATTAGAAGAAATGTGCATAGTCAGTTAGATAATATTGTCAGTGTCGAAAAATCGTAGGTGTTTTCTTTCTTTTTTTTCTGAATTGCGTTAAATAGATCAACAAGGTGCAGAAATTATCATTGGAGAAACGTCTCTTTAGCTATGAAGAAGTAGTTTGTTGTTTTTACTTAGCCAGATTAAATTGTTGAATTATTTAAGGGGTTGAAATAACGTTCACGAAATATTTTATATTGGGTCCGGATGTTTTTCATTTATCAGGTAGTCCGTAAACCCAAGTTTTCTTCTTTCCCTTTTCTTCTTTTTTTCATTTTAGGAGAGAGTGAGTCATATTCTTTTCGACGATATTTGAGTAAAAACATTTTTTGAAGAATTTGTGTGATTTGTTGAATGCCTTGCAGAGAATATAAGTGTTTACCGAACGTCGGCTGTTAATCCAACATTGTTTGTGACCAGTTATTACTTGTCTGACGAAAGGTATATGTGGAGATGTTCTTTGTAGATAATTTGTTTAGTGGTTCGTGGAAACACTTGCGAAGAATTCGGGAACATTTACTGCAGAAGAAAATTGCGCAATTCAGACGTTCGCATTCGAGTCACTAATAATTTGTCAACACATTTATTTGTAGCCAACTTTGCAGAGGACGCTTTGGTATTATTCAGAGATCCCTCTGAAGCGTCAAGGGTCAATAATTTGTGGAAAAAAGATTGTCTTCGTATGCTTGACGTATTATTTGTTATTGTGTTCAGACTTCGGAGTTACCAATAATTTGTGTGACTATTTACTTGTTTTCACATTCGGATGTTATCAATAATTAAAAGAAGGTAGTATTCATTGTTGCCTTTTGACCTCCGACCCGGCCAAGCTGTCAAAATAGGAAATGCACCTGTGTAAATAACAGGTGTATCCGGTCGAGGAATATCAGGATATAACTATGACCGTGGACGGGTTGAATTGAGTGCGAAATTTTGACGCTCGCAGGAAAGAGAGTGGACGGCAAATAATTATATAACCCGGGTGAAGACAGGAAGTCAGTAAGTTGGAGATAAGATGCTGTAGAGAGAACCAGCACCTGGCAGAGGGGGCCCTTACGACCCCCGATTGAGTAGTTGGAGTTCAGTGCAGTTGGAGAGAAGATGCTGGAATGAAGACCATGTCCCAGAGATGCTGGACCCCCAGGCCCCCCAGATGAGCAGCCCAGTAGAACGGGAAAGAAACGCTTTTATGGCCATAAGAGTGGGGGTCAATATGTTGCAGTTCTGTTCAGTCTCCAACTCACCTCTCACACAGTAAAACCTTTAGTAACCCTTTCGAACCCTTTCAAATAAAGTGAGAGGTATATTTTTCTAAAGAAGTGTCTTCGCTCGTCCTTATTGTGTTGAATATGTTTCTGCATGTATATATGTATGTATAGTGGTCATGGCTATACAACATTAATGAGATATGTGTCCTCGCGAAATCAATATTTTTTTACTATCTATTTGTCTTCGCAGTGGGTGAATTATGATCTGTCGCAGTTTATTTGTGTTCACATATCAGCATGACACCAATGATTTTTACTATGAAATTGTATAATTCATTAACTGCAAAAGAGAGTTTTATGATTCCAATAAATTTTATACATTTGTCTTAAGTAAATATTATGGGCAAACTCAACAAAAGTTAAATCTATTTTCTTTTAGAAAAGGTTGATATTAGAAAGATTAATATGTTCGAGTATGGTATTGATAAGGAAGTTTGTTACAGTTTTCATTGCTTTACAACTAGATAATTATATTTTATTTGTAAGAGATCTTTGAGTCCGTATGTCACTATGTAAAGTATATTCACACGTTAATATGTAAGTGTAATTCAGGCATAATAACCTGGAATAGGGATGTTGTGTTTGAAATAAAATTGTTATCGAAAAAGGTGAATAAGAAGAAAGGTTTTGTTCGTAGATAATTGCTAAACGACGTTGAAATTAAATTCTTGAAAGTAATTGAATGTAAAATTTTACTCAATAAGAAATAATGACAAAAAATTGTAGCACTAGAAAATTCTCCAATGCTTGTAAAGTTTAGTCCATTCGATCGATTTATTTATAAGAGTTAGATAAGCTCGAAAACAGAGAAAATGTAAAATTCACTTATTTATCATTCTAATTAGTTTTAAAACCATTTTTTACAATCTTTTGCAACGAAATTTAAATATTCTCACTTTAAAGATAAGGGGCGTCTAAAACAAAATGCGCTGATTTGTCAATAAATGCAAAAAAATGTGGAAGAATTATAGGTTCTCAAGCCTCTTTCTGTAATATATATATATATATATATATATATATATATATATATATATATATATATATATATATATATAACGTTAAGCGAATATCTCTATGAGATCTATGGACAGCTCATATCCTCAAAATGAACATAAACTTGTTAAAAAATTACATGCCCGCAATGACGGATAAAAATTGTTCAAATTAGGCATGGGTAAATTGCGGTTCGTGGGTCATTTGCGGCCCGCTGCACTGTTCTGTAGGGCCTGTTGAACCCTCTTGCATTGAGCCGTGACTAAATTCCTTTGATTTCAAAGATATATGACCCTTTCATAATTCATAACCCACTGATGCTGCCGTTCTAACAAAATGTTTGCTCACCAGTGGTTTATATTCTTTTTAGATCAGAAATTGATCATAACAGGATTACCAAAAGAAAATTATCGTATAGAATACGAATCCAAATGAAGAGAGGAGAAAATTTCAAGTTTCCTTTTTTACTCTTTTTCTAATAGGACTCTTTTACATCAGATGATTAATATTTCAAATATTCTAAATCTAAGAAGATGACCAAAACTTAAGTTCATCATAATATTAGTTTAGATATTCCTCATAGTTTAGCAACCAACAAACTTTTAAAATATGTGTTTCATATGAATAAGAGACGTGTAAACATTTTTCGATTAGAGAAAAAATAGGTGAACTGTTCAATGAATAATGAACATTGCTATAATAGAAAGCTACATAATTTCGTTTTTGAAGTCTTTTCCAAAATGCAAATTCTGTATTGTTTGGAATTGGTTCATATTAGAAATAATTTCAAACTCACTAAAATGTGTGTTTTTAGGCGATTCAAAATTACGTGAAATCCAATCTTGCTCTTAAGGTATATACATTTCTATCATATCTTTCCTAGCTGAGAAACGTAAATTATGTAAACATTACCAAATAAATTTATGATGTGTACAGACTATTTTTTTTGTCAAAACAATGTTTATAAATGCCCTAATAATGCCTTTGTCTATATAAAAATAAGTCAAAGAGAAGTTCTGAGACCAATGGTCAGTTAAGAAAGTCATGCTGACAGTCTACTTTTACATGAAAGAAACACTCTAACACACACACACACACACACACACACACACACACACACACACACACACACACACACACACACACAAGGTACAACTGTAAACAGTGCTTCTTATTACCAATGCCCAAGGTAATATTCAATTTATTGGTTGAATGATCCCCGTATTCAAACGGGAAAATAAATACTGCCTTAAATATATGATTTTGCTACCTGCCTAAGGTATCACATCAGTAAAAATTAAATTCGCGTTGTACAAAAGCTTTGTCAGTATATATATATATATATATATATATATATATATATATATATATATATATATATATATATATATATATATATATATATGGGCGGTGCTTGTCTGTGTGATTGCATCTTTAGAAGTAAGAATGTGAATCTAATATAAAAGGATAGATGTTTCGTTTATTTTGAAGAACTTTTGATTGATGAAATACTACGCTTATCCTCTGGGCAATGTTCTTCTGAAAAGTATGCCATATTAACACTTCTATTCAGGCGAACATAAAAAAAACACGAAAAGCATTTCAACGCATATCTACACACACACACACACACACGTGCACACACACACACACACACACGTGTACACACAGACACACACACTCTAAACCCCATATATATATATATATATATATATATATATATATATATATATATATATATATATATATATGTTCAAACATATAATCCTCACAAAGTGCATTGATCTATTGCAGTTTTTCATATTTCAGATGTAGATTTAACACCACATGTCACAATGGTGCTCGAGGGAAAAGATTGATATCTCTCAGACATACCAAAACGATACGAGTAAATCTAAAATCGAACCCACTGATTGCTTCAATAAGATCGATATCCAATTTCATTTCGGCGTATTATTACAATGCGAATGATCACCGTGAAAATAACGGACCGATATTTCTTTAAAGTGAGACGCGAATGCAGACGACATTATTCTGGCGAATAATGGCAAGGCAAAAGGAATATTTTCTTTACTTAATATGCTATCGGTGGTGAAAATGAGGAGGCACTTTTCAAAACAATAAACGACTCATAAAATTCTAAAAAGTATATCTGTCTGAGAATAGGTAAAGAAAAAAAGCTCTTTCTTCTGATTATATTTTATTTTCCATTTTTTATATAATAATGTAATAATGCGTAATCTTAGCAGTATATTTCTTGGTTTCTCTGCGAAGGCCCTGACACAATTTCGGACTTTGAAATCAATTCCACACGCACATACGTGGATATATATATATATATATATATATATATATATATATATATATATATATATATATATATATATAAACGTGTGTGTGTGTGTGTGTGTGTGTGTGTGTGTGTGTGTGTGTGTGTGTGTGTGTGTGTGTTCGTCTGTGGGTGTATGTGTGTGTAAGTTCGTATAAGTATGCGTGGACATTAGGGGTATGTATAAAACTCCTCACTATTGAGTTCCAATAAGAAATTAGTCTTCCTTCGTGTAGATATATATTTTTGTGCAAGTCATAATCTTCTGAAAAATGGGAAATTGTCTCCATTTCATCAAGTATGTTTTTACACATTTTTTAAGCTTCAATAATATTTCTCTTTATAAAAAATTATCAAATTGCAAACATCGATGAAACTTCTTGAATTGCGTATTTTCAAAGGACTAATCAATATGAGGATAACTAGCACACACACACACACACACACACACACACACACACACACACACACACACACACACACACACACACAAGCATATATATATATATATATATAGAGAGAGAGAGAGAGAGAGTTTGCTTCATGAAAAGAAAGAAAGAAAGAAAGAAAGAAAGGCAGGGAGAGTTATTAGAATATAAATAAGAAAACTCATAAGTCACATTTAATGGTATATCAACTCGTATCGGGTTATTTTATTCCTAGTCCTTAGGGAATTATTTTTATTGTACAATCCTCCACCTATTTTTTGTGTATGTGTTTATTACATAAAACTGTAAACGATGTCCAGTATTCCTATCAAAGACAAATAATTTGCACAGTGTTGTATGATTTCGTGTAAGTATAAATAATAATCCTTAGTAAATGATTTTATCTCCAAGTCATTTTCGTCATCCTCACTTTCAGTTTAATTATATCAATCAATTCTAACAAATACTCATGATTTCTAAACCCGTCTTTTTGACCAATAGATGGGGGGACCTACAACGTTCAGCAATTGTTTGGATGGTTTTGTCCTTCGGAAGAGGATAAAATTTGCTTGTATTCCATTGTAAATCACGATTAAAAGAAAGGATATTTCAGAAGATATTTTGTTTTTTACATTAAACATAATAGAACATGTTACTCTCTAAAAATATGTTTTACAACCCTACCAACGAACTGACTATTTATTGACGACTGTAACAGAAATTTGAAATAATACGTTTTGGAGTGTATATGACTTTTGAAATCAATTGCAGAGTATCCATCCTCGAAATCATCCTACCTTTATATAAAAAGGTATTGAAGCTTCCACTCAAACCAGTATAAAAAAAATTTCCCACTCGAAACTGATGCAAAATCCCAATGCAAAATGACTGGAGATTATTCTAGTGTTTGTGAAGATAAAGAGGGATTCTGAATAAGATGGTGATGTACTAGCAACGTGGATGGACTCAAAAGCTATCAGTTCATCCAACCCTTCTCTGTATGCTTTTATTAACGTATTCCTCCCAAATCAAAAGCAAATTTTTTAGGCATCTTTACATAGCAGTGATCATTAACCAGTCGCTTGTCTATGTACACCTTGAAGCCATCGGGTTTGTTGGTTGTTGAAGGAAATTGCACTGACTGTAGACTTCTGAATATAGTTTTTGGAATATATTGACACAAACATACCACGGCATTGATGGTACAGCGGTTTTTGTGGCAAATAGGATTTTCTTCTGGATGCGATATATACTTCCCCTACCTGGCTTAAAATAATTTGTCATTGGCCTTGATTATTAAGTACATTTACAGACTATCGAAGCCAAATGCCACCGTAATTATTATCAGGACAGGAAAAGAGATGAATTTATGAATTTATCAGGGTCATTAGCACACAGTATTTTTTGCATAATTTCTCTAACCATAATCTCGCTTGAAATACAACAATTTTGCTATCTTATGCATTTTAATTTATCTTATCCAATAATGCAAATACGTTTTACTGCTTTCTAAAGTGTGTGACCTACAAATCCACTAAACTCAAGCACAATCAGTTTTAAATTATTTCGTAATCTTTTTTCCTGATTTTCCTTTACTAAGTGTTGATATTTTGGAGATTTTTTCCTTTGCCACTAAAATGAATTATTCACATAATAGTGTCCCTACATTATCACCTGCTTGTTTTTGCGGAAATATTTATAAGCCAAAGTGCAATTACGTGACTGTGATTGTAGGTGCCCGTGGTGTAATGGTCGTCGTAGGAAATGAACACGGCGACACGAGTTCAAATCCTGGACGAGACTTATTGCATAGCACTAATAACCTTGGGAATGGTATGAATCCAATTACTCTCCCTCCAGCTATGGGTAAATAGTAGGGCAGACTAGTTTCTTCAGCCTTGGTGAGGCAACTAGTCTAGGAAAAGGAAAACTGAATTCAAACCAGTTAAACTCCTCTTAAAAATTGACCTTGTGTCATATCCTTCCCGAGCGGGGGGGTTGGGTAAATAGGATTATCTGACTGTGATGTTTGCTGGGAAGTTTAGTTGTCTGTTCAAATCTCCTTTCCACGGTGACTGCTTTTGCTATAGAACTGCTAACCTCCTCTTGACCCTACCCGTAAAGACTTTTCTCTAAATATTTGAGGCAACTACTAAAGATTTGTTTTTGGAATTATCCTCTTAGACACATTCGGCAAGCCACTGAATCAATCATTTCAAACGTGTGGAGATGTTCCGGGGTCTGTATTATACTATGCACTGTATAGACTAAGATTCTAACGTGGTTAAAATAAGACCCGGTGATCATTCATCGTAGTAGACCTTTACATTTAGTTCAGGCCACTTTCTGGACAAACTTAAAACGTTTTATGAGATAGGTCTCCTCCATTCATGTTGAAATTTACCTTTTGAATAAATTTGTGCATACTTTTGCTTTTGTTCAATCTAAGGATTGTAAATACGCTAAAGAATTGAGAGAACTGCAGAACATGAAGGTGACAATTATACCAATTGTGATTCGTGCTTTTGGTATATTTAAGGTTCTGCACATCATTTAATTTCAACTCCATCTTTCCTCTGACTCATGTTGAGTCTTGCTTGTATTTCCTTTCCTTCTGGTAAGGACTTCGATGTCTACAGATATCTTCAGTAGTTGCCTTAGAGTTGCTATAAATCATAGATTATCTTCTTGCTATTTTAAATTCTCCAGAAAGACAGCTGGATTGAAGTTTTAATGCGCAATGAATAACCATTAACTGCCGAACAATTTAAGATCTAAGACAACCCCAACAATTTTTACAAGAATCTACCTAATCTCCATTCCATTTTTTCAACTGTTAGTAAAACATCATAAATAATCAATAGCTATAACCTCTGGACAGAAACAGTATATTGGTAAATTCGGCTGTAGAAATGACCTGACAGTCCTATCTTGTCATTTTTTGTTGTATTTATGAAAGACATGCGATTGTCTTCGTTTTCTCACTTAATTCGTTTTGAAGTTCTGAATGTCTGCTGTCCCAGCCTGATTTATGACCGTCGGCTTCTGTCTCCCAGGTTCTGTTCGAAAGCATTTTGATTTTTAACTCTAACCGAAAGGATTAAGTGAACCTTCATTATTTTGTAAAAAAATCACTCTTGCTAGTTATAAAAAAACTGTGGCCAAAAAAGGAGGCAGCATTTACCGTATATTCTTTCTTTTTCTTTTGTCGTTTTAATTTTCATAACAATCTCTCTTATAGATAAGGCAGTATCTTATATGCAGAAAAAAGTTCAGGATTCTTTCTTTCTTATTTCTTTTATATTTTATTGAATAAATTTTGTGAATATTTTGAACTCTTTGTTATATCAATTATGAACAAATTTTACAAAATTGCATAGATATTCGTGGGGCATTAAATAGGTTTCCAGACGTTTTTGTTACTGGCATTTAAAATTGTCGTAGACTCTTGAAAGTTCATTATGTTATTGCTATACAACTTATAAGATGACTGAACTAATTTCTATGATTTAAGGTTCAAATGAACAGCTCCTACAGGAATTGGAATACACCCTACTAAAGCCTGATTGCTACGGCTGGTGAAATTCAAAAATGCAATCTCGATGTGAGGACACTTTAGAAGGACGATATGCAATAAAATTATGTTTTAAACTTGGAAAAAATGGGGATGCTTCAGACTGCTTTTGGACAATCTTGCATGAATCGAGCACCAGGAGTAAAGAAGTCAATACACCAGATTTGATTGGCAAAAGGGTTAGGTTAGGGTTAGGATTACTATGTTGAGGTTGTAAGGGAGTTCAGGAAGAGATTCCGTCGGAAGAGACCAGCAATCTCCAAATCGGGTCAGTGGCATTTCCATTAGGACAGTGTACCAGTCCACAACTCCATCCTTCACACAGACTATTTAACCGAGATGAGCATCAACACAGTTAATCACCCTCCCTATAGCTCAGACTTTGCTTCCTGTGATTTTCGTTATTCCTAAGCCTAAGAGGCTGTCGTTATGAGATGATTGAATAGATGAAAGGCTGTGACGAAGGTCATTGAAACGCTCACACAAGAGGACTTCCATGGGGCCTTCCAGAAGGTGATGGAACGGTAGAACAAGTGCATTGCAGCCGGAGGATATTACTTCGAAGGGGACTCGAGTTTCATGTGTGTACTATCAATAAAAGTGCCCATACGCAAAAAAAGTCTGGAAACTTATTTAACGATCCTCGTATATTTATCTTTTAATAACATCTGCTCCCGATAACTACTTCAGGTTTTTCTCATAACATGGAAATTTGATTTTGCTGTCATGAAACACACTCGAGTCAGTGTAATGCAATTCTTGAACCCTATGTTATGCATCTAAAACAGGTGACTTATTTTATCGTCAATGATGAAATATTCCAATATTTCCTCATCACTTTATGTCTACCTGCGGATCATAGTATTTTGGTGACTTTATAATCTTGTTGACAACATTCAATTGCACGCACAGATGTATACTTTTTTGATGTTGTTAAATGGCCGTGTATATTTGTGATATCATATATATTCCAGTGTTTTTCCTGCATGTTATATATATATATATATATATATATATATATATATATATATATATATATCAGTATTAGTGTGTGTGTCATTTTGTCTGTCTTAATATGTATGATTTTAATTAACAGTGAATATTCGAGGAAAACATTGTTTGAGACTAAAACATTAAAAAATGAAAAGAAGAAGAGCTTGCATATTGGATACCAAACTTAATCAGATCTAAAATAGGTAACACTCAATATGTACACGTTTGATCATCCATTTATACTTACTGGTGTATGTAAATCTGTTCACTCGTGTGTTAACTCAATGGATATTTTATTGCGTGAATCCATCAGTTTACCTTATTGTCTTTAATATAGGCCAATTTTTAGAATAAAAGAATTGTTTCTAAAGTAATATCTGTCACCATATCCGTCCACCTTTTTATGGACTGACGGAAAAATACATTTTTCGAAATGAAGAGTCTGTATTTTACAAAGTTATCGCAACTACCACAGTTGTCCTCCAAGTTCAAAATAATCATAATATCCATCTCTCTTTTTCCCAATATATATATATATATATATAGAGAGAGAGAGAAAGGGAGAGAGAGGGAGAGAGAATGAGATAGATAGTGAAAGACTGAGTCAAAATAATATTTCACAAGTTGATTTTTTCGCGTCAGTAGACGCCGCTTTTATAAATAATTAGCATTAGTTTCAGGATTGCTGTAATTGATTCTGACCTTTAATCTATGAGGTCCTTCAGCTCGGCATCTGGTGAAACTTGCCATAGATCTAACTTTGGGTTCTCCCGCCTTGATTCACATCAACCATGCTGCTTCCTATGTCTTGAATTAATATATGCTTCTATTCCAGACTGTTATCTACGTTTTTTGTAAACATCGTAACGCGATTAAAATTTGTAAGTTTAAGTAAGTATGATTCTTACAGCCACTGTTTATTTCATTCAAGCGCTTTGGGTGATTTTTTTCTTCACTTTAACCATAATCCTTTAACTCAGTTATTACCCTATAATATATATATATATATATATATATATATATATATATATATATATATATATATATGTATGTATTGGTTACGCCTTTATTTACTTTTATAATGAGTAGCGTGTTCGCCAATGCTCCAGGAGACCGAGGTTCAATCCCAGGTCAAGTTTTACCAAAGACTCAAAAATAGTACTTGATGCCATCAGGCTTAACACTCAGCATTATAAGGTAAAGATCAAGGGTAAAGTAGAGCAATCCAGAGACTGGAGTAGTACCCTTCCCTATACTGAGGTGTAGTAGCTATCGAAAAGGGAGCCTTCGGTTCACCCTCGACAAAGGTCGCCAATTTTACATTATTCTTAGTTGTGCTCAAACTATCCGACCATCTCGGTTTTTATATTTAACTGAGTTTGAGGCGTTTAATCAGAGGTTCTTCTTTGTGTTTCTAATTTTTTCAATCTATTTCTTACTAATATGAATCTTAAGGCATTGTTCATACAAGTCACTTTTGGATTTTAATTCCAGCACCACTAGATAAAAGACAAAAGTTTGACAGTTTAGTTATGTCTTTCTAGATTCTTAATTTTTTTAAATTCATTTTTATACATGTCTTAATTTTATTAATTCATATTTGTGGACGTGTTATTTATATTAGTGTAAAAATTTACCGTTTAGTTTCAGCTAATTTGTTTTTTGTTTATTTTTAGAAATTCTGATGTTACATCGGTCATTAAACAAAATATACACATATTTTTCTTACGTACAACTTAAAGAATAGTTCTTCTTTTTCTTCTTCTTCTTCTTCTTCTTCTTCTTCTTCTTCTTCTTCTTCTTCTTCTTCTTCTTCTTCATATTATTATTATTATTATTATTTACTCATTAGAGTTTTTCACATCAGCGTTAGCAGATGGTTTTTACTGGAGTCTGAGTGATAGCAAGTCTCCTCAAGTCTCCAGGACTCTTCCCAGTATTCTGGCCGTTCTCAATAATGTAGCAGTTTGGATGGTCTCCACTCGTCTGCCAACTTCCAAATCCTCCAGTCCCTTTAGTAATCTTTTAGTTACTGTTCTAAACGTACCAATTAAAATTGGTATAATTGTCACCTGCATGTTCCATAGTTTTTTCAATTCCATATTATTATTATTATTATTATTATTATTATGTTATACTGCTTGAGAGTTTTTCACATCACCGTTAGCTGGTTGTTTTCCTTGGTAGTTTCAGTGACAGCAAGTCTCCTCAAGTCTCCTGGACTCTTCCTAGTATCCTGGCCGTTGTCAATGACGTTATAGTTTGAATGGTCTCCACTCGTCCTCCAACCTCAAAGTCCTCCAGTCCCTTTAATACTCCTTTGGTTACTGTGCCAAAAGTACCAATCACAATTGGTATAATTGTCACCTTCATATTCCAGGGTTTTTTTTTCTAATTCCCTAGCAAGGTTGATGTTCTTATCCTTTATTTCACATTCTTTCAGCTTTATTCTGTAGTCAGCCGAGACAGAAAAATTCGCAATTTTGCAAGTTCTCCTTTTTTTTAATTTAATAAGGTGTAGTCTTCTGGCCGAGATTAGGTGATCTGTTTGTCCCATAGGAGTTTATGTGTTATTTTCCAGGACAGTGGCTGGGTTGTGCATATACCATTTGTTCCTATAGTCAAATTTAAATTTCTTGCACATCTTCCAGTGGATCACCTTGCCAACCCAGTCGTGTCAAGTCTTATACTCCTTCTGTACCAATTTGTTGCCTTCGCTTATTATGCGATTAGTGGTTTCATCTCTATCACCACATAATCTAAAGTTACTATTATTCTGCGTCTTATCTATTTTCTCTTTGATAAGATTGGTTCATATGCCTTTTTTTTTTTGGTTCTGTTATTAGGAGAGATTATGTTTCCTTTTCTTAGCCGTGTCTAGATTTTCTCTTGTGACATGTTTATTAGTCGTTTAAAATGCCCATAGAGTTGCTTTTCTTCCAATTTTTGATTCCTAGTTATTGTCATTCTCTTAGCCATATGTTGTCAGTGTCGTTTTGGTGGCTGTTATCAGTCTCCTTCGTGTTTTTTTTTCCTATGTAGCCTTCGAGTCGTTGTATCGATGCATCAACACTGTCTTCAACGTTGGTAAGTCCTCTTCCTCCTTCTTTTCTTGATACCAATAATTTGTCAACGTCGTCACTGGGATGTAACGCCTTATGTATGGTCATTAATTTTCTTGTTCTTTGGTTCACTTACATAAGTTCTTCTCTGGTCCACTTCAAAAATCGTCCCGGATATCTAATGAAGGATTCTGCCCAAGTATTTATTCTTTTGATAAGGTTTCTGCAGCATAGTTTTGTCTCGTGTTGATTTCTAGTTCTCCTGATATATTGTTTCTTAATTTTGTCTTTCATTTCCACTTGTTTGATGGTATCAGCCTCCAGGATTCCTAAGTATTTGTACGTTTCCTTTTCTCCGAGCGTTCAAATTTTGTTTTGATCTAGCAGTTCCATTCCGTCGTTTAGGAGTCGTTTGCCGCTTTTCATTCCAAGCTTGGAACATATTTCTTTTCTAAATTCCATTCAAATGTCCTGACTGTTTATTTATCTACGTGTATTAGAGTTTCTTGTTCTTTTTCCTTTTTGTTCGTTGTCGTCGATGTACATTCGGTGATTTAACCTTTCTAGCGATCTACTAAGTGTGTATTCGGCTGTGCATTTTCTGAGTTTGTGGTGAAGTGGCATCATGGCATTTATGAATATTAACTGTAATATTGCATTTCCTTGGAGTATAACTCTATTATTATTATTATTATTATTACTACTACTACTACTACTACTAGAACAAATGGTATTGAACAAGAAAAACGATAAAAATGAATGATGGAATTAAAGAGGCTTTTCCTTCATTTTATGTAAAATAACTTAAAAAGGGAAAAAACGTCAATCACATGTAAAAGAAAAAAATTCGTTAAATTAATATACATGCAGTCATTGATGATCAATTAAAAAAATGAATCAGAATAGATAATTAAGTTTAGCATCACTTAATTTCATATTTAATGTAATGTAAGGACGTGTGCTGTAACTGTTATGAAATAAATACTCTACAAATTTAAAAGACCAAAGAAAAGTTAACGATGTACAAAGTCTACGTAACTCTCTAACATAATATTGAAATATAAGATAAATAGATAAATAAATAGGTAAACAAAGCACTGTAAGTTGCACCAAATTTATAGATGTACATTTTTTTTCCAATTAGCAACCAATTTTATACTTAAGTTAAATATGATAAATCTAATTTTATTCGAATTAGGTTATTTACGTTACATTTTGTAAATAAAGTAAATTAGGTATTGATTTAATATCATAAATACAAATACTAATCTAAAATTTATATATATATATATATATATATATATATATATATATATATATATATATAGGTAATATTCGGTCAGGTTAAACCAGAGTTTGGAGTAATTCCCTCAGGAAAAGAAAATCATTCAAGAGCTGAACATTTAAATTTTCCTGGTAGAGAGCTCAATGTAATTTATTACAGAGTAATATTTCCTTAAGAAAAAAAAACAAAGACCGGTTAATTCAGGATTATAAATTTATTTCCATCCTGTATTTTCAGTTTCTGGTGTGAACCAAAACATGAAGAAAAAATTTATACAGGACTTCTTCATGTTTTGGTTCACACCAGAAACTGAAAATACAGGATGGAAATAAATTTATAATCCTGAATTAACCGGTCTTTGTTTTTTTTCTTAAAGATATATATATATATATATATATATAATATATATATATATATATATATATATAATGTTACATAAAGAAAGAATATGATATAAAGAATAAATGAAAAAATTATAGGTAAATAGACAAAAAAGTCACTTCCAACATTTATCTTATGATATACCATTTTCTCGAGGCGACGAAAAGGACGTCCGTTCATTTCGATATCAGTGTTTCTCATAAACAATAAAGATCTTTTTTTATTGCTTGAGTAAATCAACTAGAAAGAGTACAAACGGCGTAAATGAATATATATATATATATATATATATATATATATATATATATATATATATATATATATATAGGTACATGTGAAAAAATTTACTTGCCCGTTACTTATGGTTATAAGTCGGTATTATTCCATTTTAGTCCTTACGAATAAACCGATTTCCTGCTTTATAATTTTCATCAAATTAGATTATTTTAATTTATGATAAATTCTAATTTTAAATTTTATTTGAGATTTAATTATTTTTATATTTTTAATATGTTTAATAAATATAATAGAATTACTTTAACTCTAGTTTTTACTTTGATTTAGATTCGATCAAAAGTTACATTGTTTATATAAACACATCTATGTTTATTTAAATTTTTGATAGTCATCAGATGGTATTGGATTTTTATCCATCGTTTTACTCAGTTATTTAATTGAATGTCTATTGTTCAATCAAGGTGAATTAATAATAGTTATCTACTATTTTGTATATTCCTAAATATTTCATACTCTAAGTTTTAGTTCCATTCAACTAAGCTCATTAATTGGGACGAATGATTAAATTTAGAAATTTAAACATCACTTCTTATTGTTATTATATAATAATAAGTAAGTAAAGCTGGCGATCGTAGTCGACGGCGACCATAAGGCTCCCTTTTCAATAGTCACTGCACTGAGGTGTAGAGGAGGTCACTACTCCTTTCCCTGGATTGCTCTAATTTACCCTTGATAAGTACCTTATATTGCTGAGTGTTCATCAAGGAGGTATCAAGTACCATTTTAAAGTCTTTGGTATGACGCGACCTCGGATTGAACCCCAGTCTCCCGCACTATTGCCAAACTCTATACCCAAATATACAGATTTAAATTTCTTATTGTTAATTTGATAATCATGAATTGGTCCTTATATACAAAATTTTAGATATTATTACCATTATTAAACTAAATTTTTTAACAAGGGTTAAAATTTTAATTTTTTTAGGAATATATTTCTACGCCTAAATCTTTACTGGAGTAAACATTAATATGGAATTAAACTGGAACACTAATAATAAATGTTCTTATTATTTGGATAAAACACCTCTGCCAAGTTCAGTTTACATAGATTGGAATATGTGTGTGTGTTTATGTGTTTTTGTCTGTTTAATCGTGTGTGTGTGTGTGCAATGAAGTGTATGAACATTTTCAATCACGCCAGAGAATTTTACCGCTGCCGAATCCATTGTCATGAGTAATATTTTCCTTCAAATAAGATACTACTCTTTTGTTTAATGGAAGAATACCAAGGATCCTAATTCACTGCTATCTTTTATTTTATGTACATGAGGATTTCCCATTTCTACCTGTTGCAATGAGAATTTTTTCACCATCTCTTACCAAATACCATATGTTCTTCAAAATTGAAATAAGATATGAAAATATCATTAGGAAACTGCACTTTTGTGTGATGTTTCGTCACGTACAAAACTCTAACCTGAAAGCCACATGCACACTTATGTTATTGTTATTCAATCGATAAATAAGAAAAAAATAATGAATAACATATAGCTTTTACATTCACAGCGTGTTTAAAGAGGTATATTTTCTCTTTCACAAAAAGAAAATATTTAAAAGCTGTAAATCAATTCGTAATCTCCTCATTATGTTTCATGCTAAGTTGTTAAAATGCTTAAAATTTTGAGGACGTGTTGATATATTTCTTTTATTTTTTTTTTCACTTTTTTTTTCTTTAATTTAAACAAAAAAATGTTTTTGGTGTTTGCAGGTGTCATGATATTTGTATGTACATAAACTACACTTAAATAAATTCAAAACTACATACCCGGAGAAATATATTAATATCGATTGGTGAGTTCCCTGTTGTATTTTTACTCTAGCGCAGTAGACACAAACACGCGAGCTGCAAATTACTCTACTATGTAACGGGCCTATTTTGTGTTTTTGTAGTGAATATTTCCCTAAAACTTGGTAATTTGTCATTTGTTATTTCCATTTTTTGCAGCAGTAACAGTATCAATATAATACAAACAAACAATCAGTTTGAAGATCAGCCAGGTTCTGACTACGTTTCTCTCCAGAAAAGAGGAAATTGCACTTTTATATTTCGGTTGTTTGCACTTAATAATCAAAAGCGAAAAAAGTAGAAATTTTACACTCCTTAAAAATAAATTCATAATAGGAACATAGGTAAAATTATCATTGGTTGTTTTAAAGACTTGGAGTTAGGTTGGGATTATTTTTTAATTGCATCGTAACTTTTGCAAGTTATTTGATGCCAAATCCATTCTTTGAGAAGAAAGACAGTAGTAAAACTTAAACAATGGCTGGATGGGGAACATAAAAGTTCCAACTATCTTCGTATAAGGAGGGTTCAAACACCAGTCGTGCTATTGCGTTTGCTTTCGGACTTGGCATAATGAGGAGAGTGTTCGCCAATGGGCCGAGATACCGGAGTTCAATCCCAGGTCGAGTCACACAAAAGACTCAAACATGGTGCTTAATGCAACCTTACTTAACAATTGGCATTTTAAAGTAAGGGTAAATTGGAGCAATCTAGGGAAGGGACTTTCGGCCTCTCCTACACATCGGTGTAGTAGATATCGAAAAGGGAGCCTTCGGGTCAACGTCTTCTGAGGTCGCCAAATTTACTTACATTCAGGAAAGTTATAAAACCCATTATCGTCAAAACTTTGACTTGAATAATACCACTAAACTTTTCTAGGAGCATTGATTTAAGATTTGAATGACCCATACATGTTGATAGTGCTATCAAAATAAGAAAACAAACAAAAAACTGAATTCGTGAAAATAATAAGCAGGATTGGAAAAAATAATTGAAACTGAGATATTTCCGTAGCATTTTGTTCTCATTCACATACCCTACTTACAATATACATTTTAGTAAACATAAATAACAACCTACCAGCAATATGCAGATTTGGAGAAAATCTTGCAAACCTTTACTAATCCGCTGTGCCTATTCCTTGATATGTAATGTTTATTTTTAAGTGATTACTTTTGAGAACAAAGGATAATCAATTGTCTTGTCCTGTTCTTGAAAAAGTACAGATGCATGTAACGTGAAGTAATTTGTTCACTATTTAATTTTTGAGATGATTCTTTGATTTCTATACAATGATAAGAATTTAAGAAAAAAAATTGTTTTCCTCCTCGACGAAGTCAGGCAACTCGATCAGTATTTGTCGTTCGTCCCATCGACCGGACGAGTGTGGCACAAGGTATTTTAAGTGGGTCTAGGCACTGTATTTTAGCCCAAACTCGCCTAGCGGCTCCAGAAATACCTCTGTCCCCGTAGGCATACCCCTAAAACTGGGCGCCTTTTGTAGCAGGCAATAAACGTAGCCCATCCAAGGAGGGTTACAGCCTAGGGGACGACTCCTTGTGGCCCGAGGATGCCTATCAAGGCACACCTCGACCGACTGCCAGTGGATTTAGGATACACCCGAGCAGATCCATGTACCGACCAACAGGCCCGACCGAGGTATGACCCAGCCCATCGGTAACTTCTTAGAAACAACTCTACAGTGTGCTTGCTGATATTTCTGAAAAGTATCTCTAATTGTTTTTAAACTTATCGCGGTGCAATGGTTAAATCGTTGGACTGCGGAATCGTAGTAGGCGGATTCGAACTCCAGTTGTTCTATTACGTTAACTTTCGGAAAAATACTCTTTCAAAAATTAAGAACCCCCTTATCCTATCATTTATAGGTTAAATAGTACAACTGCTGTCTTTCTAAAAGGATGGATTTGACTTTAAATGGCCTGAGGAAGTTGATATGCTATTAAATAACCAACAAACAAAATAAACTTATTGGCGTGATTTATGATATGCTGACTATATACTGGATAGATACCCACCCACAAAGGAAGTATTCTTGGTTTAACACTAAACTGTATCCGATACTGAGACTCCTGTTCAGAAAATCTTGGCAGAGTGGTGTATCATTTCGACGTAATCACTCTCAGCTTCTTTCTGACCCAAAATAGTATTACATTTTAAGTTCATAAATGTCGATCAAAAATCTGTAAATTTACTCGTATCTCAAAAAAGAACCGTGAGCAAGAAGAAAATTACGAAATAGCTAAAGAAAATTATAGATGCAAATGTGAAATAAATTCTACTCCCTAACACTTTGGCATAGAATATCACTTGATACGTCGCCATCAGAATGAATCATTCAGTGTTTTATTCTTAAAAAATTCAACATCAAAAATGGTTCTTTTTTGATTAGTGGTAAACATATGTGAAAGGAACTATGCCTTACTTGTGGAAAGGATGTGCATTTGTGTATGTGTTGTATAACTTAAACCTTCTCTTTTGCATCTATGCTTGTAAGTGTACTCACATTTGAGTATATAAATAAGAGTAGGAATATAGGTGTTGCTGGTCTATTGGTAGAAAAAGAAGCGCCTTTTTTAGAGGCGCCACTGGTAACAGTTTTACGTACGGCAAAACCAGATTGTGGATTGAAGAGTTGTACTTAATTGCTGAAAAAATAATTGAGAAAATAAGGGCAGTTAAATCAGTCGATCCTGGAGTTTCGCAACTATTTGATCTTGCAATGCTCTAATTAAACAAGTTTATGCGTGTGGATCACAAGTAGTTATTTTTACAACTTTCATATATTGTCAATATAAAAATTAAATTTGTACAAGTAGAGACGTTGCTCATTTGGATAATTTACATATTAAAAAAGACTAAATAATATGGAAGACATTTTAATATGACATTTTGATTTCACTTTCTGCCTTGAGGAAGGCATGAAATCGTTTTCTCCAACTCTATTAACTTCAATCGTGGCTATTCTGCAAGGATGAGTTTGGCTTAAGATAACCCACAAAATCTGAGATGACATTAAACAAAAAGATACTGTATATATATATATATATATATATATATATATATATATATATATATATATATAGGGGGTGGGGGCTTTGTGCAAATGCGCCCATATTTGATATCCGATAAAATGATTTAAAAAAAAGGATTGAAAATATGAAGAGTGAGTCAAACTTGTTTTATATCTTGGGTAACATATCAAAATACAATAATTCTTCAGCAGAAATGAAAATTGTTTAAAGCTCTTAAATAGTATCCTATTTTTTCCTCCACTTGAGAAACTCCCCAGCTGCTTTAGAACGTGCATATAGCGCAGAGCAAGATGGTACAAAGAAATAAAACAATTTTGATACTAACTTCAGGTTTTCAAAACGTATAACTTACAATTTGCACTCAAATTCACACACACACACACACACACACACACACACACACACACACACACACACACACAACACACACACACACACACACACACATATATATATATGTATACATATATGTATATATATATATATATATATGTATATGTATATATATATTGTGTGTATGTGGGCGTGTGTCTGCGTGTGTGTATATGAACTTGTAAATATATATATATATATATATATATATATATATATATATATATATATATATATATATATATATACTACTATATATATATATATATATATATATATATATATATATATATATATATAAAGAATAAATTCATGGATACAGGTGCAAATAACAGAATATGTAAGACGCACACTAGCGCAAAAATACAAAATGGAAACAGAATGAAAACTGTAAGATATTTGGTTATTTTTGGTCTATTTTTTTCTAGAGTTTTTACGGTTTTCGCATGTGAAAATGGATTCTTTTCAAATGTTAATGATTTTCAGATTTTGCCTTTTGATGAGAACGTGTCAGAATACTGGTAACAAAGAAGTAATATATATTTTGTTTGACGGTATATAAGGTGAATATTTAAACTAAAAATATCTTTTGAAATTGCCCTGCGTCGTATATACCATATGTAGGTTTAATATTCATGATAATCGGTCGAAATTATTTACCTGGCAACTTCTTTTAACTTAGACTTTTGACTAACTTTTATATATCATCTGTTGTCATTACTTAAAAGGCAGATTGAAAGGGCGGAAATTGGAGAGCGTCATATATACCTATGTCACTTGTATGCAATCAAATACGGTTATC
>OY757904.1:69032864-69075364 GCA_963585895.1 Sepioteuthis lessoniana
AAATGTGCTAAACGTGGGTTTAAGCCAAAGAGTCAAAGACGGAAAGACAGCCAATGATCAGCCAACATTGGCACACCCACGTGAAGCGGTCCATTGGAGAGCGTTACTTATGAGTAGGTCCTTTCTTTTCCATCAATGTCCCATGAACTGAACTTGCAAATAGAGATATTAACGGCTTATTTAAAGTGAGGTATACAAGATTGAAATAAAAAATCCTTGTAAAATGTAATAACTTTTGGGATGCTACCTTTAATTTGAAAGTAAAACATTTCAGCTCAGAGGAAAGTCAACTTATCCTCCAATTTAAGAAAACAAACAAACTGAATGCTTCTTTAGACTTCCTTCCGACTCTCTTTCAAGAGATTACTTTGTAAACAAGAATAGAAACAAGCTTTGTGGACAGGCAAATACGTAGTATGAATGAAAATAGTTAAATTGTAGTTATCACAACACACAACAATTTTCCATGGCAACAGTAGCCGGAACAGACCCTCAAATAGGTCGAAATAACAATATAATATAATTAAACGTCCCCAATAAACAAAAGCATTAAAAACAAGAGGAGGAAAGAAATATTTCTGGATAAGCACCAAATCATACAAACACATTAAGTAATGAACAACAATGGTTTTATTATTGACTCTCTCTGTCATTCTATGTGTAGAAATATAATGGATAAAGGGGTAAATGAATGAATAAAAATTCAATCTACAAATCAATACTTTTTTTATTTCTTAAGTTGAGTGAAAAGTTTTCAGAAAAATAAAAGTTACAAAAGTTTTTCTTAAAAGAAAAAACCAAATTTGTCAGATGATAAACATTTTAATTGATGTACTTACGGCAGCTATAGTAATAACAGGAATTCTTAGCTTAAAATAAGGGGACATGTTTTGTGTTAGTAACAATCTTTGTATACATATGTCACTATGGGAGAGAGGAAATGTGTTCCTGCCTTACCGTATTTGAGAGTATTCTTGATAGTAAATATAAACGTAAAAAAAGCATTCGTTCTTCTTAAGAAAAATCTAACGAAGTTGGAATTAAATGCATTATTAAAAAAAAGAGAATGTAGATTTTCATTCAAAAGAAATGAATAGAAAGGTATTTGAGTAAGAAATAATTCTTTCCTAACTAAAGAAATATTCATTCGTTTATTTATAAAATTCAGGTAGACTCAATATTAGATTTAAAAATTGATGATTTATCAATGGAACTTTTCGGCAAAAAAATTGTGTTTTTCATTTTCTTGGAGGGAAAACAGTTCTTAAATTATTTTTTGTTTTGATCCTTCAAATTATTCGAGGCAAGTAAAATATTGTCGTTTGCGAATTTTCTCGAAATTTAAAAGAAAGCGTGAATGCGCTGATTAGTCGATAAAGGCACAAAAACCGATACAAAAGTTAGATTATCAACCTTATATCTTTATTGACTGAACTTGCAACTTAACGATATTCTCGAGCTTGTTTTAGGAATACGTATATGATCGAACGATATTGTCAAAAAGCTAAGGTTTAAAATACATTCTCTCGTGAAGCCAATGTTTCAGCATTGGTAAAAAGGATCAGTCAGGAAATATGAATGACTATGAGTAAAAAGAATTCGGTTGAAATTCACATTTTTTTAATAAATAAAGTGTGTGCTTTCTATCTATCTATCTATCTATCTATCTATATATATATATATATATATATATATATATATATATATATATTTAAGTCACATCTGTTTTAGTATGTATGTGTTGACTTATTAATCAATGGGCATTAAAATCATACATGCACATTAACATGCTTTTAATACGGACAAATACAATATTTACCTCTTGGTTTTTACTGCTAAAATGGTATAATCTAACAATTAAAAATAAGCCTATTTGTGAAATCTGAGAAAGAACAATAATAATAATAATAATAATAATAATAATAATAATAATAATAATAATAATAATAAGTAATTATATATTACTTTTTATATATATTTAATAGCATGTAAGCTTCTCTGCGAACATTGGTTTTATGATGTCTTTTAAACAACAATCAATAGCTTCAATGCTATTAAATATATATAAAAACTGATATATATATATATATATATATATATATATATCTTAGTTTTTATATATAAAAACTAATACATATATATATATATATATATATATATATATATATATATATATATATATTAGTTTTTATATATATTTAATAGCATTGAAGCTATTGATTGTTGTTTATAAGACATCATAAAACCAATGGTCGCAGAGAAGCTTACATGCTATTAAATATATATAAAAAGTAATATATAATTATTATTATTATTATTATTATTATTATTATTATTATTATTATTATTATTATTATTATTATTATTATTATTATTATTATCATATAATTGTTCTTTCTCAGATATTGAGCATTCTCCAAATTATATTGCATTTGGCCTACCACAAACCCACGAAGGGAGATATGACGACCAGCACTGTTATTATATATATATATATATATATATATATATATATATATATATATATATATATATATATATATAGACAGACAGACAGACATAGGTAAAAAGAGACCGACAGAGATGTTGACGTAATAGCTTATTGTTTTTCGTTGCATATTTCGAACAGGTTTGTTCTTTTTTTGAATGATATAAAATAAACCAAATAACTTTTATACTTTCAAATATAACAGCAACTTCGATATTGTAATGTCACAGAGGACAGAATAAATATCATCCATATATCGGAAGCAAAATTTCACATTCTATCCTTCATTTTACGTGCCAGTAATTGTGAAGAAAAATCAATTCTATTGAACTTGACCTGATGATTTGGGAAATTTCACGAATTCACTAAGCGAAATAATAAAGTCTATAAAAACTATCACATGTTCACCGATGAAACATCATTTAGAGAAACGCCGGCAATGTAATTCGGGAAAATAAACTTCAAATAGTATTAAATGAAAATACCATAAGTCTAAGAGACTAAAGCAAAGAACAAATAAACGTTATAACTGAAATAATTATTAATCACGCAGAAGTTTCGGAGGAGAGCCCCATCATATCTAACTGGAAGGAAAGATAGAGCATACAAAAGAAAAGTTAATTAAAACGATGGAAAAGATCGTATGACTTACAGAAGTGTAGAGAAAGTCGTTTATGGTTTCTATTCAACTGTGTATGAATGTTGGTAAACACTACGTTGAATCAAAAATCTTGAAGAAGATTGGTGCTTGCTTTTTCGTACTGAAGAACACAGAAAATTTGTTTGGGTCGGACTGGCTTCAGAAATTTAATCTCTGGGATCAACCAATTAATACGTTTTGCCAAAAAGTAGAATGCATTACAGCCAAGCTGAAAAAATTAAGATGGAACTAAAAGGTGGTTTTCCCGAAGTATTTTCAGCTTGTCTCGGTAAATGTACTAAAATTAAGGCAAAATTTGAACTGAAAGAAAACACACGCCCCATTTTTAGAAACATACAAAACGTGCCGTTCGCCGTGACCGAAAAAATAAGTCAAGAGCTAGACCGATTAGTGAATACGTGCTTTATTATCAAAAGTGGAACTCAGTGAATGGGCTGCTCCTACGGTATATATAAGAAAAAAAATCTGAGGAAATCCGGATATGTGCTGATTTTTCTACAGGATTGAACGCTGCACTCAAGGATAACCACTATCCACTCCCCAGCCCAGAAGTGGGTTTTAATACATTAAATGCAAGAAAAGTCTTTTCAAAAATTGACTTAAGCGAGGCCTACCTCCAGATTCCAGTAGAAGAAAATAGCTCCAAATTACTCGGAATTAACACACACAGAGGGCTGTACAAATTCGACAGACTAGCTTTTGGAATAAAAGTCGCACTGGCTATTTTCCAACAGGTGATGTACACCATACTGGGCAACATTGGCTTCCCTTTCGCTTTGACGATATTATAATTAGTAGTAAAACGAAGGAGCTACACAGAGAACATCTAAACAAGGTTTTCGCACAAAAACGGGAATTTGGGTTCATGGTAAAGTAAGCAAAATGCGATTTCTGTATGAACGAAATCAAATACCTGGGACATATCATTTACAAAGACGGGAGACGTCCCGACCCCAAAAGGGCTACAGCTATCAAGGATATGCCCGCCCCTGATAATGTTACGACATTCGTTGGACTTCCAAATTACTACCAAGTTTCATAAAAAATATGCGCGATCTCCACGTCCCGCTAAACGAACTACTAAAAGATATAAAGTTGAAATGGACGCCCGAATGTGAAAAAGCATTTGACCAAATTAAAAAAAAAACATTAACATCTGATCTTTTTCTCATGCACTATGACCCAAAACTGGAGATTATGTCGCAGTGATGACAGCTCATATGGGGTTGGCTTGTGTATTCTCCATAAAATGCCCGGTGGGACAGAAAAGCCAATAGCTCACGTGTCTAGAACCCTTATACCGGCAGAAAAGCATTATTCCCAGATTGAAAAGGAAGCCTTGGGAATCATATTCACAGTGACAAAATTTCACCGATACTTGCATGGCAGATTCTTTACTCTACAAACAGACCACAAACCCCTAATAACAATTTTCGGGTCAAAAAAGGGTCCACCAATTTATACTACCAATAGGCTACTAAGATGGAAGTATTTTACTGAAGTAAAATTTTAAAATCAAATACATCCCATCAAAATATATTAGCCATGCAGATGGACTATAAAGGTTAGTACCGAGGTATAGTGAACCCTTCGAGGACACAATAATAGCAGATTTACGAACAAACTGTGAAATTAAAAACATGATAGCTAACACCGTCAAAGAACGGCCTGTGACGCTATTCGATATAAAAATCGAATCAATGAACGACGACTTTATTACCAATACTAAACAGAAAATCGCAGCAAAAAACGAAAAAGTACCATAAGTATTTTCACGTCCTCCAATATAGTGAAAGGGTCGTGATACCAAAGAAATTGCAAAACAGACTTTTAAGAGATTTCCACACGGGACATCCGGGAATAAATAGAATGAAGATTCTCATGAGAAGTGATGTATATTGGCCGAAGATGGATAACGACATTACGGACATGATCGAAAAATGTAAAGGCTGTGCCTTAGCGGCGAAAGCACCCCAATACTTTCAAACCTTGGCTAAAAAAAAAACAGAACAACCTTGTTCGAGGATACATGTTGATTTTGGGGCCCTCTGGAAGATTTTTACTACCTGATTGCAGTGGATAGTTACTCTAAATAGCATGAGGTTCTCACATGCAGAAGACCTACTACGGGGACAACTATTGGGTTCCTAAACGATGTGTTTGCGCAGTTCGTTGTAGTAGACTTTGTGGTCAGTGACAACGGAAGCTAATTCACATCTGCCGAATTCAAGGAGTTTTGCGAAATTTTCCAAACAAGCCCATCACCACACCGCAATATCACCCAAGATCAAACGGCCAGGCTGAACGCTTTGTTGATACGTTAAAGCGAGCATTCAAAAAAACATCAGGTACTTCGACGGACAAGGAACAACTGCAATTTCTGCAGGTATACTGAATCACATGCAATCCCATAGTCTCACCAGCCGAGACTATATTTGCCAGAAAGATAAGATCCGTCTTTGATAAGCTACTCCTGAAACAAAATAAGCTACGAAATACCACATTAGTGCCTAAAAAAAGGTTCAACCCGGGAGACAAACATTACTTAAAAAATATCAAAAGAACACGTCCTGTTGGGAACGTGGAATAATTTTAAAAAGAATTGGTGATATGGTGTACATTGTAGAAGGACCCAGATACACGCATAAGAGACACCAGAACCAGCTACAGAAACGCCGTTTGAACGACTCCAACTACGTACCACAAACAGAAAAAGAGCCAATTGACACTATTTTCGACATGTTCGATTTAGATTCTCTCCAATCAACACCTGAAAAACGTCGGTCAGGGTGAAAAAGGAAATTCACCGATCCGTAGAAGATCGACCCAAAAGAAAAAAAAATACTAACAGCACTTTTACGAAGTAAAAGGCTTGGGGGAAGGGTGAGTGGGAGCCTTACCCATCTCACCACAATGGACTCTTCTCACCTTTATTAGTACTTAGAGATTTTGCTGCCAGCCGAACAATACCGGAGTTATCCGAAACTGTACGAGACTTTTACCTTTTCTATGTAACCCTATCTTTCTGGTGCAATATAATCTTTTTAACTAATATCTGTGTCTGCGTTTTCATTAGAGACCCTCTCCGGGGCCACAAGAATTACTTCAACTATAAGGATATAATAAGGATAATTATGTTGTTTGTGCCGGAAGTATTAATATTATGCTGTCTGTACATTTTTTTTTTTTGATAAGGAGTGAGAATTTCAACACATATGTTGAATTCTTTAAAAGCATGGCAGCCTAAAGTCAATTTCAAATCTCACTCTACGCCAAAAAAAAAAAAATGCTTCGATTATTGACTAATCATATTTTTCAGGTGGTTAGAGTCATCATTATATTTCAAAAAATTTTCGAAGTTGACCAAAAATAAGTCGTGTAAGTTGTCATTTATTATATCATTTTGTGGGCAAAAGTCAAAAAATCATTAAACAAACTGATACTCGTTTTCAGAGAAATTCAGGATATTAAAGGTAAAACGCATGTAAAATCGACTATCCCAACACTGCATCGCCTATATGTCTACTGCCTCGTTTAGCTCAATTTTCGGCCTAGTGTCCGGTCAGCTACTCACTCTGGAAGATCTAGATCATGAGAAAGAATTTAGAGAAAGAAATGATGCAAATTTTTGAATTGAAGACGAGTAACTTTATAAGGGATTGGATCAGTGCGAGTTGCATGATTTTGTACAAGAATTTGATCTATCAAAAAAGTCTTTGAACTAAAAACATTAAGAATAAAAGGGGGAAAATTGCTAAAAAATAGAGCAAAGGAATCCTACTTTCGATCCAGGGGAAGTGGATATCTGCAGAGTAGGTTTTATTAAAGGCATGATATATAGGGTTTACTGAAGGAACTGTGAATTCCGATCAAAAACTCAACGAAATGATGACTGTTCATCGATAGATCAAAGTGGGGCTCAAGATGTCTTCAACTCCGCATTGATGATTCATACGATTCAGTCCTAATTAAGCGTTCAGTTTATATTTGTGAGAAAAATATGGAGACATAAAAACTGTCATTGAGTCGTAATATCACAAGCACAATTGGATAATCTGTGTTGAACTTCAAATTGTATATATCCTTGGTCAGCAACGCTGATATACCATGTATCCATACTTTCTAGTGTACGGAACAGCAGAGTTCAAGAGAAGGATTTGGTGAAACGAACTGGCCTACAACATATGACCGCAAACCTGATCCAAACATTTTATGAGCCACTTGTTGACTTCATGAAGATTATTTTCCTACATCTGGACAAGAAAAGCGGATTCATGAAATTTATGTGTTTCGTAAATTTGTAAATGCTGTGTTTCTTTTGCTATATTTATTTTTTGTGTATTTGTGCAAATGCGTAAAAAAAATGAAGAACAAAAGTAAAAAGATTGCAATAATCCCAGTAAGTAAAGGAATCCTTAAGGTTTGTACACAAAAAGACAAAACACTAAATATATATATATATATATATATATATATATATATATATATATATATATATATATATATATATATATATATCAGTCATATGAAAATCCAATATCTAAGATAAAATAAAACTGGATTTTTCTACTATTGCATGGCTGCATCACTAAAACTTTAACTTAGATAAAAAGCTAGATAGGAATTATGGAATAATACCTCCTGCTGTCTTGAAAAAATCATGTCAGGAGCACCCAACATGAACACTTCACATGAGATAAACAAGTTATGTTGGATACTATTGGAAAAACAATGACGAATTCATGACCGAAAATCACCTGAGAACTCTTAGACGTGGACAGATGAAATGAATAAAAATATAACCAGATTAAAATAGAGAGACTGACAGACAGAGTGCTAACTAGATACATCCACACATACATACATATGTATAAAAACTAATGAATGGACGCATGCGTTTCTCGGTCGATCTCTTTGACTCTCTCTGCCGAATCTAAGCATTAACAGATCTGAGCAAATATACCGATTGTGTTTTTTTTTGTCTTTTTGTGTAATTCAATCACTATCTCTCTCTCTCTCTCTATATATATATATATATATATATATGTGTGTGTGTGTGTGTGTGTATGTTAGCGTGTATGTGCGTATGCATGCATGTGTGTATCAGTGCAGTAATATATCCACGGGTATATACATTTACGTGGTGTATTCAATGGGTTTCCAGACTTTTATTGTATAGGCATTAAAAATTGACGTAGACACTTGAAAATTCAGTATGTTATTGCTATACATGTTATGAGATGACTGACTAATTTTTATGATTTCACGTTCAAATGAACACATACATCAGGAATTGGAATACATCCTACTAAAGCCTGGTTGTCACAGCTGGGGAATTTCAAAAATGCAATCTGGACGTGACGACACTTTAGAAGAACGATATGCAATAATAGTCTGTTTTAAACATGGAAATGATGATGCCAGAGAAACGGATGGAATGCTTCAGACTGCTTTTCGACCATCTTGCATGAATCTTGCATCAGTTTTTGAGTGGCATAAGAGATTCAAGGAAGGCAGGGAATCTGTGAGGGATGATGAGAGGTGTGGTAGGAGTAAGGAAGTTAATAGACTAGAGTTGATTGGCTAAAGGGGTAGGGTTAGGTTTAGGGTTACTATGCTGAGGCTTTAAGGGAGTTCATTTCGAGATTCCGTCGGAAGAGGCCAGTGCTCTTCAAATCGGGTCAGTGGCCTTTCCACCAGGACAATACACCAGTCCACAACTCCATCCTTGTCACAGAATATTTGACCAAGATGGGCATCAAGACAGTTCCTCAGCCTCCCTATTGTTCAGACCTTGATCCCTGTGACTTTTGCTTATTCCCTATGCTCAGAGGCTGTCGTTATGAGACAATCGAGGAGATGAAAGAGGCTGTGACAAAGGTCATTGACACCCTCACACAAGAGGACTTCCATGGAGCCTTCTAGAAGTTGTTGGAACGATACAACAAGTACATTGCAACCGGAGGAGATTACTTCTAAGGGGACTAGAGTTCCATGTGTGAACTATCAATAAAAGTGCCCCTACGGAAAAAGTCTGTAAACTTATTTAATGATCCTCGTATCTGAATACCTGTACTCATATTCTACCAATTGTGGTTGCTCACACTTTATTATGCTGCATATAAAAAGAAATTGACGCTGTAATTTTACAATAATAACGATTGTGTCTGAATACGTTTTATATTTGTGAACAATGGTTTACCGTATCATACAATATAATGAAATTTCCAGAGAAAAAAGTAATTTAAAGAAATGTGACAACATTTTTTCGTAAAGTTACTTTACATTTTTTAAACAATTCAATGAGCTCGAAAAATAATTGACAGCAAATGGATGCTGTAGTGATATATATATATATATATATATATATATATATATATATATATATATATATATAAAATACCAGAGATTGGTAGATTCATAAAGAGAAACAATTCTCTCTGTATATATGGGAAATAAATTTACAGTGGATATGATTTAGATGCTTTTCAATAATCACACAGAAGGGAAATGAATAATGTTAGGTTTTTTTTCAGCCGGTTAGCCACGATGCTAGACCTTCTCTTCCCCTTTAGAATACATTTTTTTTATTCATGACGGTTACAAATATTTTTATTTGAATAATAAAGAAGGTACCTTTGTATGCCAGTCTTAAAATTAAATAATATTTGTCTTCCTAGATAAAGATTATTTGAAATTCTGGTTTCAAATAATTTGACAATCGTATAGAGTTTTGAGTGAACCTTTCAAAATACCCTAATTTAAGATTAGTACAGCGTTGGTAAAAAATATTCTCCATAGATTTGCATATTCTATGTCATCAGTCTTTGAATGAGCTTATAGTTTTGAAATGTAATCTTCGTGTATTTCTTTTTTCTTAACTTGGAACACTGACACTCGTGGAAAATACACTATAAACCATATAACTGTTTAAGCATTTTTTTCAGGTTTCAATCAGTGAATCACCAGATTTATATCCCATAGTAACTATTACTGATGCAGACTACAAAGATCATCAAGCATATCTTGCAATATATCGGCTCGAGCTGAATCAATCAAGAATAGCCAGTCAAGAGGAAACATGTGTCTCTACCTAAGCTCAGATAATCAGAATCGATGTGTTTAAATCAAGATGGTGTCATGTCTTCATTAAACGCTAAGACTGAAATTATTAGACACGTTCATATACCTTGGTCGCACTATATGATCAACGTAAAGTGATGTCAAAATACGCATGCGCAAAGTATGTCAATGACCATACGGAAATCTGATCTTCAGATGAAATGAAACGGAAATTCTTCTAAGCTGTGGCCGTGTCTAAATTCAGTATTCTAGTTCAGGTTACATCAATATACTTGGAACCCATGTGACTTTTAGCCCAGTAGGACTTTAAAGAAATGCCTTGAGAAAAAGCTAAGTGGGAACTACACAAGGGTTCTTCGTGCTGCTTTCGAAAAATTCCTGGTATGAACGACCAATTACCTGAACTATTAATAGATCAAGTTAGAGGAGCAAGACATGCTTGGAACAGATGAAGAAGCATGAAATAATAAACGACGTTTCCTTATGGACTCATGAACATGGACACACCAGAGATGGATAGAGTGAGAGAGAGAGAGAGAGAGAGAGTGTGTGAGAGAGTGAAGTGAATCCTTGCTGTTGGTTCGCTTTGATGACGATAACCTCATTTAGACGGTGGGACGTATTCATCATCATCATCATGTCGTGCATCGTGCAAGGTTACATCCCCTATCCTCACTTAGCTGCTGTATGTGTGTTCGAGCTGGTCGTCCTGCTTTTGCTTGGCCATATGCGGGGGTCCATAGGAGTACGTCACTGATGAGTTCGTCCTTGCTTCTCCAGTAGTGTCCTGCGTGTCTGGTTCGTCTAACTTGTATAGTTTTCGTGATGGGAGGCCAGTGGCCGTATAATTGGTGTCTTGTGGGGTGTTGTCGCCAGGACATGTTCAATATTGCTCTCAACATTCTTGTTTAATTGTCATCTAGTTTCTTCTCCAGCCGTTTAGTTAGCGTCCAAGTAGTGCATCCATATAGCAGTATCTATACGACCGCTGCCTTGAAGAAACTGCGTTTCATTTTATGGATCAGGTTTGATTTCCATATGATCGAGAGCCTATCTATAGCTGTCCATGCTTTCGTTAGTCGTGTATCGATATCTTTTTAGGTAGGTGAATTTGTGTCGATATCTTTTTAGGTAGGTGAATTTGTCTACTTGTTTCAGAGATGTTCCGTCTAGTGTGGTAATGTCGCCTGTTTGGTTGTAACACATGTATTCAGTTTTGTGTGCATTGACATGGAGGCCAATGCGTGAGGCGGCTCGTTCCAAACTATGCAGTAGTGTTTCGGCTTGGTTAAGCGTATTCGCCAGTAACGCTATGTAATCGGCGTAGTCGGCGTCGGTAATTGTTTTTGCGGGGTACATTCTGCTTCTTTTCTTTGTCAGCTGGAAGCCATTTTCTCTGATTTTGTCGATCGAAGTTCTAAGCACGTAGTCTAGATAGATGATAAAGAGGTATGGGATTAATGTGTCTACTTGTAGTACTCCTGCAACAATGTCAAAGTATTCCGTGTCTCCATCTGGTGAACGTACTTTCACTCTGGTGTTTCTGTAGAGAATCGTTATTGCTGCTACGGTTTCTTTTAGTAGGCTGTATGCTAGTAGGATTTGTTCCATCTTCCCTCTGTGAATGGAATCGGAGGCCTTGGTAAAGTCGACAAATAGTAATGTCGCCTGTAGGTTTATTGCCCGAACGCCTTCAAGGATTCTACGGATGGTCAAAGTTTAGCTCATCATAGAGAGAAAATAATTGTCTTAGTTTAACAGATTCTGTATCGTCAATGGGTCAATGGGGTTCTTGTTTTAAAATTCAGTATTCTAGTGCAGGTTGCATCAATATACTTGAGACCCATATGACTGTTAATAACTCTTTTAATGATAACGTTGTGTTTCTTTTTCGTTCAGACTTGAAAAATGTATACTATATATAACAAGTACTAATCCTCGATCACAATGCCTTGGACAAGAGAAGAAATATATTTTGCGTCAGTAAATCGTTCAAAACTGTGCCAGCTAAACTTCCCAGAAAGTGTACCTTTAACCATTATCTCCAGAAACGACAAACTTTCCGCTAGATACACAAAGCCTCAGGGACAGTAAATAAGCTCAACAAGAAGGCAGAAAATCCCAGATCAGGCAGGAAAGTTGACAGCAAGATGTCTTGAAAATATGGATGCGATGAGAAAATGTCCATCTGAAGACGTTTGCAAGGACTTGGTCTTTCACGAGCATAGGTTCAAAGAATATTTACCATGGATTTTAAGCTATATCCATCCTGATCCAGCATGCATTCACACCATCTCACATGAAAACACGTTTAGTGATGTGCCGGTAATTTGAGAACAAGATTGATTCTGATTTCCTTCATGATTTCAATGTTGAAGCACAATTCTGGCTCTGTTGACAAGTCAATAGCTATAACTGTGTGTACTGAGGCACAGAAACCCCAAAACGAGGTGCTTCAGAGGCTTTTGGACTCTGTGAAATGCACGGCCTGGGTGTCAATCTCAAAGGTTGGAATAGTCGGACCGTTTTAGTATGAAAACGCAGGCATAGAAGCAGTCACTGTCACTAAAGAAGCGTTACATTGATGTACTGTACATTTTCTGGGGGCACTAGGAACACGTCATGGTGTGAATCTATTTGAACCCCCGGATTTTTGTCTCGGGGTTCTTGAAGGACAACGTGTATGAGAACAATCCACCATCCACTGCAAAAGTCTAAGTGGCCATCAATCAGAAGATTCGTGCCATACTAAAAAAGAGGGAATCAGGGTGACTGACAACTTCGCTCAACGAATTCAAATGTTATGAGTTCAATGGTGGTTATTTGGAACACGTCCAGTAAAAAACCCTCCCATTTTTTTAATTGTTATTATTTTAAATTCGAAGTCATTCAGTGTTATTTTGAGTTTATTATCTCAGTAATAAACCATTATCATATTAATGGGATGCATCCCCTTTGAGACACCCTCTTCTTGACTTTATTTGTCTTGGTACAGAAATCTGTAACGCTGGTGTGAATTACAATATATAACATAAAGTTGATTACAGATTCGTTTTATTTTTTAACACGTGATGCTCAAGATTTGGAATTTTAAATTATAGAAGAGTCTATAATCAGAATTGATGATGCTCTTAATATCGATCTTCAAAGATAAATCGGTGTTATATATCGGATTTGCTTGTGAATGTGTCTTGATTCTGACATCTAGCTTTTGTGCATTTGGTTTCTCACGCTCCCTTTTCCCTCTTCCTTACACTTTAATCACCATTGACTATTTAATGTAATTCTGCATATTCTCCATTAAGTCTATTTTCTTTCTTTGATATTATGTTTTGTTTTTCTCTTTAATATTTCTCTATTCTTTAAGGTAGATTTTTAATCCTCTCTCAATTGTCCCAATGTATTATACGATTTGTTCCTATTGTCCTAAATATATTTTCGTTGTTGTCACCAATTTTCTTTTAATTTTCCTTTGCTGATATTATTTCCCTTTATCAATATTTTTTTTCTTCAATAAATATTCTAAAACAAGGTTTAATCATTATTTCCTTCCTGTTTCTTCATAAATATTTTTGTTTATTGTTTGTTTGTCTGGGTTTTATGGTCTATCAACATTTGTACGTTTCTGAATACCAAATCCATTTTTTTAAATAAATAAACATGTTTATTTCAAACAATACAGGTTAGCCTCAGTACACAGTTTAATAGTCAAAAACATTTTATTTTAAGCTATTCATTTTGGTCAACCGGTTTTATTCCGTTTGGTTGTTCACACACAGTTAAATGTCAAACTATTCTATTTCAAACAATTCAGTTTAGCACAAGTAATGTTTCAATCTCAAAAACCGTTCGATTTCAAAGAATTAATTTTAGCATACGTACGCAGTGTAAGTGTCAAAACAGTTCTATTTTAACCAATTCAGTTTAGCATAAGTACGCTGTTTAAATGAATTACACAGTTTGAATATCAAAACGGTTCTACTTCAAGCAATTTAGTTTAGCTTGATTACAGAGTTTAGTTCTATTTGGCCCATAGATAGAACCCTATCAGCTGCTACCACTACGGACAAAAGTGGATCTTGGAGCAATTGCAGGGTACCCTGTATTCCCCAAAGCTCTAGCAATACTGGATCCTCAACATCAGGTTGTTTACTGAGATATCCAGGACAATCGTCGGGTGGGTTCTTACCCCTCTGCAGAAAAGTTGTCGGTGTATTCTACAGCCCCAGCCGAATGTGCAATATTTTTGTTTATGTAATGATTTGCACATATCTGATGAAAGGAAGACGCGTTATCGTGCGTGTTGGATGAATAGGCAGCTAATCGTAGTTTTGTGCATATGCAAATATCTGCTGTAATATGGCTATCGTTTATGCATATTCAACATTCCGTATGTCCAAAAGTGACAGAGACAGGACGACATATTTTTTTTTAATGACTTTAGTGAGCACAAAATTCACCTGTGTGTGGGTGTGGGGGTGATTGAGAGAGAGAGAGAGAGAGTAATGTGATTAACATCGACGAAGGAAACTGTTTGTGAAAGATGAAGGTGAGCGAGAGGAAGAGAGAAACAAGTTTTGCAGTATTGGTACACAGAGTATTGTCTTGTTAGCTAATGTAAGACTTTGGCTAAAACTTCAATCGTCGGCGTTCAGCACAACAGTGTAAAAATATATTTTTGTAGAAAATCATAACTTAAACTCATTGAAGGTTTCCCTAGTAAAATGGCTAGTGTTGTAGAAAACGGGCACGGAGAACCGATTTCAAAGTTTGAAATTTGCCGTTTGTAATTTCACATGGCGCTAATTGCTGCGGGAAAAGTATGACTCCAAAAATTCTCCCTCCTGCTATCAATAGAATAGCAGATTGGGATCATTAATCATGATATGAAAACTGGTCTAGGAAAAAAAAACCCTCAAAAAACTCTGAATTCAGACACGTAAAATCCTGCTTAAAATTTCACTTTTTGTCAATTGGTCTAGTGGGTAGAGTGTTCGCCAATGGTCCAGGAGACATGGTTTCAATCCCAGGTCGTGTCATACCAAAGACTTTCAAAATGGTACTTGACACCTCCTTGCTTAACACTCAGCAATATAAGGTACGTATCAAGGGTAAAATGGAGCAATCCAGGGAAAGGAGTGATGCCCTTCCCTACACCTTGGTGTAGTAGCAATGGAAAAGGGAGCTTTCGGGTCACCCTCGACTAAAGGGAGACAACTTTACTTTACTTACTTATATATTTATGAAGATATAAAACTTAAACGCAGTATGTACTAAAGTTTGGGCAAATCAATCATAGTAGGTTATTTAATGCCAAAACCTGTTAATATATATGTATCAAATATATACAATTTGTAAACTGATTTCAACACCAGTCTTTTGTTTGCACGGTTTAAATGATCAAACGGTTCTATTTGACCAATAAACATGATCCTATCAGTTGCTACCACTCCCGATAAGAGTGAACCTGGAAGTAATGGTCATGAAAATGTATTCCACACTCCCCAGAGCTCCTGTGCAGTAGCGTCACCATCAGATGGTTAAATAAAATAACCAGGACACTCATTAAGGGATCTTACCCTTCTGGAGAGTGGCAGTTGGTGTATCATATGGTCCCTGCCAACTGGCCTGGTTTCTGTTGAGAAAAATTATTAGTTTGTTATGATGTAAAGATGATATTCCAGGATATTTTTTAGGGATATAAACATTTTATCCAATATTTAACCACTAAATCAGCCTTCTTCATGTGCGGTTTCACTCCAAATGAGACAGATCAAACACTATCAAATATTCAGATAAAAAATTGATGAGGTGCCCAATCAGTTTCTTTAATTTGTTGATTCAAAAACATGACTACGGTAAAACCAGGGAGGCAACCTGCCTTCAAACCCATCCGAACACATGATTTATTGCAAACCATGTTTTTCTGTATTACTTGTGTCGACCGATATATATATATATATATATATATATATATATATAAAACTTGTTTTTAAAAAAGAGCCGATGCTCAGACCACGTTTTGATATGGCTGTGTCAATCCATAAATCTCTTCAGCCTTAGTCTTCCCTAGTACACACCTCTCCCCTATCTTCCCCTTATCGGACTTAAACCTGACCTCTCATTCATCAAATGTCACGATAAAAAGGCAATATGCAAGATTATTGTAAAATCTGATGCCTGAAATATATATTTCATTGTCATCTTCTTCCAATTCATTCAAAGGTCATACGAGGATAATGTGTGTATAAAAAATATATATTACGTCCATCTTAGAAGAAAGATGAGAAGGTGACACTCACAAATACCATGTTTAAAACAACTTCTGTATCCTTAGTTTTGCAAGACCGACATCTGGCAAGTACAATTCATAAATAATGAGTAACAGCAATCTGTTATTTATATATATATATATATATATATATATATATATATATATATATATATATATATATGTGTGTGTGTGTGTGTGTGTGTGTGTGTGCATTTAGGCACGGAATATATACAATTTCTATAGAAACGGTAAAATAGTTCAATTAAGTAGTAAAATACAGAATACAATAAAATAAAGGCACAAGCAAACTAAATTACATAGGCAAACAAACAAACACACATGTTTAAAGAGAATGAAAATGATCTAAACAAAATTAGAGAACAAAAAACAGAAGCTTTAAATTAAGAAATTCATTAAAAAGCAGATTGAATAAAATCTCAGTAAACACGATTTGTTTTATTTATAAATTATATTTTAATCATTTATTCTAATGAGTTTCTAATTGCAGGTTTTAATTTTTCAAGAAATTTACAAAATCATTAACATTTTGAAAGTATTATTGTTTGTATATCAAATGATAAAAACATGTATTATCCCGTATATATTTTAATAAAACGAACATTTGCAACATTTAGTCGGTCAAGATTTTGTGATTTAGGATGTCTAACCGAAAGTTTTATTCTGGTCTTGAATCGAGAGAATGGATAGTTTAAATAAAACGTGACATTCCTTATTTAATTTTTTTCATCGATTAATCAATTGACAAATTCTGAATTTCACCAAACAATGATTTTACTGTATATTCATGTCGTTAATTAGAAACTGTCTTACCAAATCCACATTATCACGACATACATATGAATAAGGCATATTATTTATGTGGCTTACTCATTTCAAACATTCATATTTTTGAGGATTTTTAGGAAAACGAACCATATATTAAACACACACACACACACACACACACACACACACACACACACACACACACACATATATATATATATATATATGTGTGTGTGTGTGTGTGTGTGTGTGTGTGTGTGTGTGTGTGTGTGTGTGTGTGTAATCATGAATTTACTGATATTTACAGGGAGTGCTAAATATTTTTGATTAAGCATATATCTGTTAAGAGAGCGTATATATAGAAAGAAGGAAAATTGATAAAATCAGTTTCTTGTCCCTGCGATCGTCAGACTAAGTATTTATATATATATAAACTGGTTCAAATTTTTATATGAAATATCTTGAAGACCACTTTACATATACATATATACGTGGGGCAAACGATAAATTTCCAGACATGTTCGTATGGGCACTTTTATTGATAGTATACACATGAAACTAGTTTCCTTCGAAGTACTCTCCTCCGGCTGAAATGCACTTGTTGTACCGTTCCAACGACTTCTGGAAGGCCCCATGGAAGTCCTCTTATGTATATCTTCGTCACAGCCTTTTTAATCTCCTCAGGTGTCTCATAACGACAGACTCTGAGTTTAGGGAATAATGAAAAGTCGCAGGGATCAAGGTCTGGGCAATAGGCTGGCTGAGAAACTGTCTTGATGCCCACCCTGGTCAAAAAGTCTGTGACAAGAATGGAGTTGTGTACTGGTGCATTGTCCGGGTGGAAATACCACTGATCCAATTTGAAGAGCACTGGCCTCTTCCGACGGAATCTCTTCCTGAACTCCCTTTAAATCTCAACATAGTAACCCTAAGCCTAACCCTTTGGCCAATAACTGTGGTGTATTGACTTCCTTATTCCTCCCAAATCTCTCATCATCCCTCACAGACTCCCTACTTTCCTCGAATCTCTTCTCCCACTCAAAAACTGATGCTCTATTCATGCAAGATGCTCCAAAAGCAGTCTGAGGACTATATATATATATATATATATATATATATATATATATATATATATATATGTTATATACTACGCGTATACATATGCAAACCACACAATACAAATACACAAGCATCTCTATTGTTCAGGTACGAACGCATTTATTAACTTCTGACTTTGGTTTTTCGACACGACGAGAGAGACACAATTCTTAAAATTATTTCGTATCATACTTTGCTAACAACTCTCCCAACGTTCGGTACATCTCGTGGAGTTTTAGATCTCAATTCAGATTCACTGCTCGGGACCCGAAAAACTTAACCGCCGCTGAAAACGGTAGAAAACTCAACTCCCTGGTAGAGAACTCATTTCTTTGCCCAAAAGGCAGAAGCTTAATTGTCTGCCTGCATGGTTCACAGTCAACTCCAAAATGACTCATTTTGAAAATCTTCAAATTCTCAGGACCATCACTTCCGAGCATGACATCATTCACACTCCAGCCACATTTCCTATCCGGGGTTTATTATGACAATTGTGATTGTCATATTCTTTTCGCGCGAGCGTAAACTGTACCTTATGCTATGCACCTGAACTAAGAGCCGAATAATTCAAAGCCCAACAAAACTGAATGATAAAATATAATTAACGAAAAATGATTAATTAATTGTGTGACCGTGTCAATGACCTTCGTCACACCCTCTTTCAACTCCTCGATTGTCTCATAACGACAGTCTCTGATCTTAGGGAATAAGCAAAAGTCACAGGGAGCAATGTCTGGACTATAGGGACGGTAAGGAACTGCCTTGATACCCATCTTTATCAAATTGTCTGTGACAAGGATGGAGTTGTGCACTGGTGCATTGTCTGGGTGGAAATGACACTGACCCGATTTCAAGAATGCTGGCCTCTTCCGACGGAATCTCTTCCTGAACTTCCTTTAAACCTCAACATAGTAACCCTAAGCCAAACCCTTTGGCCAATCAACTCCGTTTATTGACTTCCTTACTCCTCCCACACCTCTCATCATCCCTCACAGACTCCCTGTATTCCTTGAATCTCTTATACCACTCAAAAACAGATGCTTGATACATGAAAGATGGTCGAAAAGCAGTCTGAACTATTCCCTACGTTTCTGTGGCATTACATATAGTCCTTCGAAAGTGTCATCACGTCCAGATTGCAGTTTTGAAGTTCACTAGCTGTGACAATCAGGCTTTCGTAGGGTGTATTCCAATTCCTGGTGTAGGTGTTCATTTGAACGTGAAATCATAAAAATTTGTCAGTCATCTCATAATAACATCCTGAATTTTCAAGTGTATACCGCAATTTTAAATGCCTGTACAAAAAAGTCTGGAATCTTATTGAATACACCACGTGTATATATATATATATATATATATATATATATATATATATATATATATATATATATATATATATATGCTGTGTGTGTGAGCATGTTTGTAATACATATGAGTTTGGGTGACTAAATAAGATTTTAAATTATTGCCATTCTCTATTCTTCAGGGCATTCATTTTTTATCATTGAGAGTGCCAGAATTAGATATTGTTGGTTTTTAAGTAAGGAAAGTGCTAAAAAATCTTGTTGTTTGTGTCAATCAAGAAATCAAGAAAAGGGAGCATATCATTGGTTTTAAGTTCCTAAGTAACATTTAATACGGAATTTTTGGAAAGCTATTTAAATATTGTGTAGTTCATTTGTGCTATTCTCAGAAGGACGATATAATAAATATGACGTAAATAATTCGTTTTTGTATCAATGAAAAATTATTTTTTAGAAGGGCGAACCTCATCGCAATACTGTCGTATTGTATATATATTGTTGTGATTGTTGTAAATAGGACTTCAGTTGGACATTATTGGAAGATCTTCCTATGAATAATTGTGTGCATTTTTAGTTAAGGGTACATGGAATTATTGTAAAGATTATAAATAATAATGTTAATAGTATCCCCGCTGGGATTATTGGTGAAAAGACTTTTGACATCGAGACTCTGATTTAGCTGTTAAGTTTTTAAATTTGTAAAATTTGTATGAGTTCACAGTTGTAATTGAGTCTGTATTTGCTGTGAGTATTGTGTGTTATGAGTTGGCAAATGCGTTTGCTTAACTCATATATTGGGGGTCTGAGTTGAGAGATAATTAATTAAACTGAATAATGTTGTTGAGGGAAAACAAGAAATGCTAAATTGTTAAATATTTCTGTATAAAATTAATCAAACTTCCTTAAAGGAGATCAAATTTGAAAATAGCAAATCTATTTTACACCTTTTCCCGAAAATTCTTCCTCTGACGTCTAGTAAAATTATCTTCTGTAAATTCACCTCCAACATTTTCTGCCTATTACTCTTTCTATGACTGTATATAACACGTCATTCTGTTAGTCATTTCCTTATTCGTTACCGGAAATGATCCCAGTTTGGTTACTTGGGAAAATTACGGCGCCTTTCTGAATTAATTTAATCTAGAATTTAAACGACTTATACAAAAACTTGATCGGATTAAAGACAGAATTGGTTGATATAATGTATCTTTGTTCTTTATTCAAACAAACAAATATATGTATTTATATTTCTATAAAAACTATCGAAATCCTGAAACTAAATAAATATTAGGCAGAATGTATAAAAATTATACGGTACATTTCCAAAAGAATCGAAAATATAACATGTGAAATCGAATATCTTTGTTCATATTTTCGTTTTGTTTGGCTTAGTTTTAATTTTCTGCGTTTTTTTGTTTTTGTTTTTGTTTTTTCTTCTTAATTCGTTGTCTTTCTTCTTTTCTAAAATCTTAATGATACTAGTTTTTTCATGCAAACTCTATCAATTGAAATACATTTCTATTTCTTTTTTTTGCACCTTTATTGACTGAATGATCAGAATTTTAATAAATTTCTCGAGGGACACAAGTTTAAATCCAGGGATTTAAGATTAAGATGATGTTTTTGCAATAAATTCCATGATTCACTTACCATTTATTTTCGTAACAGGAAAGAAAATAAAATAAAAGATATCCTTATAAAATTCAATATTTTATTCTCATTCTAATCAGTCGAAATTTCTTACGAATATGTTTGAATAGTATTTTTCTATGAATCATTCATTTAAATACGAAGTGTTAACAGATTCAAGGCTTATTTTAAATTCCCTTTTGTTTCAATAATCTCTTCAAAACACTTTCTTTATTTTTAGTATTAATTCTATGATTGCAGTTGAAGTAGAGAGTTATATTTACTTTTTATTATTTTCAAAATCTGAATTGCAATTCAAAGAGTTCACATTTTCAAGAAAACACACTTAATTATATAGATTAATATAATCGGTATTTTTTTCAGAACCAATTGCTTACCATGTATTTTGATTGATATTTCAGTAATAAAGCAAAATCCCAAACACAATGCTGTCTGTTATTGATCAAAATTTTAGACATAATATGAAAATTTGTGTTTTTACTCTTTCATTGATATTATATACAGATAAATAAATGGGAACACACACACACACATATATATATATATATATATATATATATATATAGTATTCTTGTCTAAAAAGTTGTTCTTTCTAGTTGTCAATCTGTGTATAAATAAGACAACTTTAATCAAACAATAGGCTACTTAAAGACCTACCGTATATGGTGGCGTATAAGTCGACCGTTTAATACTGAAAAATCTCTACAAAACTAGGTCGACTAATACAGCTGGGCTGAAATCTGAACATTTATCTAGTTGGTAAAGATTTCGGTTTTATATCTGCCGACCCTAGTTTTATAGACATTTTTCAAGTATAAAATGTCGACTTATACGCCGCAATTCATGGCAATAGAACACCAAAAATAACGTTCCCACATCATAATCATGAAGATGTGTGAACAGCAAGGATTAATTTGACACTTTCTTGCCATACCTTCCAATAGGATGCACATTTGGTAAGTCCTCCAGACTGTATACACTACTGAGACGTAATTCCCTCCCCAGAAAAAAAGTCCCGTTAGCAATTCTTTGGTGATTGTACCGAACGACTCGATTACCACTTTTGTCACCGTCATTTTCAGGTTCGACAGTTTGCTTTTTTCCTATTAAGGTCCAGGTACTTATTTCTTGTTTCGCTTTTCTTCCATTTTTATCTGTGGTCTGCCGGGACAGCAAATCCACTATTAGGTTTTTGTTGAGTATCACTAAGTCTTGTCGTCTGGCTTAGATAAGGTGATTCGTTTGTATCTCAAAATCCCAGAGAATCTTCTGTGACTCGTTCTCTGGGGAAGGATTCTTGTTTAGGCATACATCATTTGTTCACATGGTCAAATTTAAATTTCTTGTTCAGTTCTCAGTGGATGACTTTACCCTCCTAGTAGTATCTATTCTTATACTGCCTTTGCGCAAATTTGCTGCATTCACTTATTATGTAATTGATCGTTTCAATTCTATCATCATTTAACCTATATTTTCTTTTTCGTTGCGTCATATGTATTCTTGCCTTGATATAATTAATCGTTATGGAGTTGTTCATTGCTGCTATCTGGAGAGATTCATTTTCTCTCTGAAGGTTTCCCTTCCTTTCCTATGTTTAAGTTTTCCGTGGGAGATTTTGTTTCTTTGTCGCTGTAAGTGTTCATAGAGTTGATTTTCTTCCTATTTTTGTTTTCTGGCTATTTCTTTTCTGTCGATGATTTTGTTCACTGAATTTTTTCTAATGGTTGTAATTAGTCTTCCCCCACGCTTGCTTATGCAATCTGATTTGTATCAATACATCAACGCTATCTTCAATGCTTGCACATATTTTCATCCTTCATGGCACATACAGTCTCTCTGTGTTTTCTCCTGTGTTTAAGGCCGTATACTTCCTCATGAGACTTCTTGTTCTCTGGTTCATTTGTTGAAGTTCTTCGCATGTCCGCTTTATGAATGGTGCTGAGTATCTTACGACTGGGACAGTCCAGATTTTAATCCTTTGGTGAGATTTCTGTAACGTAGTTTTTTAGAGTAGTTTTCTCGTTCTCCTGAAGTTTAATTTTTTCTTTCATTATCGCATGTTAAATGGCGCCTGCTTCCAGTATTCGCAAATATTAGTAAGTTTCCTTTTCTCCAAGCGTTCTGATTTTTTCTTGATTTGGTAGCTCTATTCCCTCTGTCAATGTCGTTTAACGTTATTCATTATCAGCATGGTACGTTTTACTATGGCAAATTATATCCCTATATCTTCACTTTATATCCTCATTGCCAGTGTTAGGGTTTCCAATTATTTTTCATTTTTCGCCAACAAGTTGATGTCGTCCTTGCACATTTGGTAGTTGTTTTTTTCCTCCGATTTATGAAGCTTGTATCTGCCTGTACATTTTGTAAGTGAGTGATTGAGGGGAATCATCGCTATTACAAATAGGAAGGGTGATCGTGCATCTCCATGTCAGATCCCTCTGTGGGTTTTCAGTTAAGTTTTTGCCTCCTGCTCTTAGTTCAACCCTCTAGTCTGCCATGGTATTTTCAATGACGTGTGAAATCTTGTACATTTTATGACAGTCAATTATCCAGCTTTTCGGAACCATATATGCTTTTTGTAGTCAATCTCTGCCATAGCTAGCGTTTTCCGTTTCGATTTGCCGTCCTTGAGGATGTGTTGATCAATGTATAATAGTTCTACTGCACCTCTGATCCACTTGCCACATCCATTGCGTTCCTCAAGGAACAGTTCACGGTTTATTAGCGTATCGTACATCTTCTAAAATGTTGCCTTTAGTATTTTCCACATCATCGATAGCTCGTTATGAGACTTTAGTTGTTGGGGGTATTTTGGGGGGTGTCTTTCTGGATCATGGTGGTCTTTCTTTTTGTCATCCATCCGGGTATGTCTGTCTCTTGTATACATCTATTTATTTCGATAACCAGTCTGTCATGGATGGACGTGCATTTTTAAACCCTTATCCATCTATGGCATTTTGGACTGGGGATTTCCATTTTGGTACTTTTTGGAGTGTTCTTCTGAGTGATTTGATGTGTATTTTAGCATTCGGTGCTTTTTCGAGTCCATTTAACTCATTTACCGTGTTACTTATCCATTAGGCCTCTTCTTCTTCTTCTTCTTCTTATTATTATTATTATCATTATTATTATTATTATTATATCTTACGGATTTTTCACCCTAGCGTTAGCTGATGAACCTCCATTTGGGATCAGAAAGAGAGCAAATCACCAAAAGTTTTCTTGACTTTTCTTAGCATTTTGGCCGATGTTATCAATGCTGCATTTTTGATGGTCTTCATTCGTCCCTCTAGTCCCAACTCTTCCACCTTCAATTTAAGCATTTGTGTGCCATTTCACGGACACCAATTACAATAAGTATCACTGTTACTCTCATTTATCATTGCTTTTTTTTTTTAGTTCTCGGGTAACCTCCAAGTACTTGTCTCTTTTTTCATTTTCTTTGATTATGATTCTGTGATCATCTGCAATTGCAGGTTTCCTGCTTTTGGTTTTTGTTGTTGTTTTTCTTTTGTTTGTTTTTTTTTTGTTATTTATCACTAGATCTGGTTTCCAAGCCAGGATCACGTGATCCGTTTGTACGGAAAATTCCCAGAGAAAGTTATGCAGCTCATTTCCTGGAACGGATTTTGGTTAATGCAAATATCATTTTTTAGCATAGCCAACTTTCAATTTCTTGCGTAATTTTTCCAGTTTCTCTAGCCAGTCATGTCAATTAATATACTCTTTTATCGTTTGGTTGCTTCATTCGCTTACGATTTTTTTTAATCGCTTTGTCGTTGCCACCACATAATCTAAAACAGCTATTCCTGTTGCATATTATAGATTTTATAGTTCAACGCCAAAACGTTCATATTAAGGCATATGAATGGTCGTTTTGGCGTTGATTTCTGCTGCTATCCAGAGAGATTCAGTTTTTCTCTTTAGATTTCCCTTTCGTCACTATGTCTACCTTTCCTCGTATATTTCGCCATTTTATCTTTTGAAATATCCAAATGTTTTATTTTTTTTTCTCATTTACATTTACTAGATTTTGCTGTTATTCTGGTTGCCGGTATGAATGTCAGCGTTGTTACTGCCAACTGTAATTAGTCTTTCTTTCCTTTTCTTTTTTCTAATCCTATAATCGTCGTATTGACACATCCACGCTATCTCTAATATTGGCGGTACTTATGCTCCATATTTTCTTAACACATATAGTATGTGTATGTCCTCTCTTGAACCTAATGACTCGTGCATCGTCATTAGGTTTCTCGTCCTCTGGCCCATTTTTTGTAAATATTTCCTCATAGAACCCAAAATCGACAATCCCTTAAGAAAAAACCAGAATGGCTTCCGAAGAAATAGATCCACAACCTCACAAATATTGACCATCCGTAGAATCCTTGAAGGCGTATGTATGGGCAAAAAACACACAAGTGACATTACTATTTGTCGACTTTACCAAGGCCTTCGATTCCATTTACAGAGGAAAGATGGAACAAATCCTACTAGCATACAGCCTACTTAAAGAAACAGTAGCAGCAATAACGATTCTCTACAGAAACACCAAAGTGAAAGTACGTTCACCAGGTGGAGACAGAGAATGCTTCGACACGCCAGCTCCATACCTCTTTATCATCTGTCTAGACTATGTGCTTAGAACATCGATTGATAAAATCAGAGAAAACGGTCTCGAGCTGATAAAGAAAAGAAGCAGAAGGTACCCCGCAAAAACAATTATCGATACCGACTACGCCGATGACATAGCGATACTGGCAAATACACACAACCAAGCCGAAACACTACTGCATAGTTTGGAACGAGCCGCCTCACGCATTGGCCTCCATGTCAATGCACACAAAGCTGAATACATGTGTTACAACCAACCATTGGTCTCTATGTCAATGCACACAAAATGGAATATATGTGCTATAATCAAACAGACGACATCTTCACACTAGACGGAACTCCTCTGAAACTAGTAGACAAATTCACCTACCTAGGAAGCAGCGTCTCATCAACGGAAAAGGACATCGACACGCGGCTGTCGAGGGCATGGACGGCTATCGATAGGCTATCGATCATATAAAAATCAGACCTGACCCATAAAATGAAACGCAGTTTCTTCTTGGCAGCGGTTGTATCGATACTGCTGTATGGATGCACTACTTGGATGCTAACAAAACGGCTGGAGAAGAAGCTAGACGGCAATTACACAGGAATGCTCCTAGCAATTTTGAACATGTCCTGGTGACAACACCCGACAAGGCACCAACTATACGGCCACCAGCCTCCCATCACGAAAACTATCCAAGTTAGACGAACCAGACATGCAGGACACTGTTGGAGAAGCAGGGACGACTCATAAGTGATGTACTCCAATGGACCCCCACATATGGCCGGGCAAAAGCAGGACGGCCTGCTCGAGCATACATTCAGGAGCTATGTGAGGATTCGGGATGTAGCCCTGAAGACCTGCCAGAGGCGATGAATGATAGGGATAAGTGTCAAGAGAGGATCAGGGATATCCGTGCTAGCGGTATGACATGATGATGATGATGATGATTTCAAGAATGTTCCTGTGTCTTTTACAAATTATACTGCCCTGATGTTTATCCCTTTCATGAGATCTAAGGTGTATAAATTAGTTTTGAGCAGTTTTCTTAGTTTTTTCCTTCATCTTCATTACTAAATACTTGCGATTTTCTTTTTCTCTAAGTGTTCAGATTCTTTCTTGATTTAGCAGTTCTATTCCTTTCCACTTTGTATATAATTTTGCCAAAATCTATTCTTATATCCTATTTGTGTGTTTTTATTGTATGTATCTAAACTACTAATTATTGTTCATTTTTGTAAACACCTTGTTATCGTCCATGTACACAAGGTGATTTATTTTTTTGGTGATTTTGTAAATTTGTAACTACCAGATTACTTTCTCGCTATATAAGTGAATAGCATATTTTCTATTACAAATAATAGTGGTAAAAGTACATCTCGATGGAAGATGCCTCTCCGGATTTTTACCTCTGCGAAGGATCTTCCTCCTGCTGTCAATTCTACTTTTAACTATTTAATGACTTCCGTGATGAATTTTATGATATCTATTACTTTTTCCGATATTCTACACTCCAGGTTTGTGTCATCATATCATAGAACCTCTTGTAGTCAATCAACGTCATGGCTACATTATTCCACCTCGCTTTGCTCTTCTTGAGGATGTATTGATCAATTTACATTGAATCAGGTATTCTTCTTGTTCTCTTGTGGAACCCTTTTTGCTCTTCAGGGAAAAGCCCATGGCTTTCTATCGAATAACATAACTCCTCTCTATTCTGTGTTGTTATTATTTTTCCACTACATAGGTAGACAACTTATTGATCTCTACTAGTTGGGAATGGTTTCCTTTTGGCGGTCTTTCTGGATCAGGGCAATTTTACCCTTTGTCATCCATTCGGGTATTCTTGCTTCTACTTGGCTTCTTCTTTCTTTTTAAGACCTATACATGGATATAGATTTTTTAAAAATCAGAATCTATTATTGCCATAATGGTCGGGCATTTTCAAATTCGGTACTTTTACGAGTTTTCCAGTTGTATTTCCGCTGGATACTTCCTTCAAGTTCTTGTAAGTCTTTTTCGATCTTATTTATTCCTTCAACTTCTCGATTATATTCTTTCGGTTCCCATAATTTTTTTTGAAAATTGTTTTGCTTTTTTTGCATCCGGTTGTTTGTCCTCGTACATTTTCCCCTCACTTCTTGGTAGATTTTTCTTTCGTTATTGTGAAATATCCTGTTTTGTTTGTATGGCTTGACCCTGTCTTCTTATCTTTTAAGTCTCCCTTCTTTCGCCAATATCAATTGATCTATCTCCTCAAATCGCATTATCAGGCTTGCTTGTTGTTTTCTTCTGGTATTCTTATCCCAGCATCTATTTTGTGTTTTTACTTCCCTCGCACTTTCAATTATAATCATTATTATTATTATCATTGCAATAATAACGTTAATCTTGTTATTTCGAAAGGACACTTGATATAGTCTCTTTCGACTGGCTTTCATAAATCTGTCTATCGGTTTAGTATCTGATATAAGTTTACAAGACACGCATCATTGTTTTTTTTTTCATGAGGAATATTAGTTATAGTTCCACCTCTTTACAGTGCATGAATTATATTCATATATTACTGTTTTATTCCGGTAAACCTACTAAAATCTCCGAATTATTAAATTTACGTTTTATTCAATTAGTAGTTTTGTCATAAAATCCAAAGTAGCGAAGTTGTTTATTCATCTACCCAACGTGAAGAAAGGGATTATTCTGAAAAAAATCATCATCATCATCATCATATCGCGCTGGTAGCACGGATATCCCTGACCTTCTCTCGCCACTCCTCCCTATCGTTCATCGTCCTTCAGGACAACATCCCGTATCCTCACATAGCTGCTGAATGTATGTTCGTGCTGGTCGTCCTGCTTTTGCACGGCAATGCGTGGGGGTCCATAAGAGTACATCACTTATGAGTTCGTCCCTGTTTCTCCAGCAGTGTCCTGCATGTCTGGCTCGTCTAACTTGAATAGTTTTCTTGATAGGGGTAGGTGGCCGTACAGTTGGTGTCTTGTGGGGTGTTGCCGCCAGGACATGTTTAAGATTGCACGTAGTATTCTTGTGTAATTGCCGTCTAGCTTCTTCTCCAGCCGTTTTGTTAGCGTCCATGTAGTGCAGCCATATAGCAGTATCGATGTGACCACTGCCTGGAAGAAACTGCGTTTCATTTTATCGGTTAGGTCTGATTTCAATATAATCGATAACCTATTGATAGCTAACCTCGTTACGATGTCCTTTTCGGTTGATTCGACGCTGCATCCTAGGTAAGTGAATTTGTCTACTAGTTTAAGTGGGGCTCCTTCTAGAGTGGAATATCTCCCGTTTGGTTATAGCACATATATTCCGTTTTGTGTGCATTAACATAGAGGCCTATGTTTGCTGCTGCTCGTTCCATACTATGCAGTAGTGTTTCGGCTTGGTCAGGTGTATTTGCCAGTATTGCTATGTCATCGGCGTAGTCGGCGTCGGTAATTGTTGTTGCGGGGTACCTTCTGCTTCTTTTCTTCGTCAGTTCGAAGCCATTCTCTTTGATTCTTCAATCGATGTTCTAAGTACGTAGTCTAGACAAATGATAAAGAGGTACGGAGCCAGCGTGTCCCCTTGTAGTACTTCTGCTACAATGTCGAAGTATTCTGTGTCTCCATCTGGTGATCGTACTTTTACTTTAGTGTTTCTATAGAGAATCGTTATTGCCGCTACGGTTTCTTTAGGTATGCCGTACGCTAGTAGGATTAGTTCCGTCTTTCTTCTGTGAATGGAGTCGAAAGCCTTGGTAAAGTCAACAAAAATTAATGTCGCTTGTAGGTTTTTTGCCCGTACACCTTCAAGGATTCTACGGATGGTTAATATTTGTGAGGTCGTGGATCTATTTCTTCGGAAGCCATTTTGGTTTTTTCTAAGTATGTTGTGGATTTCGGGTTCTATGCGGTTTCGTAGTAGGGCATTGTAGATTTTGGCTGCTATGGATGTAAGTGTTATGCCTCAGTAGTTTTTGGCTAATCCGAGGTCCCCCTTTTTAGGGAAGGGGAGTGTGCATCCCTTCATCCATCTATCTATCGGATTCTGATTGTATACTGCGTTGCAGTGTCGGAGCAGTAAGTCATCGAATTGTCTGGTCTTCCATACTTATCACTGCTTCTCACCAGACAAAGTCATTTTTATAGCAGGAATTTTAGGGAAGGAGAAGGTCGGGCACGAGCCAAGACCTATGCATTGCTAGACTATGTTGGTTTTAGGCTCACTGAGTACCAGATGACTCAGCTGGGACTTGGACTCACAAATTGTAATGTAAGTCCTGCTCGTATGTCTGCACATAGCTTGGACTAGACCTGAAGGTCTAGTATTATGATATGCTGTCAATGATCGGTCATCCAGCCGAAGTTAGCCCAATCTAAGCCAGGGGACATTCGGCCTCGAATTTATCTTGACCTCGAAGCCTAATTTGACACGAATCTCCAACTGCCCAGCTAGAAATCAGGTGCAGCGACCACTAATGCCGGCTGCAATTCTGAAATAGAACTGATTATTATTTATATAAGCTAATAATTTATTAACGGGTTATTTCATAAATTCGCATATTGTAATGTAATATGTGTTGTAAAAACGCTTGTGTGGCATTGAAATATAGGATCTCTTCTCGGTACTTCAAACACATCCCTATCATCATCATGTAACCAGATTATCCTTCTATCTTGACTTTACGGAATATGTTTTGTCCAGATGAAGTCATTCGTTTCAACATTTTGAGAGTGTCCAGTAAAAGCTCGAATTGTCATCTCTAATGAGCAGCATCTGTTCCGTCTAAATTATCTCAGCCTCAGGATAATGTTCTATTTCAAGAGTTTTCTTCCTAAAACATCTGCACACCAGATCAAAATATCTCATGAATCCTTCAAACGAATTAATAAGTATATTAACCTTTTTTATTTGGATGTTTCTTTTGTAGTAATTATATTCCGTTACTCAGAGTATCCAGGTGTCATTCCCTAATCCTTAGACTTCAATCGCTAACTAGCATAGGTTATGGTGACGTCGAATATAAGAAATATATATTTTATTACCATTGATATTCTTTGTAAGTATGAAGTATTTACCTATGTAAAATACTTTTGAATACTGTGTTTAATTAGCTTTTAAAACACGGATATTGAAATTAAGTACTGTGTGACAGTGCGTAAATATTTATCCCAGGAAGGGAGTTTATTTTACGCACATGTGAAATCGGGGCAGTCTGACACTTGACCCCTCGCGAAATAAGTCCTAGTTAAGATTCCTTTTTCGGGCGTATGGGAACTGGCATATAATGTGGGGGTTAATTAGGGGCCAGACTGACCGCCGTTGGCAAGGCATTTCCAAATTCACTTTACATACGTCACCAAATCCTTTTGTCTTTCTACCCCCTCGGATAACCGGAAACATGGCCTTCTGGGTTACGCTAAAATATTATTCACTGTAGTCGGCAATTCCAATTTCCAGTATAATGTTTTTAAAAGTGAATAAGACACTTAGGGAGAATAAATTGAAGTGAACGAAGCTGAAATAAATATATGCAAAAGAAGGCAACTCGACAGATAAACAACATAACGAATATATTTCAACCTAAGGGAACATCTAAACTACAACAACATTTTGATAGGTGAGGACCAAACAAATATTCAAGGAGCCGGCTACATCACCAGCAGACAGTCTTAAAGAGAAATGTCTCTCTCGAAGTCTTTTTCTTCTTTCTTCTTTCTTTCTTTGATTTTAAAACTTGAAAAGGTAGTTAAGTCCACTCATTCGTTTACAGTTTATGAAACGAATTTCTTCAGTCTTTTTCTTTCCTTTTCTGAATACATATAAGTTCTAATATTTGGGAAGGTTATGAGGAAAAACAGTTTAAGATATATTTAGCTTTTAACGCGTTTACTTCGCAGATTCCTTTCTTTTACGGGCGAGTGGGGTTCTGGCTGGAAGGCGCCTGTTTTCTTCTTTCCAAGATTCCGCTCCGCTCTTTCCGGGGCGGGCTGGAAACCGACTACTTTATCTGCCGATTTCTGTCCCCAAACTGAACTCTTTATCCCTATTTCCTCTGACGAAAAGGGTACTACTTCCAGCGCTAAGGCTTCGGCCAATCATTTGGCTCCTTCCTCCTCTTCCTCTACCTCATCCGGTCATACTACTCAATGACCTACATTCCTTCTTCGTCAACCTGGTTATGGAGTGCAGGTAGTTTGATCTTACCCTGGCTGCCCTTAGCGGTCAGTCGTTGTGCTTGTTAGTCAAACCCAGAAGGGGAAGGGAAATTAAATCTTACTTCTCCCCTCTCAGGGGCATACCAAGTGACAACTGCGTCTAAGGAAGTTAGATATTTAATGGAGATTGTTGCTTGAAATACTATAGTTGTTTGAAAGCATGGCTAATATCAATATTAAATAACCAAACAAAGATGGAAAACCAACGAACCATCGTTCTACAGAAATATTATTAACTTAGCTAAGCCAGGCACAGAGTTAGAGAAACTTCTTAGTAATATAAACAGGTTTGGCTATTATTTCTCAGGTAGACAGACCATTTTAGTGTTGTTGCTGTTCTGATGTAATTTTCAGTGTCCTGTCGATGTGGGTTAGAATACTCAGTTGGCGTTTCCTGAAGAGACAGACAAGCCATACACAAATGAAGTGACCTTGCTATAACATTAAAGCCTCACTTCGAGAAATATGGTAAGTGCAGTGTACCTCTTTATTGCCATTAGTTAGTTTTCCATTCTGCGTCGGAGAAGCAGTAAATGAGACTCAAAAATTCTTCCAAAAATCATTAGTAGTTCATAGGAACGGGTGTGAATTAAAAATACAAGAACAACAAGATAAATCCTTTCACGAAACAACTACAAAGAAATGAAAGTATAAACATACGATATACGAAATGTTTTGCATTGAATGTATTAATAAAATCAATTTGCTTCTTGATAAGCCTTTTTCAAAATAATAACATGCTTTTGAAATTAAAATCAACTATTAAGTTAACAACATAGTAATTCCTAAATAAACAAAGGAGTAAAACTAAATTTTGGTTCTAAATTATTGACACCTCAAAATATTTTATTGGTATAGCTTGGGTTTCTTCTTTGTTTAATGGCAAATGAATCTTCGTGGGTTATCTAATGGCAAAAACATCTTTGATAGAAGAGAATTAGTGATACAATTTAATCTATAGCCAGTAACCCGTAAGAGGATTCCTACCAAGAATATTTATGTGAAAGAGAACGTAATAGGAGTTCTAACTCAATTGCTCCGATGCCGAAGTCCAGCATGTAGCTAAGTAGACTCCAGGGAATCCTCAAATAATCAATGATTAACAATGAAATTGGTCGGATTATTCCTTTCACGCTACCTGAGCTGTTTTAAATATGATTCTGGTAAAAATTAGGCGTTTTTAGCTGATTCTTTAGTCGTTTAATATTGTAAAAAAAAATCTATGTCTACTTCAAGCAACAAGTATTTATTTTGGGTCATAGAATTGTTTCCTAAATAACACTGACTTATCGATCATAGGAAAAACATGTTTTTTTATCTATGGATGACACTTAAAGAACATGAATTCATATACCTTGTGGTAGTATGCTAATCACAGACCTCAGAATTGAATTCATTCTTTTAGTAGGGTGTATTTCTTTTCCTTTTCCTTTTCTATTTCTACAGATCTTTGAATTGGCTAAACTGAATAATAATTTAAACTTTCCAGAATGCACTATAGATTGAGGGTGTTCACTGTTGAATTGATAGAGAAATTTGACCACTGTTGTCCACACACACACACACACACGCATATATATATATATATATATATATATGTATGTATGGAAAAGTAGATTGAGCTTTTCCAAAGGTTGAAATATTAATAGGCTCACATTAGCTTTTAACTTTTTTCCCATTCGAATCCAAGCATTGGCTCACATGTGTGAACCGTGAGAGGTTCATGTGGAAATAAACATATGTAAATACATTATATAGTGACCTTTGACAGCTGTTTATTGTGAATTTCGTAAACAGGGAATTACTCCTGTTTCATAGAAAAAATAAGGGACAGAAGAAATGAATCCCGTGAACTGAGCGGGAAGGAAATCGTCTGGGCGTCCAGAAAATTAACAATATCGAAGTTTTTCGAGCTCATAATGTTAGGCGTTCAGCCATTCGTAGAGAGGCCAGCGAGTTGATACGTCAACCCTGAGGAAGCCGAGCTGGCATCCAGGCTGAAAACCAAACCTGTATGGAAGCTCCGGTTAAAGAAACAAAGAAAAGTAAGAATCTGAATATGTTTGTATCCACGTCGTGTCAATCTTAGCAGCCTCTCTCTCTCTCTCTCTCTCTCTCTCTCTCTCTCTCTCTCTCTCTCTCTCTCCAATACACACAACCATCATATTTCGAATAAAGAAGTTTATATTTCTAATACGGAAGTGTTCACACACTTCACTCCTGGTATACATATATATATAAATATATGACGAAAAAAACTTCAATTCAGTGTTTCCATTATAAATTTATTTCTGGTCGTATTGACCTTTTTCAGATGAAGTGTAATACATTAGTGTTTGAGTTATTATGTAGACTTCCCTACCTCGTTTCCGGTTAGGAGAGAAAAAAAAACTTATCTATTTCCTTAAGAAATTCGCTTACATTTTATTGTGAAGAATTCACAATTCGAAAAGCTGTATCGTTTAAATGTTTATTTTTGATCTTATATACCAAGTTTTGCACTTACTGACCCTTCGAATGAGACAAAACATTTTAAAAAAATGTCTTTCAAGGAGCAAAAGATGATATTTGAATTGCATCGCAAAATATCAAAACAAAACAATTTTAAACATCTGTTTTTTTTAATTTTCACTAATATATGTTAAACCAATTAAAATCATATATAAATTAGTCCACTTTTTATCTCATTTAATGCCTATCAAAATCTTATAAAGAAACCAATGTAATAGACAAATCTCCAGTAGCAATAGCTATTCGTTTCTATTCAACGCATTTTCGTTTGTTTTTTTTTAAGTGAAAGTTTACATCCAATTCTCTTCATAATGTCTTCATTTTCAAATTTGCCTGATTATTTTCTTCTAGCAAAAACATTTCTTTTTGTTTACCTTTTTCGTTAGAAATGCTATCGCTAAAATAACATTCCCTTCTGTGGATCATTCAGCTACATTACACTTACATAACATATGGATGTACTTATCTTCGACGAACCAAAATACTCGAACAACGTTCTTTTACACACGAAAAATATATAGATTCAAAACATCTATTACCGTTTCTTCTTTTTGATTCCACATCGGGACATACTAATTCCCTTACTTACAAAAAAGGGATAGTACTTTTTGGTGTTTATCAACGACTTTTTCACTGAAAGATATAAAATTTATTGATTTCGTTGAATTCAGTTTTATTTAATCTTTTACTCACTTTTCTGATAGATAGATAGATAGATAGATAGATAGATAGATAGATAGATAGGGGGTCGAGACAGAGATAAAACACAGAGACAGAGATAGGCACAGAGACATAGAGAGACGGAGACATTGATAGAGAAAGAAAACTAGAGAAACTGAGTAGAGAGAAAGTGAGAAAGAGAATGTGTGTGCGTGTGTGTGTGTAAGAGAGAGAGAGAGAGAGAGAGAGAGAGAAAGAGAGAGAGAGAAAGGAAAGTATACTTTGGTACAGGTGAATGTTGAACAATATATAGTATTACACTGATCGTGTTTGCAAGAAAATGGGTCTGAGTGAGCACTTGCTGTGTAACAGATATCATCATAGGTTACCTAACTTCATATCCTCGTCAAGGTTCTTTTCATTTCACAGAGCTAAAATAGCTTTAGGAAAAGCATAAATCTCCTTATTTCAGCCACACTTATGCATAAAGTGTAAAGCAAAATAATATATTTAAAGTAGATTTTATAAATGCAGTAGGAGACAGAAAACATTAAATTTACATCACTTGTACTCCGTTCAAAAACTGACCTTGTGTCTTATCCTGTTCCTGCAAATGGAGTTAGTTAAATACATATACACAGCACATACACCTACGTATGTGTATATATATTTGCCCTTTGGTTTGTACAAAGGCGCATGTACAAATTCCCACGTATTTATATTTATATGAATGTAATCATAGATTTTCATGTAATATTTACATAATTTAATGACTTGTAAACGATAGAATGAAACGCTTATCTAAATAATTACACAGTTAATTGCTTTTGTTGTGTAATTTCTATTATTGTTGGAGGCCCTAAAAAAGTGTTATCCCCGAAGCCATCAAACTATTATTTGTAAACAGAGATTAGATAAATAGACGTGCTGATAAAAACAAATCTTGCCTACAGTTATTTCTTTTCGAAAACCTAAAAATATTCTGAGGCAATTTCCCCTATCAAGTCATATAATCCTCCAACATTTACACAAAGGATGCGTTTGTCTATTTACTTCGTGTTGTAGAATTACGTGAACAGTAGACTTAGTTTTCATTATCTCTGATTTGAATGAATTAAAGAAAATCATTTAAAAAGGATTTTATTTGAACTTTTTCGAAAATTGTCCTCGATTATTCATACGTTTTGCTTAGTGAGTGAATATTTTCAGCCAATACTTTATTGGCATAAATCAGCAAAATCAGAAATATAATATCAAAATTTATAGAGACCTGTCGGTGTACATTTAGATAAATTATGCACAATGCAGAGGCGTAAGCTCACCACAAAAACAAAGTGGTTGTCTCGAGTAAAATGCTAAACTGCATCTGATGGTGAGGATCCATTTCGACAGAACTGGTTAGTGTAGATTGCCTCTTCATTACCATTACTCCAAGTTCCACTCTTAATGGTGTCGGTTTACCTGTTAAGGTCCCCTGAGTGGGGCCAAATAAATATATTTGAAAATATTATTAGCAAACACGTGCGGCCTCTGCGTTCAGATCTTATTTATGAATCAAATAGATCTGATAAAAAATAAATCGCATTTGATAGTACCGTATACAAAACGAAATAAAAAAAAACATTAGAAACACCATCAAGAAATCATCAAGTTGCGCAGATAGCACAGATTTCCCTGATTCTCTCTCACCCTTCTTCCCTATCATCCGCTGCAAACCGTCCAAACTAAACTGAGTTCAGGAACTGAGTTGATGTAAGTTGTGCTGGTCAGCCGACATAGACGTGTCCAGAGTAGGGGTTCACAGATGAACGTTACTTATCAGTTCATTCTTGCTTTCTCAGCAGTGCCCCCGTATCTTGTTCGTCTTATTTGTATTTTTGTTTTTTTTTAGATGGAAGGTACAGCGGCTCTTTTTCAGGATGCTGCTTCCAGGGTTTATTTAAAATAGCATGTAGCATTCGTGTATAGTTCCAATCTATTTTTTTTTCTCCATGAGTTTTGTTAACGTCCATGTGGTACAATCAGCTGGGAAAAAAGCCCATCTATTTCTATCGTATATATCAGACATTTATATATGTAATCTATCGATAGAAATTATCTTAAAGAAACAAACGAAAATGTTTGCATGAACGTACAATGGACGCAATTCCTTAACGTTTATGCATAACAATAACCCAAGAAGGATAGACGTGCTGTTAAAACTAATCAATCAATCATAAATATCAAAGGAAACAATAGTACTCCTCTGACCAAAAAGCTTCAGATGAATGAAAACAACGAAAGAAAACCTACACATTCAAAAGAAACAACAATCTATGAAAATAAAAAGATTAAATGAATATATATTCTTGAGAATTATAATAAACTGGGTAAAATGGTAATGTGAGATGGGTGTCTGCATTATGTAGCTCGTATTACAAAAAAACAGTTTGAAATGATACGTTGAAGCCTCAGGATATATAAATAAAATAACGGAAATAGGCAAAACAATTCCGTGTATCTGAAAGAATCATACCAATTTATTTCCGGGGTTAGCCCATAGAAATATTTATCAAGAATTTTTCTTCAGAGGCGTATCGATTAATTTTAAAAAAGCTGTTTTTCTTCTAGAAAAATGTTCTTAAAGCGAGTGTTGCGTAACGGTTATCATCGAAAATGGATTATGCAAACTAAGTTCAAAACTAAGATAATCTTTGGATTTTACTTCAATATAATGCACCTCTTACATCAGCAATAGCTAAATAAAAAGTAAACTGGAATCTTATGTCATGGTAAGGCAACTAGTCTAAGAGAATGAAAAACTCTGAATTTGAATTATGGTGGTGTTTGCCTGGTTTGTTTGTTGGGTTATATATAGGTTATCTAATCCCAAACCCTGTTTATACATACATATTAATTTTATTCATAACTTTTTTTAAACGAGCCTGAACTAATTTTTTTCACAGAGTTATATGATTTAAATTATTGCTTTGTAACTGTAACGATTTAACATCAGTCATTTTTGTACACGTTTGAATAGATATTCACATAGGATTTGAAAATGAATAATTGGTTGGTAATGTAATTTTTATACAAGTTAGAATTAATTTGTTTGCACACAAGTATTGCTATTTTTTCTACACAGCTAATAGTTTTAATTCATGATATCTAACACTGATAATTCTATTCAATATTCATTATCTGTTTACAGAGAGTGAAGGGATTATAAGTATTGTATTGTGGAGTTGCCCGTGATGTAATGGTTATCGTCGTAGGAAATGCACACAGCGACACGAGTTCAAATCCTGAACGAGACTGATTGCATCTAACATAGCACTAATACTCTTGGGAAAGGTATGAATCCAATTATTCTCCCTCCAGCTATGGGTAAATAGTAGGGAAGACTGGATTCTTCAGCCTTGGTTAAGCAACTAGTCTAGGAGAAGGAAAACGCTGAATTCAAACCAGTTTAACTCCGCTTAAAAAATTGACCTTGTGTAATATCCTGGCCGAGCGGTGGGGTTAGTAAGTAGATATGTAAGTATTGTAATTTAACGTTAATTTTTCTTTTGAACATAGTTGAAGGGTTACAATTAGTGCTAAGTAATACCAGTTATTCAATTTAGGCACAAAATGAAGATGTTCATATTCTGCTATTTAGCATTAAAAATTCTATTTAATATTAGTCATTCATTTCTACTCAGTTAAATGATTCCATGTATTGCTATTGATTATTAACGATTTAGGTAAAATTTAGTCATTTGTTGGCACAGAGTTGAAAAGTCAGACAGGTATAGAAAGAACCCAATCAGATACTAACAATCAGGGTCAGAGTAGACCTGGTAGCAATGGGACTGAAATTGTTCTCCATATTCCCCAAAGCTCTAGAGCTATAGCAAGGACATTTGTTTATAGAATGTCTTACCCTTTTGCATAGATTCAGTTGTTGTGTGCTACACCACCAGCTGCCTGGGCTAGGAGGTGTTCAGGGTTCGGAATCCCAGCACTTAAAAACCTCTTAAATCACTCAAGAGATCAAAACGAGGATAATTTAGATTGTCGACTTCCTCTCCCCACATATATATATATATATATATATATATACACCGGAGTATATATATATATATATGCACCGGAGTATACTGGAGTATAATTTGAGCTGTTACATAAGTCGACCTCAAGATTTGTAACTCTAAATTTTTAGGGGTTCGACCTGTATCTGCAGTATTGGTCGACCAACATATGTACAGTAGGCTATCGTGGCCTTCTGGTTAGTGTTTACAGTCAGTGAATCGGCTGTTTTGAATGACGTGTCATCATCATCATCATGTCGCGCCGTCTGCGCGGATATCCCTGACCGTCTCTCGCCATTTCTCCCTATCATTCATCGCCTCCGGCAGGTCTTCAGGGTTACATCCCGTGTCCTCAGATAGCTGCTGTATGTAAGTTCGTGCTGGTCGTCCCACTCTTGCACATCCATGTGTGGGGATCCACAGGAGTACATCGCTTATGAGCTCGTCCTTGCTTCTCCAGCAGTGTCCTGCGTGTCTGGTCCGTCGAACTTGTATAGTTTTTGTGATGGGGGGCAAGTGTCCGTATAGTTGGGGTCTCGTGGGGTGTTGTCGCCAGGACTTGTTTAATAATGCTCTCAACATTCTTGTATAATTTCCGTCCAGCCTCCTCTCCAGCCGCTTCGTAAGCGTCCATGTGGTGCATCCATATAGCAGTATCGACACAATCGCTGCCTGGAAGAAACTGCGTTTCATTTCATCAGTTTGGTCCGACTTCCATATGATCGAGAGCCTATCGATAGCTGTCCATGCCTTCGTCAGTCGTGTGTCGATGCCTTTCTCGGTTGATGAGACGCTGCTTCCTAGGTAGGTGAATTTGTCGACTAGTTTCAGAGGGGCTCCGTCTAGTGTGGCAATGTTGCCCGTTTGGTTGTAACACATATATTCGGTTTTGTTTGCATTGACATGGAGGCCAATGCCAGCTGCGGCTCGTTCCAGACTATGCAGTAGTGTCTCTGCTTGATTAGGCGTATTCGCTAGTAACGCCAAGTCATCAGCGTAGTCGGCGTCCGTGATTGTTTTTGCGGGGTACCTTTTGCAAGTCAGATATATTTGTGCAGGAGTTAAAGTAAATGGTATACATTTGTTGTATAGAATACGCATTTTTAGCCTTAAAAAAAATTAACGCTAAAAACACAGATAAGAACATTCTAAAAATTTCGGATCAGAATCCCATTAACATTGAAGTTATATTTTTCAACCAATCAACAATAAACACAAAATCAGAAAATTCTGGAAAATTCATCTTAGGAATTAATTAACTGAAAAAATATTTAATCTCCATAATAAATAAGTAATTACAAGGATCTGATTGGTCAAGAAATATCTGTGCACTTGAATTTCAGGACCTTCAATAAAGCTTAAAACAGTTCTATTTTCGTTCCACTTTAGTTCACCAAAAAGTACAAAAAACGAAGAATTTACTTAACTAGGCATTCCTCTACCAGACAGAGAGAAGGGCAACAGACTACAGAAATCATCACTAACAGAACAGAGAGCGACGAAGCATGCGACGTTTTTTTTTTTTGCAACTACCGTTTGCGACACGTTGTCGCCAAAGGTCATAACCCACCACAAGTAGCGCACTTGTGGACTTAAGAGAACAAAAGGCTTATACTTACGGTCACGCACATATATACACACACGCACACTCATTTATGTAAATAAAGTCAATTGTTATCCCTTTTTACTTCGGCCGAATATGGACACATTGATTCAATAGACTTTCCTAACATGTATACATACACACAAGGGTGAACTAATCATTTTTATTGAATTTGCCATAGCTGTATTTTCTACATACGCACACGCGCACATAAAATGAACATTCTATCTTAATTATTATTATGGTGTTTGTTATTATGATTATGAAATTGCTTGTTTCTTTATATTTGTTGTTGTTACATTCCATTTGTTTACGTGATTGTAAAAATTTGTCTTGTACTCGTGGAAACAAAACCTGAAAGTAACTGCCGTAAACAACGGAAGGGGCTTATTCCTCCACTCTTGATAGTAGCGCTGTTCAATGGGTTCACTCCTATGTATTAAAGATATGGAATTCAACACACTCGTACAAGTCGACCTCTTATTTTGTGAAAACATTTTACGGCTTATATATATATATATATATATATATATACCAACCCCTCAACTCGGCCAAGATATGACACAAGGTCAATTTTTAAGCAGAGTTTAACAGGTTTGAATTAGGAGTGCTCCTTCTTCCAGACTAGTTGCCTCACCAAGGCTGAAGAACCTAATCTGCCCTACTACTTACCCATAGCTGGTGGGAGAATAATTGGATTCATACCTTTTCCCAAGTGCTATGTTAAATGCAGTCTCGTCCAGGATTTGAACTTGTGTCGTCGTGTCCATTTCCTAGTCTGCCCTACTACTTACCCATAGCTGGTGGGAGAATAATTAGATTCATACCTTTTCCCAAGTGCTATGTTAAATGCAGTCTCGTCCAGGATTTGAACTTGTGTCGTCGTGTCCATTTCCTACGACGATAACCATTACACCACGGGCACCTCCATTTTACGGCTTATGATTAAATATGTCCGCCACAATGATAATTTTTTTTTCAATGTACGAGTAGTTTCAATAAACAAAACAAAATATGCCTCATTGATATGCACATACGGTCAACATTTGTATATTAAGGATTGGATTAGAATTTACATGAATCTTAAATGAACATTTAAGTTTTATCTCCTCGTGGTGCATGGCAATTTAGTTGATCTTTTTTTCTGTATTTTTTACTGGAATTTATACAAAATAAATTATCGCCGTGTACACGGCATTTAAAATACACTGTATGTAACCCCTGCAGAATTAAAGGAGCAATACTCACTAAATGTAAGTGTCCAGGGTATTACAGAAAACTGTATCTGGTGATAAGATGCAATTTCCTGATCTCTTGGTAGTGTTGGCTAGCACTTCATTGACATTAATTACAGTTCTACTCAAACTAGGAATGTTAGTACCTGTTAGGATACACCTATGAGTAAAATGAATCAGTTTAGAAATAATTTGGTATACTTGAAATCATATAATTACACGCATAATTATTTTGTTTTGATTGGATTATTTCATTCAATACAAAAGAGCGCAA
>OY757904.1:69080364-69220364 GCA_963585895.1 Sepioteuthis lessoniana
GTACGACATGATGATAATATACTCATTGCTAGTTGACCCCCTCACTGTGATTAGTATATTGCATTTTACCAAAAAGCATGATGGAAATCTCATGTTTAGCCAATATGTTAACATATTTTGACTAAAACATGCTTCACTGAACACATCACAAATCCTGTAAATTTCCCACGGTTCGCATTTCATAGCCATTCTCTTTTCAAGCTAGGAACATTCTATTTGACTTTGGAAATCTGAAAAAAATGTATTTTGTTATGTTAAAAAATTTTCTGATTCATCAAATTACCTTTCGCTGATAGATGGATAGATAGATCGATAGATAGTAATAGATAGGCTAGTCTTGTGAATCGAATGTCCTTGGTAGAAAAAAAATCTAGGTTACAATACCAAGGGTATCCACGGTTTACATATTCACATGAACGTACTATACCCATATTTTTTCACTAGAATATAAATGTTTTATTTACTAAGCTTAGATTAGTGTGCCGGACCAGTCTAACATTGCTTTAAATAATTGACCAAGTAAATACAAACCAAACACTCGGCAGCTTAACTTCGGTGATCTGCCATAAACCAAAGCTTTCAGTGTGACAAGGCTGCACATCAGAGCGGAATAAATACTAAATCTTCAGTCACTTTTCAGTTGAAAGCTCTATTACTTAAATTATTCTTCTATTTAATTAGCCAACTGAAGCAGCTCTTTAACATCTACTGGCACTCTTTAAATGCAGACTCTGGCAGATTGAGCATAAGCTTAGCTAATCTATAAAACGTTGGAATTTTATTAAAAAAACAACATAGTACTCATTCGCACTGAGAGGAATATTTACGAAAAGATTCACATTTCGGCTCAAAATAAAAATGCCTTTTAACAATTCTTAGATTGAGACAATCGAGGTGTAACGGTAATCGGACACTGAAAAAGACACGACAACCTGATTTCTAATTCTGGACAAAGCTGTTTATCTTCTACATATTATTAATACCACTGGTTAAGTATGAATCTAACTATTTTAGATTCCACCTATGTCTGAATAGTAGGGAAGACTGGGGTCATTAATCTTGAAATGGCAACCTGTCTAGGAAAAGAAAAATTATGAATTAAAAACGTTTAAACACAACAAAAAATGTGTCCGTGTGTCGTATAATGTAAAGGGTTAGCTAAATACTACCAAGGTTCAAAGGCCACTCTCCACGATTTTTCCAACGACCTGAAAATGGATTCCAGATCTTAGAGTTGCATTAAAGTGGACTATATGATCATTTTTGGTTTGTTTTTAAGTAGATCGTGTCGAAAGAATAAAGTAAGCCCATTAATAAAGACGACGACTAAGTCACTCACTATTGAACTATACGGATAAATCCAAAGTTTTTCTATGACAATGGTAACACAGGTCGAACAATTTGGCATACTATATCCATTCGCACATAAACATATCTAACTAACCTTGTTTTAAAGATGGTATAGTTCTGTACTAAAATTTAATCGTTCATTGACATTTATTGACAAAACAAATCAATACACGGGGAGAAAAAAGCCATTCTTCATTTGGATCAGCCAAATTTCATTAAATACATGCCTACAAATTATTCTGCCTTGCGTTTTGCCATTATAAATCTCATTATGCAACTGTATCACCTGTGATAAAAACTTTATCCATTTAGTTAGATATAGTTAACTTATAAAGCTGCTTCTAAATCCGTTTTCCCGCTTATCTTTATCATAAATACCTCTTCAATGAAATATAAAAACACTTTTCCGGCTTGTTTAAGTCAAATATAGGCTTAATATAAAACGAGTGTTCATGCATTATATATACACATAAACGTTTGCATGTGGTGTAACCAGGCTTTACGAGGCTGTTATCAAATATGCACCCATCGAGTCCTGACAAATCTCATTGGTATTTAACTTCGCTGATCTGGCCAAAACCAGTGATTTCAGTATGATACGGGTGCGCATCAGTATATGCAAACTTATGAATCTGCGAATGGAATATCATCATCATCATCATCATATCGTGCTGGCAGCACGGATATCCCTGACCCTCTCTCGCCACTCCTCCCTATCGTTCATCGCCCTAGGTAGGTCTTCAGGACAACAACCTGTATCCTCACATAGCTGCTGAATGTACGTTCGTGCTGGTCGTCCTGCTTTTGCGCGGCCGTGTGTGGGGATCCATAAGAGTACATCTCTTATGAGTTCATCTCTGCTTCTCCAGCAATGTCCTGCATGTCTGGTTCGCCTAACTTGAATAGATTTCGTGATAGGGGGCAGGTGGCCGTACAGTTGGTGTCTTGTGGGGTGTTGCTGCCAGGACTTGTTGAGGATTGCACGCAGCATTCTTGTGTAATTGCCATCTAGTTTCTTCTCCAGCCGTTTTGTTAGCGTCCATGTAGTGCATCCATATAGCAGTATCGATGTGACCGCTGCCTGGAAGAAACTGCGTTTCATTTTATCGGTTAGGTCTGATTTCCATATAGTCGATAGCCTATTGATAGCTGTCCATGCTTTCGTTAACCTCGTTTCGATGTCCTTTTCGGTTGATTCGACGCTGCTTCCTAGGTACGTGAATTTGTCTACTAGTTTAAGAGGGGTTCCTTCTAGAGTGGAGATGTCCCCTGTTTGGTTATAGCACATATATTCCGTTTTGTGTGCATTAACATGGAGGCCTATGCTTGCTGCTGCACGTTCCAGGCTATGCAGAAGTGTTTCGGCTTGGTCAGGTGTATTTGCCAGTATCGCTATGTCATCGGCGTACTCGGCGTCGGTAATTGTTGTTGCGGGATATCTTCTGCTTCTTTTCTTCGTCAGTTCGAAGCCATTCTCTTTGATTTTGTCAATCGATGTTCTAAGTACGTAGTCTAGACAAATGATAAAGAGATACGGAGCCAGCGTGTCCCCTTGTAGTACTAAAAAAATATGCGCAATTGTTCTTTCATCGTTGATCCTTTGCATTATTTTATATACAAAGGCATATTTTGATGCGATAATCGATCTTTTTTTATGTCTTTGCTATCGCACTAAACTTTCTGAAACTATAGTGAGTATGGACTACTCAATTATAGCCTTTATTCTCAGGTACCCTCGGACCCGGAGTAACTGCACCTGTTAAAGCCTCAGGAATGAGTCAAAATGATCTGTAGTCAAACTATTTATATTGGATCCCAATGCTTGGAACCATATTACTTAGTGAAACAATAATCATCATCATCAACATCATTACCATCATCATCAAGCTGTATCAAGGCACGTGGTTCCTTGACTCTCTCTCTCTCTCTCTCTGTCTCTCTCTCTCTATCTCTCTCTCTATCTCTCTCTCTATCTCTCTCTCTCTCTCTCTCTGTGTCTCTCTCTCTCATTGTTTTTTTGGAGAGTCATCTGGACGGAAACCATGGTTTTCACGGATAAAATAAGTTCTTGCTCGTCGGCCACCTGTGATCTGTCCATGTATAAAATCGACATGTGTATGTATATCACGATATATTCTTGCTTTTCCACAATGTGCTCCTTATGTCTAGCTCGTCTGACTTTAATTATCTTTCCAAGATGCGAGGCAAGTGCCGGTAGAGCCGCTGATTTGTAGAGTGCTGCTTCCAGGATTTCTCTAAAACTGCACGCAGCATCTTTGTGTACTTCACCTTAAAAATAAGTGGTTGCGATTATAAGTAAACTGTTAGAATTAAATCAAATGTCGGTGTTAAATAGCACATATAGTTTTGACATGGCGATAAACAAATAAACCAGAACAATTATTTCCATTATCATCCGGCTTTAATGACTAATCAATGAAGCAATGGTATAGGTTATTATAAGTGGTTGTGATGACGTCAATTATTTGACACTGATTTACAGAACTGATGCAGCTACACTGGTTACAATTGTTCACCGTCATTAGCAGATAAAAATCAGAGATTTAGGAAGCATTTGTAATGAAGCGATTGCTGAGCATACGAGTGACATAATTGTTTGATTTTCTTTCTGTTCAATGTAGATGCGCATTCTCCAGTGAAGATTCGAGTATTTTCTCCATAATCTATGTCAAAGGCAATATTTCAAATAATAAATGTTAAAAGGCACATTATTTTTATGTCTCTTTTCCAACACTACATTTTTTAGAACTAAAGAATAAATTCAAAACATCATTTAAGCAAAAACTAAAATTCCCAAATCAATAAACAATTATATATTGAAGAACACTACAGAGATTGTTGAGGTAATTGGAAATAGAACGTTAGTCTAATGTATTTAATAGCTTTTCTATTGATATAATTTATCCAGAAATACGTATAAATACGTTTAAATATTTTAACATTTATATATACACCCAACTCCTATGCCCGCAAAAGGATGCAACGTAAGATACTTTTGATAAGCGGAGTTTTATTTCATTGTTTTCGTTTTCCAAAACTGGTTACCAAAGCAGCGTAAGAAGTCAGTCTCTCGTAAAATTTTGTTAAAACCGAGAGAGAACAGATAAATTAATGCCTTTTCTATTGCTATTTATGCAAACATGAAATCAAAAAGCAACGTTCTGGATGTGAAATCGGATTCCGATATAAGTTCCAATGACAATAACAAGTCAACTCTTGGTGACTCATTTTTTTTTAAATTTTCATACCTTTTCCTGAATACTGGACTATTCTGTATTTTCCACAACCATTTTCTATTGAAATGCTTACTGTGAAGTTGGCAATAAAATCTAATAATTCTAGGAAATGACATGAATTCCTAATGAAAAATCTTTAAAACAGAAAGGGATAAACGAGAATATATATATATATATATATATATATATATATATATGTATATATATATATATATATATATATATATATATATATAGAGAGAGAGAGAGAGAGAATTAGGTGTTTAGATAATTGTATCAACAACTGTAACCATATAAAACGAACGTGTCCCACATTAGGTGAACGTCTACGATAACAGTTTATTTAATAAGCTCATCTTCGCACGAATAGATAATAATAGGTAAATGATGATTGCATTCAGCACATTTTTTCCCTGACAGTGTACATGCTTTTAAAAGGAAAAGTTAGTCTCAAATTTTGATCTCTGGCGCTTAGATATACACACATTTCAACCACGAACAAGGCTACAAAATGCGTTCCAGAAAAAGAGTCTCATTAAAATTTTAAAAAATAACTACATACAACCCATAGTTTATTTATTTGGTTTGTTTTCGTTGAGTTTATTGCATATCAACCATTGTAGGCTGTGTAATGGCAAATCGTCTTTTTACAAATATATAAAATACATTCTCACGTTGTGTTGATAAAATTTTTAAACGAGCCTGAACGCTTTTTTTCAATAGAGTTAAATGGTTTCAATATATCTCTCTAACGGGAATAATTCTGTTTACTATAAATAATCTAATTGCACACAGTTAATTGGTTTCAAGTATTGCTCTTTACCAGAAACAATTTAATATCAGTCATTTGTTTGCACACATTTTTGTGGATATACATATGTTTTGGAAGGGAATAGTTTGTAAGTAATTCCATTTTTAAATGAGTAAGGACTATTTGGTATACTCTATCGTATTGCTATTATTTTTACTCACGTAGTTTCAATTATTGCTATCAAACACTAATAATTATATCCAATGTTAATCATTTGTTTCTGAACATTGAAATAGTTAGGGTATTGATATGTATCACTAACAATTCAATTAAAACTTCTATTATTTGTTTACAGTTAAATTGTCAAAGTGTTCGATTTTTAACAATTCCATTTAAGGTAACTCATTTTTTGCACTAAACTTATATGCCAAACAGTTTTGTTGATCCAATGATAGGACCCTATCAGATGCCACCATTTCGGATCGGAGTAGAACTGGGAGCAAAAGCAATGAACCTGGAGCCTCATAATCAGATTTTTTAGCATCATATACAGGACACTCCTTAGGGGAGTAGTACCCCTCTGCAAAGATGCAGTTAGTGTATTCTTCAGCAACATCCGACTTGATTTTTTTTCCAAGCTTAATTGATAATCACAAGACTGAATAAACTAGCATAGTTTATTAAGCTTGTATGAGGGTCATTCAATAATGGGGATTTCAAAAAAGTATTTTCTCTGAGTTTTATCCATAAATAGTTTTGAATAGAATTATAGAAAAATTATAGTAATCTCTCAAAATGTATTTGTTTTGAGGTTATTTAAAATGACGGAAAATCAAAGTGAGGGTTCAAGGTTTGAACGTGAAGTCATTTTACCCCACTTATGTGTAAATATTAGGACAGACTGGGTCATTCATCTTTGGTTTCGGAATAATTCTAGAGAAGGAACATTTATGAAACCGAAATTAATTAGTAAGTTGAATTTTTGACACATCTTGCTCCGAACGCAGGGTTACTATAACTATAACTATACTTGAATGTTTTCTTCCTGAATATATACAGTTGCGAAAATTTCTGATAAAAAGTGTTTTTTGTCATCTTCAGAGTGAGAATTATGAATCTATAATAGCAGTTTGAACGAATACAAAAAATATTTGAAAAATATTTTAAAAACTTACGTCATGAAACGTAATTTATTTAAAAAACACGTTAAGAAATAACCGTGTCTATAAAAAGTCAACTTATGTAGGTGGAGAATGGAAGAAAGAAGAAATTCAAGGAAGAAAGAAGAAACGAAACGTGAGGAAAAGGGAAATTTGAAATGTGTATTTAATTATCGTTGTTTGTGAAAGTTGAAGTACTTAACATAATTTTAGCTCAGTAAATTGAAATTTCATAGAATCCTGGCTTTTGTTCTATAGTGTTATAATGTGAAATAGCAGAAGATTCTATGATTCTACGTTTGTTTTAATCACGAAAGAATGCGATGGTCAGTTTCTTCTAGTCTCTTCTAGGTAAGTCATTGGATTATCTTGGCAGGAAATTCTATATATATACCTGCGTCTGAATAAGATTTTTTTTGTTGTTATCATTGTTTCCTAACAGTTTGATTGTCTTTGAAGTTCGTGTGAACGTCTTTATGCAGAAACGGTTTAAATACTTTTCAATCATAGAGATTGTAGGATTCTGAGGTAGAACTAGATATTTTGAGAAAACTAATAAATATGTTATTCTAATTTACATTTTAAAACATTTCTGGTGTGCTTTTTCATGTTTTAATAAGTGTTTGTTTTTGATTTTTAGATTTAAAATTTAGTTTAGCCAATTTTTATGAAGCATAGTTGAGTTAAAATAATGTAATATCTGAAAAGATATTTTGTAAACAATTTGGCTGTCGAAATTCCGCGTCCTTTTATTGACAGAATACTTGGCAATCAAAAAATGTTTTGCATGAAATCTGTTATTCGTATATTTACAACTAAATAAAAACCTTATGTGAACATCCTAAAAAAGTGATAGCGACGATCACGAAGAAAGTTGTTTCCATATCTTTTTCCAACCAAATATTTTCTCGAAACAATCATAACTTCTGTCGAAAATAGTTACATACTAACTGTAAATATCTTATCAAAATAATTAACTATATGCATTAAATAGATTCCAGTTCAATACTCTTATCCACGGGCTATAGATTACATAATGCCTCATTGTTCTCAAGAAGGATGCATTTGGTTGTCATGCTATTAAACCAAGAAACCACCCAACTATTCACGCAAAATATGTCGTTTTATTTACCGAAGGCACTAATGATTTCTTAAGAACAGTAGGTTATTTAAAACTGCATGTTAGATATTCAAACATTTTTATTTTAACTATTCCATGCTTCTGATAGCTATCTTTAAATAACTCAACAAACTTTAATACGAACAACCAAACGATTGCTGGCAAGATGACAGTCGATAACTAGATCAGATAACACAAATATAATATCGGTTGTTTACATAGTTTAAGCCCAAATTTAGAAGGAATTGCTTTTAATGTCACGGCAGCCGAAAATGGATGCTGAAGAGGAAGAACACGTTAATAACGTAAAAATTGATGATACAAAACAAAGGTAAGTGGCAATTTGCGGAAAAAAGGTAAAAATCGATGGAGTAAATGCCAAGAAGTAGAAAGGGTAAAAAATGAATATAAAAGAAGTGGAATTGGCCAGCTGGTCATTAAAGTAAATGGGAACGATAAAAAAAGATATGCAAAAAAGTGACATGCATAAGACGTTTGGAACAGAATAATGTAGTAATCAATACAGCGTCCTGGTATATTTTTGTATTGTAATCATTCCTATTAGATGGACGCATTGAAAAAGATAGGGTGAGATTTGTAACGTCTATAAGATAAGAGAAGTTCGGGTTGGAACTGGTAAGGTATCATATTTATTCCTGATATATATATATATATATAGAGAGAGAGAGAGAGAGAGATAGATATAGATATAGATATTTAAGCATGTTTGATTTAATCATAAAAACAAATTTAGTCTATATGATTTTATTAAGTTTTAAGTAGTAAATAAAAGTCCAAACGAAGAAGAGCTTTTGAACTCAGGAGCCGAGTGGAAGAAATGTCAATATTGGTCAGTATGTCTTTAATTCCAATATAAAATGCTGAATTTTACAAAATGTTATGCTGTATTTTGTTTGTGAAATAATGCTTAAACTATGCGTTTTAAATGTAAAGGCACGCTTACTCTACTATAAAGCCAATTTGATATTAAGCCTATCCACATGTCAGCGAACAAGGCAGAATGTTTTTGAATATCTTCTATCGAATAATTTAAAAATTCGTAAAGAAAGCCCTAACAGTAGTTTAGAAGAAAAGCCTAGAATGCTACCACAGCCCCCCCCCCCCCTCAGAAAGGGAAAAAGGAAAAAAAAGAAAAAAAAAACCCAACAAAAACGAATTCTCCCCTCCACCCCAGTAGACCGCCACCCCCAAAGCTACCTAAAATATCAGTAGTAAATAAAAGTCCAAACGAAGAAGAGCTTTTGAACTCAGGAGCCGAGTGGAAGAAATGTCAATATTGGTCAGTATGTCTTTAATTCCAATTTAAAATGCTGAATTTTACAAAATGTTATGCTGTATTTTGTTTGTGAAATAATGCTTAAACTATGCGTTTTAAATGTAAAGGCACGCTTACTCTACTATAAAGCCAATTTGATATTAAGCCTATCCACATGTCAGCGAACAAGGCAGAATGTTTTTGAATATCTTCTATCGAATAATTTAAAAATTCGTAAAGAAAGCCCTAACAGTAGTTTAGAAGAAAAGCCTAGAATGCTACCACAGCCCCCCCCCTCAGAAAGGGAAAAAGGAAAAAAAAGAAAAAAAAAACCCAACAAAAACGAATTCTCCCCTCCACCCCAGTAGACCGCCACCCCCAAAGCTACCTAAAATATCAGTAGTAAATAAAAGTCCAAACGAAGAAGAGCTTTTGAACTCAGGAGCCGAGTGGAAGAAATGTCAATATTGGTCAGTATGTCTTTAATTCCAATTTAAAATGCTGAATTTTACAAAATGTTATGCTGTATTTTGTTTGTGAAATAATGCTTAAACTATGCGTTTTAAATGTAAAGGCACGCTTACTCTACTATAAAGCCAATTTGATATTAAGCCTATCCACATGTCAGCGAACAAGGCAGAATGTTTTTGAATATCTTCTATCGAATAATTTAAAAATTCGTAAAGAAAGCCCTAACAGTAGTTTAGAAGAAAAGCCTAGAATGCTACCACAGCCCCCCCCCCCTCAGAAAGGGAAAAAGGAAAAAAAAGAAAAAAAAAACCCAACAAAAACGAATTCTCCCCTCCACCCCAGTAGACCGCCACCCCCAAAGCTACCTAAAATATCAGTAGTAAATAAAAGTCCAAACGAAGAAGAGCTTTTGAACTCAGGAGCCGAGTGGAAGAAATGTCAATATTGGTCAGTATGTCTTTAATTCCAATTTAAAATGCTGAATTTTACAAAATGTTATGCTGTATTTTGTTTGTGAAATAATGCTTAAACTATGCGTTTTAAATGTAAAGGCACGCTTACTCTACTATAAAGCCAATTTGATATTAAGCCTATCCACATGTCAGCGAACAAGGCAGAATGTTTTTGAATATCTTCTATCGAATAATTTAAAAATTCGTAAAGAAAGCCCTAACAGTAGTTTAGAAGAAAAGCCTAGAATGCTACCACAGCCCCCCCCCCCTCAGAAAGGGAAAAAGGAAAAAAAAGAAAAAAAAAACCCAACAAAAACGAATTCTCCCCTCCACCCCAGTAGACCGCCACCCCCAAAGCTACCTAAAATATCAGTAGTAAATAAAAGTCCAAACGAAGAAGAGCTTTTGAACTCAGGAGCCGAGTGGAAGAAATGTCAATATTGGTCAGTATGTCTTTAATTCCAATTTAAAATGCTGAATTTTACAAAATGTTATGCTGTATTTTGTTTGTGAAATAATGCTTAAACTATGCGTTTTAAATGTAAAGGCACGCTTACTCTACTATAAAGCCAATTTGATATTAAGCCTATCCACATGTCAGCGAACAAGGCAGAATGTTTTTGAATATCTTCTATCGAATAATTTAAAAATTCGTAAAAGTATAAGTCAGTACTAGTGAAAGTCTTAAGAAAGTACCTTAATGTTGGACTTTAACTAAGTTAAAACTTAAAACAAATTCCCCCACCCTTTTCTTTTTCTTTTTTTTTTTTTTTTTTTTATTTATTTTTCTTTTTAAATTTTTTTTTTTTTTTTTTTTTTTTTTTTTTTTTTTTTTTTAAATGTACACATGGGAAGCAGCATGATGTACGTAAAGGTATTTGAATAAAACAATGGACGACCAAACTCAATACCCAAATGGGTCCTGGACGTGAGTCTGAAGACTTTTCGCTCAGGATCGACAGTTCGATCGGGGAACTACTGCTGCTCCTCTATAAGAGTGGCTTCTATAGAAGAGAATAAAACAGCCATCGAAAGATAACCATGACCCACACTCAAACCACTTACACAAACCGCATCGCTCTTCGCGCGGGTAAAAAAGGGGCCTCGGTGTTCGAAAAATCAGCTACAGAGCTCAAACAATCAAAACTACTAAAATGCAAGCAAACACTACAAATAGCCACATTTAACGTAAGAACCTTAAATAGAATAGGACAACTCCCAGAGCTAATCGCATCGGCCGAAGAACATAAAATAGACATAATATGCATACAAGAACACAGATACACACACACAGAAGATATCAAATATCACGAAACTAGCAATGGATGGTCGCTCGCCACTGTATCCGCATGGAAAAACTCTGTCAACGCCGCAGTGGGAGGGGTAGGATTGCTTATAGGACCTAGAGCACTAAAAACGCTTAATAGCATAGAGAAAATACAACCTAGAATGATGGTAGCTACATTTAACGGAAACCCCAGAGCAACAATCGTCTCATGCTACAGCCCCACCAATGTTAGTGAAGAAAATGAAATAGTCACCTTCTACGATGAGTTATCCTCATTAGTGCGTAGCATCCCGAAACACAACATGTTAGTCATTGGCGGAGACATGAATGCACAAATCGGGAAAAACGGAAACAACAAAAACAGCCTCCACAACACGTCAAATAGAAATGGGCAACATCTAACAGATTTCATGATAGAAAATAGATTAGCATGCCTCAATACAAACTACCAAAAAAGAGAGGGCAAACTATGGACATACACGTACGCAAACAATACTAAAGCTCAGATAGACTACGTCCTTATAAACAAGAAATGGAAGAATAGTGCATTGAATTGCGAGGCATACTCCTCTTTTGAGGGTGTGTCCACCGATCACCGAATAGTCACGGCGAAAATACGGTTAAGCCTACGAAAAAACGACAAACGAACAGCGACCACCAAACACTATGACTGGGCCCTATTAAACAACAAAGATGTAAGAGATAAATACGTATTAGAATTAAGAAACAGATTCGAAACACTACAAGAAAAGACGGAAAAAAGTACACCAAACGACGAATACGAAAATTTCGTCAATGCACACCTCGAGGCAGCAGCAAAATACATTCCAACAAAAATTAAAACTAAATATAGAGTCCCATGGGAAACTTTAGCGGTGAGAGAAAAACGTGCACTAGTGAAAACAGCCTCCAAAAACTATCGAAAAAACCCAACAAACACAAATGCCTTAAAACTAAAAACGGCACAATATCAATTAACAGGCATATATATAAAGGAACAGACAGAATACATTCAAAATCAGATAGATAAGATTAGAGACTCGGTGGAAGATAGACAATCTAGAATTGCCTGGCAAACAATAAACGAAGTGAGCAGAAGAAAGAACACGGCCAAAGCAAAACTTAAAGCAGCAAACCAACAAGAAAGAATAAAACTGTGGAAACAGCACTTCGAAAACTTACTTGGAAACCCACCAAAAATAACGCCTGAACCAATCACCAGAATAATTAGCAAACAATTAGACATTAAACTTGGACCGTTCACACAAGAAGAACTCGACTCGGTTCTCAGAAAAATTAAAAATAGAAAAGCTGCAGGACTGGACGAAATTCCCCCGGAAGTATGGAAGACCAGACAATTCGACGACATACTGCTCCGACACTGCAACGCAGTATACAATCAAAATCCGATAGATAGATGGACGAAGGGATGCATACTCCCCTTCCCTAAAAAGGGGGACCTCGGATTAGCCAAAAACTACCGAGGCATAACACTTACATCCATAGCTGCCAAAATCTACAATGCCCTACTACGAAACAGAATAGAACCCAAAATCGACAACATACTTAGAAAAAACCAAAATGGCTTCCGAAGAAATAGATCTACGACCTCACAAATATTAACCATCCGCAGAATCCTTGAAGGTGTACGGGCAAAGAACCTACAAGCGACATTAATATTTGTCGACTTTACCAAGGCTTTCGACTCCATTCACAGAGGAAAGATGGAACAAATCCTACTAGCGTACGGCATACCTAAAGAAACCGTAGCGGCAATAACGATTCTCTATAGAAACACTAAAGTAAAAGTACGATCACCAGATGGAGACACAGAATACTTCGACATAGTAGCAGGAGTACTACAAGGAGACACGCTGGCTCCGTATCTCTTTATCATTTGTCTAGACTACGTACTTAGAACATCGATTGACAAAATCAAAGAGAATGGCTTCGAACTGACGAAGAAAAGAAGCAGAAGATACCCCGCAACAACAATTACCGACGCCGACTACGCCGATGACATAGCGATACTGGCAAATACACCTGACCAAGCCGAAACACTTCTGCATAGTTTGGAACGAACAGCAGCAAGCATAGGCCTCCATGTTAATGCACATAAAACGGAATATATGTGCTATAACCAAACGGGGGACATCTCCACTCTAGAAGGAACCCCTCTTAAACTAGTAGACAAATTCACGTACCTAGGAAGCAGCGTCGAATCAACCGAAAAGGACATCGAAACGAGGTTAACGAAAGCATGGACAGCTATCAATAGGCTATCGACTATATGGAAATCAGACCTAACCGATAAAATGAAACGCAGTTTCTTCCAGGCAGCGGTCACATCGATACTGCTATATGGATGCACTACATGGACGCTAACAAAACGGCTGGAGAAGAAACTAGATGGCAATTACACAAGAATGCTGCGTGCAATCCTCAACAAGTCCTGGCGGCAACACCCAACAAGACACCAACTGTATGGCCACCTGCCCCCTATCACGAAAACTATTCAAGTTAGACGAACCAGACATGCAGGACATTGCTGGAGAAGCAGAGATGAACTCATAAGAGATGTACTCTTATGGATCCCCACACACGGCCGCGCAAAAGCAGGACGACCAGCACGAACGTACATTCAGCAGCTATGTGAGGATACAGGTTGTTGTCCTGAAGACCTACCTAGGGCGATGAACGATAGGGAGGAGTGGCGAAAGAGGGTCAGGGATATCCGTGCTGCCAGCACGATATGATGATGATGATGAAGTTTTTTTCAGGTTTCCTGATAAGAGTCTTGATTTTAATTTGAAATTGGTAGAAGAATTTACCAATAATGTCATGAGCGCTTTCGGACATTTCTTAGGCCATCAGTGCTTGAGACAATTTTGTTAATTCATCCACCAATTTCAACCTGAAACGAAGACACTTATCAGGAAACTTGAAAGAATCCTAATAAAACTGTACAGACAAAATGTGTCTTTATTATTTAATTAAACATTAAATGAAAGACCACACACACACACACACACACACACACACACACACACACATATATACATATATATATATATATATATATATATATATATATATATAATTTCAGTATGCTATCTTAAAATGCCTCCACTGAAACTTCTTTTCAAGTAAAAAATAAAAAAAGGAAAAAATGGAAAAGTGTTTTGTTAAAAGTTATAGAGTTCTGTTTCCAATTTAATTAGTGTTCGAATTTTTTTCTTGTATTTGTTTTTCCAATATATACATATCGAATCTGGATAATCATTGCCACCAAAAGAAGATAAAATCTTTGAAGTTAGGGGTTCTCTTAACAATTTCCTATATTTAAATGGTCTTAAACCAATATATATATAGCATAGATACTAAATTATCACACACACACACACACACACACACACACACACACACACACATATATATATATATATATATATATATATATATATATATATATATATGTGTGTGTGTGTGTGTGTGCGTGTGTGTGTGTGTGTGTTGTATAAAGAAAACGGAAAGAAAAATACAGAGAAATGGATGAAAAAAATATTACAAAAATATTAATTCGTTCCAACAATTTGTTTTGACATGGATTTATTGAAATACGGAATTAGGAAAATTTCACGTAGAAAGTTTTTTTGGGTTTTTTCTGGGGCTGTGGGGGGATTGCAAATGTAAAATAGCGGTTTGAACGAATGCAGAAAAATATTCGAAAACTTTATGTCATTAAACGGTATTTTTTAGATACATTAAGGAGAAACATGGTGTCTACGAAAAGTCGGTTTATATTAGAGGAGAATAAAAGAGAGGAGAAATGAAGGGAAGAATGAAGAAAGAAAAAAATGGAAGCCTAAAGAAAAAGGGAAATGAGAAAAGTTTGTTAGTTTAAGTTGAAACTCCTCAACATTATTTCGATTTAGTAAGGTGACATTTCATAGAATCCTGGCCTTTGTTCTATAGTTTTATAATGTAAAATAGCACAAGATTCTATGATTATACGCTTGTTTTTATCATGAAAGAATGCGATGATGTTTGAACGTTGGAAGTCAAATTTGTTGTTTTTTGAAATGTTTCGTATAACTAATGCCTTGCAATAATTATCTGATTGAAAGTTGATTTTGTGTTCCTTGATTCTTTTTGGTACCTTTCTGCTTGTTTCTCCTGTATAAGACATTGGTCTTGACAGAAAGTTTTATGTATACATGCGTTAAAATAAGATTTTTGTTGTTGTTATTATTGTTTCTAACAATTTTTTAGATTGTTTTGGATGTTTGTGTGATCATCTTTATACGTAAACTGTTCACATTCTTTTCAATGATAGTTATTGCGAGATTCTTAAGTAGAACTGCATAGGTTTCTTTTACTGTGGTGTTTGATTTTAGTACGGGAGCTTTTGGTTTTGTTTCATGAAATGTATTAGAGGATATTGGTGGCCTTTAGTTTTGTGGAGTGTATGGATAGATCTGGATATTGGACTTTGGAGAAAGATTTTTTGATATAATCACATTTGTGGTTTAAGTAGTTGGGAGAGGACATTTTTAGGGCTCTTAGGAAAAAGCACATTAGAAAACCTCTTTTTATTATGTCTATGAGGTTAGAAAAATACTGGATGTAATCATTTATACAGTTGGTTTGTGGTCAACTTTGAATTCTAATTTATCGTTTTTATTTATTTATAAGGTATCTAGGAAAGGCATGGTGTTATCTTTTCAAGTTCATTAGTAACTTTTATCGTCAGTTCTATGTTATTTGTTTGGATAGATTATTAGAATGTAAATAAATGAATGTCATTTGGTAAGATGTATTTGAAATGTCATTTTGTAAGATGTATTTGAAAGGTTCAGATTCCAGGAATTCCAGAAAAATACAGGCTAAAATACCACTGAGTGGAGAGCCCATAGATAGTCCAGATTTTGTTCATAAGATTATTCATAAGAATAGAAAAAAAGAATGATTGGTACCAAGTTTGACAATCTAAATAATTGTGAAAATGGGTTTGCGGGAGAACTTTTATTTTTTTTCTAAAATATGTTTTAAGATGCCGTTACTTTTTAACAGGGGAATTGGTATATAATGATTGAATGTTTAGACTGGAGAAGGTTTTGTCTTTCGTTTTGATTTTTTTTTATTCTGTTGAGGGGGTCATTAGAAATTATTGGTGATAGGGCTAATAGTTCCTTAGAGAGGTGTTAATAATTTTGCTATATATTTTACAATGTTATGAGGAGCTGTTCCCAGATATTATGGGATGAAGTTGCGTGTGATTTTATGTGTTTTAGTAAACCGAAAATTGTGGAATAGTAGGCTGGTCTTTAATTACGGTAGACTAGAACTTGGCTTCGTTTGAACCTTTTTTTTTGCATGATTTATGAAAGATATCTATGCTTTTTGATGATGTTAATGATGTGTCGGGTGTAGTTGCTGTTGTCTCTGAGTAAGTCCATAATTTTATTGTGGTAATATGTTTTGATCATTATGATGATTCGGCCACCTTTGTCCGGAGATGTAATGGTAATATTTTTTATTTTAGCTAAGTTTGTAAGGGCTGAAATATATCTTCTAGGTATTGTGTGATTGGATTGGATGGTTGGTAGTAAATGCAATTAAGGCTTTTGTGGAACCCTTGTCCAAGTCTGGATCAGTGTCTATGGTCGGTATTTATAATGTTTAGTAGATCATGTTCTATGTATAGTCCAATATCAAATTTAGCCAAATTGGAGAACTTCAGATTCGTAAGTTGTTATTGGTGTGCTAGATATATTAAGGATGAGATTAGTTTGCCTAATGGTTTTCACTTGCTGTTTGTGCATAAGTAATAAAGTTTATTCGTTAAATGTTGTACATGATTGTTGTTTATAAATCCAATGTCTTGTCTTATTTTTTTCTCCTGTTTTATTTGACATACGTTTGTTCGATGGGAGGTATCAACAAGTATTTTGGCCATTTTCACGAATGGATATTTCTTGATTTTTTTGTTGCTTTTGGTACAGGGTTCCATAGAATGCGTAATGTAGTCCGGAAAAATGTGGTTGGATGATTCTAGAAGTTTAGGTATGCTCTTTGGGATAACCTTTTTACAAAGGCATTTGATCATAAAGTCCTTCTAGTTGATATATATATATATATATATATATATATTAATCCAGAGATAGACTTATTCGTTGTATCACAACACTTAAATGTGGCAAGACCCGCAAGATGGTTAGAGCTGGGATCGAAACTAAGCTGATTTACGTCAGGACATCCTACCCTGAACCCATCATCATTTCCTGTGTAAGTCAAGTTTTTTTTACGTATATATTTCTGCATATACATTATTGGTTACCAGAGGTACTCAATTCTTGAAAAGAGGTATAGTGTTTCAGTGTATGTGGAATCTGGCAAATATCTCCACAAGAGTTTTCAACCCACGATGGGAATATACATATATATGATATGACTGGAAAAAAACTCAAGCAAAGATAACGTACCTTTTAAAAATTATTTCGACGAAAAATAATGTTTTTTTGTCTTTTCAGATGACATACACGCTTCTACCTGGGACAAGATCGGGAAATACCGTTTACAGTATATATATAGTGTTGGCGGTCCAAAGAATCCACATTAAATAGAAGAAAAATGGTGTCGGAAGAAATTCATCATCTTCAAGAAGTTAGGCGTTTTGCTACAGCTGTAGGACAAAGCAAACTGGGCGCATGGACTAAATGGGAAAGTTCAAAAGGCAGAGCTGTCACGTGGAGAGACCTCAAGCACATGGAACCAAAGAAATTAAGTTTCCTTTTAAAAGCAGTCAAAGACGTCGTACAAACACCAGTCAACCTTCATGCTTAGGAGTTAACTACATCCGACCGATCAATAGTATGTGGGAAAACAGCGAGCCTCAAACATATTCTCACTGGATGTGAGTACGCTCTAAGAATCTATACTTGGAGATGTAACGAAGCCCTGGAGATTTTTTCTGAGGTTTCAAAAATATTTTCTGAGACTGCCAAATTAGCTCTAAATATTATCAACAACATAACAATTCAGTTCGTTAAAGAAGGAAATATTTCGAAAATTGCACGTAATAATACGCGTAAACCATGATTGCTTGAGGGCTGCACGGACTGGCAGGTCGCAACCGATTCAAAACATGACTCCATATTTCCAACTGAAATAGCGTTGATGACAAAGCGTCCAGATATTGTCATTTGGTTTGTTAAAGCAAAAAAAGTTTTCCTTATTGAGTTAACGGTCCCTATTGAAGAAAATTTCGACTGGGCACATCAGCGTAAGTTGGAAAAGTATGAGGATCTGCGAGAACAATGTGTCAAAAATGGCTGGATAACAAATGTGTTTCCTATAGAAATTGGATGCAGAGGTTTTCTTGCCAACTCAACCTCCGTTTTCTTGACTAATCTTGGACTTCCTCCATCAGACAAGAGGAAATACATGGGAAAGATCCAAGATAAGGCTCTAACTGCATCAGCGTGGATCTGACAACCCCATAGAGCGACTACAATCAGACAAAGTCTGGTGGTGTCGTGAGATAGTGCTGGGGAACTTTGGGTTAGTGGTAATGATGCTTCGGCCCCGAAACCATGCCTGAAACCTGATGAAGGCTTTGTTAGAAGAAACGCCGTTGTATAAACATCAGTTATTGTATAATATCACACACACACACACACACACACACACACACACACACACACACACACGTATACCTATATATATATATATATATATATAAATTTCCGAGCGATGCACCCTACTAAGCCTGATTGTCACAGCTGGTGTATTTCAAAAATGCAATCTCGACGTGAGGACACTTTAGAAGAACGATATGCGATAAAATTCTGTTTTCAACTTGGAAAAAATACCAAAGGAACGCATGGAATGCTTCAGACTGCTTTTGGAGCATCTTGCATGTATTGAGCATCAGATTTTGTGTGGAATAAGAGATTGAAGGCAGGCAGGGAATCTGTGAGGGAGGATGTGAGGTGTAGGGGGAGTAAAGAAGTCAGAACACCAGAGTTGATTGGCCAAATAAAGAATTTCATGAATAAGGACCGTTGTAGGTCTATAGACACAAAAAAGTGCACAGTTTAATATCAGGGTAGTACACAAAATTATTTGCGAGAAACTGAAGATGCAGAAGATTTGCGTGAAGTGTGTCCCAAGGGTTCTCTGAGAAGATCAGAAAAAAAGACGTTGTCATGACAGCAAGGAGATTGTCCCGCAGTTCTTGATGCTCTGGTGACCTGCGATGAAAGTTGGATCTACTGCTAAGATCCAGTGAAAGCATGCTGACTCTCCCAGGCACAAAAAGACCAGACAAAGCAAATCCATCCAAAAACCTTTGATGATAACTTTTTTTTACAGTACTGGCATGCTCTACATGCAATGGGGTTCCACTGGACAGACAGTGAACAAGGAATACTATGTTGAAATTTTAAGGGAGTTCAGGAAGATATTCCGTCAGAAGGGGCCAGCACTCTTCAAATCGGGTCTGTGGCATTTCCACTAGGACAATGCATCAGTCTACAACTCAATCCTTTTCACAGACTATTTGACTAAGTTGGGAATCAAGACAGTTCCTCAGCCTCCCTATAGTACAGACCTTGCTTCCTGTAACTTTGGTTATTTCCTAAGCTCAAGGATAAACTTAGAGACTGTTGTTATGAGGCAATTGAGGAGATGAAAGAGGCTGAGACGAAGGTTATTGACACGCTCACACAAGATGACTTCCATGGGGCCTTGCAGAAGTTGTTGGAACGGTACAACAAGTGCATTGCAGCCGGAGGAGATTACTTCGAAGGGGACTAGAGTTTCATGTGTGTATTATCAGTAAAAGTGGCCATACGAAAAAGTCTGGAAACCTATTGAAGGCGACTCGTACATAACAGCGATAATATCGAGGAACTGCTGACTGGCAGAAATTAAATTGGGACCTTCGAATTGGTGAATATAATCAAATATATACAGTGACTAGTTTTCTTGTTATGTTGGCAGCACATTTTTGTCAAAATAAGAAAATTCTAATGTTCAGTTGCTACATAAACCTGATAATTTTTTTTAATAATTACGAAAATAGCAATAAAAATGTACTAATATCATTATGATAATAAAAGGTCATCGATCAAGCTCACAATTACATTATCTTTCACGCTCCTAGTATATCGGTTATCCGCACCGAAAATGGAATATGAAACACGGAATCAAATTGTGGATTATGCTATCTGCATTTAATATTGCCCTAAGACACTTGTTAAAGTCATTAAATAAACAACTTTACAACCCAATCAGCTATGAGTAAATAGTTGCTCAACCTGGGTTCATTAATTTCGGTGTGGTAACCGGTTTTGTAGAAGGAAAATTGACATTTGTTTGCATTCTGATTAGAGCACTGAGGTTGGAATAATATTGTTTTAACCTAACAAAAGGTTACTGAATGAGATATAACCAAAACGGAGGTTAAAAATAAAATGAAAATCAAAAGAATACAATACTCACTAGGGGCGTGAGGAAGATACCCACTGCTAGTGGTGAGTATTTTGCCAGCATATTTCAGGTATTCAAACGCGTGAGAGTGGCACAAGGTCTTTTTAAGGTAGATTCGGTCGCAGGACCAGAGCCCAGAAACGGCTAGTGGCTCCAGAAACGCCTCGGGTCCCATCGGCATTCCTATAAGAAAGGGTGCCTCAGTCGCGAGGCGATAAACCTAGACCATTTGCAGTAGGTTTTAGCCTGGAGGACGGGCCCCTCTACGATGCTCAAAGAGGGTCGGCCACGTGACACGAATGCTGGGTTTCCTCGGCATCCACGTCAGAGTGAATACAGCCGTCAGAGACTGTTAGGGGATACGTTATAATCCCCCCCCGCACAACAGTGTCCAACGTATTTATGAGGTATAGAACATACCCATTAATGTTCAGAGGTTGTGTATATATATATACATATATATATATATATATTATCTTAGACTGCCATATTTCTATGCAGATGAGTAGAAGTAAATGAAAATAAAATAAAAAATGAGATATGAAGAGAGATGATAAACGATTTGATGTAAAAATTTCACCAATTACATGTCTAAGAACATAGATTTACCAGGCTGGTAGAAAAGATTGCTAACCTCAAACCATCCATGTAGTTTTTCATTTTTTTATTGTTTTTATTTAATAACTTGGCTTATTCAATGCCCAATCAGTCCTACAAAAAATCATTACAGGAACTATTTAACCCATAGGCAGGGGTATAAAAATGCTCATGTTTTTCAAATGTATTAGTCTGAAAATAAACGCAGTAGTATGTTTGGAGTTCCAACTCGCTTATTATAAAAATTAATTCAAGCACTTCAGCAACTACGCCACGAAGTCTTTCTCTCCCTATAAAGATAAATAAGAACAAATTGATAGATAGACAGATAGATAGATAACTATCTTACCCAGTGTCGAAAGATACTCCAGTAAAGCATTTCTTAAGTGCTTTGACTTTCATTCCAAAAGGATACTACAATGTTTTAAAGAAATATAAATTTAATGATAGATCATTTGAGTGTAACAGCATGTGTAACTCGCCTGGGGTTTGAGGTTTTGAAATGCCGTTCACTATAATCTTATATCTATATTTTTTTAATAGTTTACAAAGAGTTTTTGCACAGATTCATATGTTAGGTATTCCTGTCTTATAGAAATTATATGCAAATAGATTTACTTTACCCATAAATGAGACCCGAAAAGGTATTCCCATTTGAAGCCAAACTAAACTTGGGAATGGTAGCAATGAAGGGGTACTCCATATTCTCCTGATCTCTAAAACGGGAGCTTCACAATCAGATGCAATTCGCTGTCCTACCTAGGAAAAATCAGTTTATTTTAGGATGGATTATTTTCCCTCAGCATTTTATATTGTTAGAATATACGAAGGAAGGCGAGAAACTATGCCTAACATTAAATAATGAAATAAAGTAACTAGAAATATGAACATGACTACAGTATAAGAGATAGCCAAATAATTATCAGATTTGTATGTAGGTAATCAGAGCCTGGTTAAGAAAAATAGCTATTTAATATTGGAAATGATTAATAAATAGTGATAGATATATCGATAGATTGATTGATAATGTGCTAAACAACATGGTTATGGGTGAGAATATTTCTAAATCATTTAGGATACCTACTTATGAATTAATATCTATCTATCTATCTATCTATATATATATATATATATATATATATATATATATATATATATATATATATATCATAGAGAAACAAGAAAATAAGTTAGTATATTCCATTATTTATTTATTTCATACTTTCTTGACGGAATTAATCTATCAATCTATCTATCTATCTATCTATCTATCTATATATATATATATATATATATATATATATATATATATATACATATGACATCTAACATGGGTGACTTCAAAAGGATCTGTATACATGAAAACTTAGTTGTTTTTGCGTATTTCTTAATAAACGGGTGGTTTTGTCTCATTTCTTTGGGAAATCCAACATTTTCAAATATATTTACACGTGCCAGACACGATCTTAACACTTTTAAATTATGAACGCTACGTACACATGTATATTTTCGTTGTATACTCTTAATTTGCTCCCATTATCTCAGCATGCATCCAGCATTATATGAACTATTCTGATATCCAAGTCCTGATGATTCTGACTGTAAACGAAACGTTTAACGTCGACTTTATTTCTTAATAAATTCACATATTTGGATTATTTTTTTCTGCTATCTTCATACTGTCGGATTTGGATCCATATTTACTTTCACACACATACACACACACACACACATATATATATATATATATATATATATATATATAACGTTTCACCCAGATTTTAGATATATCACTTTCTTCATATATTTACATGGGTCTCAACTAAACAAAATAAAGATAGAAACTGGATTACTTTTTAAATTTTTAAAGAGGAGTTAGCCTTTTGCCACAACAAAAATGACCATTTTTGTCTCCTCTTTCTAGATGAGACATACAACAGTTTGAATGAACCTCGAATATATATATATATATATATATATATATATATATATATATATATATATATATATATATATAATATTTCATATTAATTAATGTAAAATATCAATTTTTCTTTCAGTGATAATACTGACAGCATAAGAATGCTATTTTTAAGAAAATAGGTATCTAACATTGTAGGAATAAAATCACGGTTTTGTGTTGAGTTTTGCTTCAATCACGCAAGTAGATTTAACTGAAATTCAGGCAGTCAAAACGATTGTTACAGATACGCGCAGTCAGGCGAATTAATATCTGAGCTCGTCTTTTCTCTCATTTATATGTGTATATATGTATATTTATACGTGCGTACGTACTTAATACGTGCTGTTTCAATCACAATCGAGATTATTAGGTAGACTGAAATAAGCAGACTTTCTTTCTGAAAAAAAATAGACGAAAGGGTTCCGAATATATATATATATATATATATATATATATATATATATATATATATATATATAAGTATGTATTATTAAAGCAAGTTTTGTTAAAGACGATAGAACACTGTTTATTATCATAAATTTCATTTTTTCAAGACTTCTAGTTATTTTTCTTGTGTCGGTATGTAGATGGTCAAGGAATTGTTTCATATCTTCTGCCCAAGCGCATTTGACCATACTTTTTATTGTAATCAGGGGATGTGTAGTTTTGAGCAGACTGTTGTTTGTGTATTATTTTACTAATTTGTTGCGTTTTGTTTTGAAGTTGCTGGTGGGAATGTTTGCAGCATATTTTAAATGTTCGGTTGGAAAAAAAAATGTTTTATCAATAGAGTTAGTGATTTTTCGTTTTTTGAAAATATTGAAAATGTTGGTGCATGTGTTAAAAGCTGTTTTATTTGTGATTTATGTCAACGTTTTTAACAGGATGGAAAAATATTATCTTAATGCGACCATTTGCTGGTCTTTTGTGGAAAAAAAATTATTTGCTCGGTGGATTTTATTTACAATGACATCTCTACCATGATTATTTAAGTCTAATATTCTATTTTTTAATATTTCATTTGTCCTGATTGGAATTGTTCCTTACTCCGGATTTACTCGATTGAATGATATCTTTGATATATATATATATATATATATATATATATATATATATATATATATATATATATTAAATAAGAGTGTTGGTCGTCATTAAATACCTATATGCTTATATTGTCACGTGGTGTCCCACTGAGAAGCTAGAAAGATTATTACTACTATCCTCCTGTTCGAATTAACAGTAGCAAGCCGTCAAAGAATGACCGCTAAGAACAGATGTTTGTACTCGGTGACCTCCTTCGGGTCGCCTGACACAAGAAGGAAGAAGGTAGAAGCCAAATGATTGGCTGGGACCCTAAAACGGAAGTGGCACCTTCTTCCCGTCAGCGAAAAAAGGAAAAGAAAAAGTTAGTTGTTGGACAGGGTTCGTGGCGGACGGAACCAAAAGCCAAGTACTCCGGGTAAAAGAAGACGAAAAGAATATCTCGGACACGAAGGAGACATTTCTTCAAGCCAGTATTAAAAATAGCATAAAGTCTATTAGCCCGTAAAAAAACGAAACATACTCCACAGGAAACCCGTCGAAAAAAAAAGATAAGTAAACTTTGAGACCGTTTCTCCTTATAACCAATTTTATATACTCTCTCTCTCTCTCTCTCTCTCTCTCTCACACACACACACACACACACACACATACAATTTGAAGAAAAACGAAAGAACAGAAAAGAAGAAAGACATTTATGTTCATGGACTGTTCATTTATGATATATTTGACACGTTGAAGGTGTATATCCATGTGGAGTAAAAGATTGATATATTTTAATGTTCCCACGTGGTCGAAGTTGTTATTTGCAGTGTCTTCTACGAGTTTGTTATTTTCATGTTTCTTTTCCAGCTTCATGTCGCCTTATGTTATCTGGCTTAAAATTGTCCTATTAATTCCTTTAAATTCTTATACGGGAAACCGGAATTGCCGACTACTCTAATTAATATTATTACGACTAAACCTAGAGGTCCATATCTTCCATTGTTCTAGGGGAGGAAGTTTAGCGGCCTTGGTGTGTGTGTGTATTGTGTGAAATTTGGAACCCCTTGCCAGCGGCGGTCAGTCTGGCCATAAATTAATTCCCCACATAATATGCCAGTTCTTATATGCCTGAGAAAAAAACTCTAAGCGAGGACTTATTCTACAAGGGATCAAGTACCAACCTGCCCTGTCTTCACACGTGCAAAAATAAAGGCCTGTTTTGGAATTTTAAAGAATTTTTTGCGTCACAATATGTTGAACCATGTGCAATATAATAAGAAGTGTGCCCAAGATCTCGGTTCGAGCTATTATATAATATTACTTCTACTAATAAATAAATATATATATATATACATATATTTAATCCGTGAAAATATTCTACAACCCTAGGTTTCATGAGGTTCTTTGTAAAACAGCAATCATCAGGCAGTAAAGAAGATAGAATGAATTGGAAATCGAAAATACGACAAAATAAAGACAAAAAGCGTTAGTATTTCGTGTGTGTGTGGTTGTAAGTGTGTGAGTGTATGTGGGTGTGTGCGTATGTGTGTATGTGTCATAATAACGTGTATTTTGAGGTATTTTCGATTTTCAATTCATTCTATCTTATTAAGTGCCTGATGATTGTTGTTTCACAAAAAGACATCATGAAACGAAGGGTTGCAGAATATTTTCCATGGATTATATATATATATATATATATATATATATATATATATATATATATATATTCGGAACCCTTTCGTCTATTTTTTTCAGAAAGAAAGTCTGCTTATATTAGTCTACCTAATAATCTCGATTATTAAGTATTAAGTACGTACGCACGTATACATATATATATATATACTCATTTATATATATATATATATATATATATATATTTGAAATATTTAAAATAGAACAATTTATATTCCAACATTTTTACAGACGATAGATATAAGTAATTTTCTTCTAAATTACGTAACCTCACCTAATAGAAACATTTAAAATAAACTGCCGCTAGTGCTTAACCCACTTTAGTGAAATAAACAAGCCTCATTTTGGCCAGAAAAACAAAGAGAAAACAATACTTTAGTTTAGATACTAAACAATTTTAATTATGAAAGAGTTATATACTTTACCTTCATAATTGTTCGGATACTAACCGAAAGTACACGGTTTGCCATAAACAGCTCCTTTGGAGAAATTATTAATACCTTTCAAGATTATAAGATCAAAAGAATTATTAGGATGCTTGAAAGAAAGAATATAAAAATTTGAAAATAATAAGGATTAAGTTTTGCTTAATCAAACCTGTTTGGATATATACACAGTCATCCACAGACTGATTGTTTCATGGTATCACAAATCTTCTGTCTGGTTAGACATGCAAGACGCTTCGAGTTGGGATCGAAACCTGCGTAACCTTACCCCAGATATAGTATCATAACGCTTAGTCGTTTCGGTGACCTACCTCAGCTTGGGAAATATAACGAATTTTGTATTTGGTTTCGTTTCTGTACATTTTGCGCTATCGGATACCAGAGTGTTAAACTTGTTAGAAGAACATTGCATTACGAGGGCTGCAGCCGTTAATTCCTTTGCTAGAGTGCTCAAACCCCAGTTGGGGATTGTATACATTATCATCCACTGGCAGACTTTTTCGTTTTTTCACAACTTTTCATTGTGGCAGGACACGCAGGGTGCTTCAAGCTGGGATCGAAACCTGCCAAACATTACGATAGACATTGGACCGTGGATATACTAAACATAGAAATAGCGGATTCAATTCCGAATATTTCGTTCTTATTCACTAAAAGAACATATTTCAGTTGATAAACATACTTTTTTTTCGAAAGCTTATCAAAATGAGGAAATGAATAAAAGTGTATAAATGTAAATATGAAAGGGGTAGGGTCTAAAGACAAAAGAAAGAAAAGGGAAAATAGAGCTAGGATTGAGTGACGGAGGTAGGGGGTGTTTATTTTGATTTAATTTTAGTGAGAAAAAAGAGAGATTAAATGAGTAAGAGGGAGGTTTTGTGAGGAAGGAATGAAAGGGAAATGGTAACATGCATTCTGGGGTTGTTGAGGAGGAGGCCCCGGCATATCCTCTCTCGTCAAACCATTTTTGACTACTTTGGAATATATAATTGAAAAAGAAAATTTAAAATGTCTTATTAAAAATGGAAATTTTTTAATTTAGATATATTAAAAGGGAAAAAATGGATGCACATAGATTTTCCTTTCAGTGCTTCCATATTTTTTTTTCAATTAGATATTCCAATGTAGTAAAAAATATTATCTATAACCTCGCTTGGTAAACCTTAGAAAACACTTATTTTTCTCTGTTGAAAAAGTTATTTCAATAAATAAGAACGAAATATTCTTAACTAACTCGGTTGTTTGTATTTTTAGTTCATCCACAGTTCCATGAATTTCAAATCGTTTTGTTATATCTATCAAAAATAATTACCTTCTCTCTCTCTCTCTCTCTCTCTCTCTCTCTCTCTCTCTCTCTCTGTATATATATATATATGTGTGTGTGTGTGTGTGTATATATATATATATATATATATATATATATATATATATATTATCGTAAATTATCAATAGTATCTGTAGTTTATTACTTACAAGTCAATTAACTATTAACCATGGAAAACTCATAGATTCATTCTGAATGCTGTCTTTAAACATAATTGCTGACAAAAGTTGCTTGTAGGTTAAACAATATGAGTTTTATAGGACCAATCTACAGTGTTTAGTTCCTTGATAAGCTTTTGTTCTTAAAAAAACAATGTCAAGTTACAAAGCACAAAAAAAATTATGTTGGTGCCAAATTTGCTAAAAAGGGTAAAAACACATGAAAAGACAAATTTACAAGTACATTACATACAATTATCTAAAACGTTATCGGCATCCTTCAGGGAATATTTCATCACAATAATGTAATAATTATATTATGTTACTGACAAATTATTAAAGATGAAACACTGAACATTCCTCCGTGAGATACATCAAAGGATGACCTATGCATTCTCTCGTCTCACCTCTGAAATTAATATTCTAGATATGACTTTGAACATACTATCGATACAAATAAGCAATCATCAAGAATACAATCTATCTAGTATGTCACCTTGGCACTTAATAGTATCCGATGTATCATTTTAGTTATAGCTACATCAATAGGGTAATTGGGTATTCTGATTTACGTTAAAGTGAATATTATTCATTAGATTTCCATTTTCAACCATGAATCTAATTGTAAAATGAAGAGCAATATACATTAAATGGTTGTATTTAAATTGCAATTAATTGTAAGCATTCAAAATTGTTATTTTTCATAGTATCGTAACATGCATAGTCAAAGTATTATCCCCTGCCGAGGAAAAAGACCTTCGAACAAAATGGTTTCCTCTTTATTACACTACATTGTAAAATTCCACTCTCTATCGTCTTTGGAGTGTTGAATACTCTTTCGTTGTTATTATTCCCAAATCCATGCTGCCTCAGACTGGTGGTGTCAGTATAGTTCCCATTTATCGAGACGAGTCAGGTGCAGCTTTAATATAAGCCGAATGTATCTCTCCAGCGATATAACCTCCTTCAACATGTGTACTTGATATGAAACTAAACCGTCAGATTGGTAAGTTTCAATCCGGTATTTTGAGAGATGCATAATAACTTTGTACATTTGAATGATTAATGTTAAACTGAAATATTACTATTACATAGCCTAGCAAATTAATAATTCTCAGTAGAATAGAGTTTTAGTGACGGGAAGCAATATTTCACATGTCATGGTTATAAATTTAAATAACATCTGATGGTGAAGGTTGGAGTTTTTGAAATGTGGAGTACTTTTTTTATTTTGCCATTACTCTCAAGTCTACTCCGATCTGAGTGATAACACATTGGAAGGTCCAATCTATGTGTCAAATAGTAATATTAACTCATTTTCTAAACTTGGAACTATTTTTGCGTGCAAACCAATAAAAAATGTTGAATATGATTATTAGCGTTAAATAGCAATATTTGAAACCATTTAACTGTGTGCGAACATATAATTAATATCAAATTATATCACAATACTGGATAAATATCATCATCATCATGTCGCGCTGGTAGCACGGATATCCTTGACCCTCTCTCGCCACTTCTCCCTATCGTTCATCCCCCTAGGCAGATCTTCTGGACAACATCCCGAATCCTCACATAGCTTCTGAATGTATGTTCGTGCTGGTCGTCCTGCTTTTGCACGGCCATATATGGGGGTCCATAAGAGTACATCGTTTATGAGTTCGTCCATGCTTCTCCAGCAGTGTCCTGCATGTCTGGTACGTCTAACTTGAATAGTTTTCGTGATGGGAGGCAGGTGGTCGCACAGTTGGTGTCTTGTGGGGTGTTGCCGCCAGGACTTGTTCAAGATTGCTCGCAGCATTCTTGTGTAATTGCCGTCTAGCTTATTCTCCAGCCGTTTTGTTAGCGTCCATGTAGTGCAGCCATATAGCAGTATCGATGTGACCGATGCCTGGAAGAAACTGCGTTTCATTTTATCGGTTAGGTCTGATTTCCATATAATCGATAGCCTATTGATAGCTGTCAATGCTTTCGTTAACCTCGTGTCGATGTCCTTTTCGGTTGATGAGACGCTGCTTCCTTTAATGCATAAACATGAATAGTCAGTAAATAAACATCGGAGACTTTCATGTTATTAAAAATAAGGCTAACCAAACCCATTTATTGGTGATAGATAGATAGATAGATTTTGTACTTGATGAGAATACTTAAAATCATATAACTCTGGGAAAATTATCTTAATTTGATAAGAATATTTGATTCCATACAACTGTGTGCAAACAAATGATTATTATAATAAAAAAAACAATAGTTACTTAAATCAACATTAATGTGTATAACTATTAGTATTAGCACATATATTCCGTTTTGTGTGCATTAACATGGAGGCCTATGCTTGCTGCTGCTCGTTCCAAACTATGCAGAAGTGTTTCGGCTTGGTCAGGTGTATTTGCCAGTATCGCTATGTCATCGGCGTAGTCGGCGTCGGTAATTGTTGTTGCGGGGTATCTTCTGCTTCTTTTCTTCGTCAGTTCGAAGCCATTCTCTTTGATTTTGTCAATCGATGTTCTAAGTACGTAGTCTAGACAAATGATAAAGAGGTACGGAACCAGCGTGTCCCCTTGTAGTACTCCTGCTACAATGTCGAAGTATTCTGTGTCTCCATCCGGTGATCGTACTTTTACTTTAGTGTTTCTATAGAGAATCGTTATTGCCGCTACGGTTTCTTTAGGTATGCCGTACGCTAGTAGGATTTGTTCCATTTTTTCTTCTGTGAATGGAGTCGAAAACCTTGGTAAAGTCGACAAATATTAGTGTTGCTTGTAGGTTCTTTGCCCGTACACCTTCAAGGATTCTGCGGATGGTTAATATTTGTGAGGTCGTGGATCTATTTCTTCGGAAACCATTTTGGTTTTTTCTAAGTATGTTGTCGATTTTGGGTTCTATTCGGTTTCGTAGTAGGGCATTGTAGATTTTGGCAGCTATGGATGTAAGTGTTATGCCTCGGTAGTTTTTGGCTAATCCGAGGTCCCCCTTTTTAGGGAAGGGGAGTATGCATCCCTTCATCCATCTATCTATCGGATTTTGATTGTATACTGCGTTGCAGTGTCGGAGCAGTATGTCGTCGAATTGTCTGGTCTTCCATACTTCCGGGGGAATTTCGTCCAGCCCTGCAGCTTTCCTTTTTTTAATTTTTCTGAGAACCGAGTCGAGTTCTTCTTGTGTGAACGGTCCAAGTTTAATGTCTAATTGTTTGCTAATTATTCTGGTGATTGGTTCAGGCGTTATTTTTGGTGGGTTTCCAAGTAAGTTTTCGAAGTGCTGTTTCCACAGTTTTATTCTTTCTTGTTGGTTTGCTGCTTTAAGTTTTGCTTTGGCTGTGTTCTTTCTTCTGCTCACTTCGTTTATTGTTTGCCAGTCAATTCTAGATTGTCTATTTTCCACCGAGTCTCTAATCTTATCTATCTGATTTTGAATGTATTCTGTCTGTTCCTTTATATATATGCCTCGAATTGATATTGTGCCGTTTTTAGTTTTAAGGCATTTGTGTTTGTTGGGTTTTTTCGATAGTTTTTGGAGGCTGTTTTCACTAGTGTACGTTTTTCTCTCACCGCTAAAGTTTCCCATGGGACTCTATATTTAGTTTTAATTTTTGTTGGAATGTATTTTGCTGCTGCCTCGAGGTGTGCATTGACGAAATTTTCGTATTCGTCGTTTGGTGTACTTTTTTCCGTCTTTTCTTGTAGTGTTTCGAATCTGTTTCTTAATTCTAATACATATTTATCTCTTACATCTTTGTCGTTTAATAGGGCCCAGTCATAGTGTTTGGTGGTCGCTGTTCGTTTGGCGTTTTTCGTAGGCTTAACCGTATTTTCACCGTGACTATTCGGTGATCGGTGGACACACCCTCAAAAGAGGAGTATGCCTCGCAGTTCAATGCACTATTCTTCCATTTCTTGTTTATAAGGACGTAGTCTATCTGTGCTTTAGTATTGTTTGCGTACGTGTATGTCCATAGTTTGCCCTCTCTTTTTTGGTAGTTTGTATTGAGGCATGCTAATCTATTTTCTATCATGAAATCTGTTAGATGTTGCCCATTTCTATTTGACGTGTTGTGGAGGCTGTATTTGTTGTTTCGGTTTTTCCCGATTTGTGCATTCATGTCTCCGCCAATGACTAACATGTTGTGTTTCGGGATGCTACGCACTAATGAGGATAACTCATCGTAGAAGGTGACTATTTCATTTTCTTCACTAACATTGGTGGGGCTGTAGCATGAGACGATTGTTGCTCTGGGGTTTCCGTTAAATGTAGCTGCCATCATTCTAGGTTGTATTTTCTCAACGCTATTAAGCGTTTTTAGTGCTCTAGGTCCTATAAGCAATCCTACCCCTCCTACTGCGGCGTTGACAGAGTTTTTCCATGCGGATACAGTGGCGAGCGACCAGCCATTGCCAGTTTCGTGATATTTGATATCTTCTGTGTGCGTGTATCTGTGTTCTTGTATGCATATTATGTCTATCTTATGTTCTTCGGCCGATGCGATTAGCTCTGGGAGTTGTCCTATTCTATTTAAGGTTCTTACGTTAAATGTGGCTATTTGTAGTGTTTGCTTGCATTTTAGTAGTTTTGATTGTTTGAGCTCTGTAGCTGATTTTTCGAACACCGAGGCCAGGGCTCCAACCTCAGCAGGACGCGCCCCTTTTTTACCCGCGCGAAGAGCGATGCGGTTTGTGTAAGTGGTTTGAGTGTGGGTCATGGTTATCTTTCGATGGCTGTTTTATTCTCTTCTATAGAAGCCACTCTTATAGAGGAGCAGCAGTAGTTCCCCGATCGAACTGGCGATCCTGAGCGTAAAGTCGTCAAACTCACGTCCAGGACCTGTTTAGGTATTGAGTTTGGTCGTCCATGGGTTTATTCAAATACCTTTACGTACATCATGTTGCTTCCCATGTGTACATAAAAAAAGGGGGGGGTAAATTTGTTTTAAGTTTTAACTTTAAGTCCAACATTAAGGTACTTTCGTATGCCTTTCACTAGTACTGACTTATACTTTTTTTTTTTTTTTTGCTGTATTGGGACTTTTACTGGGTTTTTCATTTTTTTTTTTTTTCCTACAGTTGGGGACCTAGCAGGCTTCAGGAATTATAGAGCTTTTTTTTTTCTCCTTCTCTTGGGGGGGGCTGTGGTAGCATTAGGCGTTCTTGGCTTTTTCTTTTAAATTACTGTTAGGGCTTTCTTTACGAATTTTTAAATTATTCGATAGAAGATATTCAAAAACATTCTGCCTTGTTCGCTGACATGTGGATAGGCTAATATCAAATTGGCTTTATAGTAGAGTAAGCGTGCCTTTACATTTAAAACGCATAGTTTAGGCATTATTTCACAAACAAAATACAGCATAACATTTTGTAAAATTCGGCATTTTAAATTGATAGGACTTAAGACATACTGACCAATATTGACATATTTCTTCCACTTGGCTTTATTTCCGACAAAGTATACAGAGTTTACTTTTCGGTGGGCACAAGGCCCAAGAATTTTTGGGGGGTAAAGGGAAAGGGACGAAAACTGTATTATTCTATGTAGCCCTAGCTAGTCCCTCTCATCGTCCACAATCATTCTTTCCATTCATTCCATACAATAAATTTCTTCATCCACCCAACCACGCCACAACCACCTCATTTGCTCCATGAAACCCTACTTAAAACCCGAAAAAATTTAATGACATATGTACAGCGAGTGAAAGGATGATGGGGGATTGGAGAAAAAAGCCCCAGAGGAAACAAAACATAAACCCGGTTGGTTTCCCTCCCATCCCCCCTTCTATGTTCTGGAGAGTCGATTGTTTTCTGGTATCTGGGCAGGACCCCAAAACAAGCCGAAGCTTTCCCTATGGGGGGGGTCCTAAGGTTATACGGGATAAAATAACAAACGGAAAAGGGCATAGGTCAGGAAAGGGAAATAAACATGGAAAACAGAAATGTGTGATCAAGATCCTCAAAGGGGGGCCGGAACTCAAGAAGTGGTAGAAGGGTAAAAAAAAAAGAAACTGGGAATGGGGAAGATCTTGAGGGAAACTAACATCTAAGTGGTGGGGACAATGACACACCTCACTCCACTAGCTAGGGGGTCTAGATACCCTAAAGAATTCACAAAGTGCCTACTTACCCGGGGTGGGGTCCCGAAGGACCCGGACCATCGTCGCCATGCGCAGGCAGAGGAGGGAAGGATGGCTCCAACGTTGCTCCCTTGCATACGACCAAACTCGCTGCATGCACCCACCTTTTGCTGAATGTTATGCGGTCCAAGCATCTTCTATCGCATCTAATCTTGACCCTAAGCAGATGCCTAAAGAACAAGATCAGATCACGATATGAAAAGTGTGCACCCTCATACATTCCCTTGTTTCGCGTCAGCCAAATCACCATTCTAGCCACGGCTAGGATCACGAAAAACACCATACGCTTCTCACCTCGATACGGAGGGTTAACGTTATCCACGACGTAACCAACGTCGAGCAGCACGAGCTCTCTAGGGCTGATGCGAGCCGTCCACTCATCGACGTGGCTCCAGAACGGGCGAACCCGCTCGCAGTAGTAGAAGGCGTACAAAGCCGTTTCCTCTAGACCACTGGCGCAGCGGGGGCAGTCAGGCATATCTGCTATGCACGCTCTGTAAGCCCAGTCGTTGAGGGCCAACGCGTTTCGAGCTAGCCGCCAGGTGAGCGAGAACTCGGAGTTGCTCAAGAAGCCCGAACCTGGCGCCCAATTCCACTCGTAGCGAATCTCCTCCGCCGACCAGCCGAGCCGCTCCACCAGAGGATCCGAGGCGGAACCCACCACTAATCCCCTATACAGCTCCTTACGAGTCCATGAGAGGTCACTGGACCGAGGAAGATTTCGAAGGGCCCTGCGGCACTCGATGACGAATGGTGGCTCGTCCCTTGGCCTACAACGGCCTTCAGCCTCGGGACACAACTTCAGGTCGGGGAAGGCAACTCCAAACTTGAGGCTCCACACCGCGTCCGACGTCAACGACCGGCCCAGGTAAGCCAGTCTCTCAGCGAGCCGGTGGCTCTCGAGATCCGGCATCCCCAGACCCCCATTGCAAGGACGTTGATAGCAGACCTGCCTACGCACCAACGGGCTTCCACCTTTCCAAAGAAGCTTGAAAAGGGATTGTATCAGCGCCGCCCGATGATCCTTAGGCAGAGGAAGTACGGACAAACGGTAAAGGATCAAGGGGAAGATGTGCACGGCACACACCTCCTCCCTGCCCTTTAAGGACAACCGCCTTCGAAGCCAGGTAGCCACCTGCGCTTCTACCTTGGCCCGTACCTCCAACCAATTACGCTCCAGCTGGAGGCCCGGCCCGAACCACGCCCCGAGGATGCGGACGGGACCGTCACTCCAGTTGAAGGGCCCTGGCAGGGGAACGCTGCCCCTCCAGGCACCCAACCGCAAGCCTTCGCTCTTGTCAAAGTTGACCTTGGCACCTGCTACCTTTTCGTATCTTGCAACCGCCTCCTTCACAGCCTCTATGTCCCGACGCCCAGACACAAAGACCGTGATATCATCAGCGAACGCGGAAATCTTGGCTCGGACGCTGCCACTTAGCAAGATTCCGCGCAGGGCCGGACGAGCCCCTCCATCCCTAAGCCTTCCGAGCAGGGGCTCCAGAGCAAGGACATAGAGAAGGGGGGACAAGGGTCAGCCTTGCCGGAACGATCGCTCGATCGCAAAAGCCCCCGAACACCTCCCGTTCACCTGCACCACCGCCTGTGGGTTATGGTACAGAATGCTAATCCATTTGCGGAACTCCGGTTGGAATCCGGCGGTCTCCAAAACCGCCGCCAAGAACCGGTGGTCCACCCTATCGAAGGCCTTGGACTAATCCAAATTGATCAGCGCGGCTCTCGTGTCGTCTTTTATCCCCTCTAGGATCTGGCGCACCAAGTGCAAGTTGTCCCGGATCGATCTTCCCTTCACAGCGTAGTTCTGCTCAGGGCCGATCAGATCACTGATGACAAGCTGCAAACGGTTCGCCAAGACCCGGGCCAAAATCTTTAACCCTGTGTTAAGCAGAGTTATGGGCCTGTAATCATCTAGATCCCCCCGAACATGCCTGCCACCTTTCTTCAGCAATGTGATCACACCTTTGGTGATGCTACCAGGGATGGCTCCCTGGGCAAGCCAATGGTTGAACACATTCGTCAGAATAGGGGCAAACATGTTCGACATCCTCAAGTACACTTCGTAGGGTAAACCGTCCAGTCCAGGCGACTTGTTAAGGCCGACCTGCTTCATCGCACTACGAACTTCGCATTCTGTAACCGCACCCTCGCAACTAGCCGTTTCCGCCTCCCCAAGGCGGGGGAAGTCGGCTAAATAGTCACGAAACTCCTGAGCCTGGAGGTCAGGACAGCGGGCAAAGCGATCTCGAAAGTGTGCCCGGAAAGCCTCACGAATCTCACGGCTCGATCTCAGCACGCGCCCGTCCGGGGCGTTAACGTACTCGATATACCGACAAGGGAACTTTCTCAACTCTTCCCTACGCATTAATGCGCTGCATTTCACGGCTTCGTTCGAAACTCTTTTTAGCCTATTTCTAACTACGAAACCCTTGTAACGCTCGCTAGCCTCGCGCTCAAGGTGCCCCTTAGCTAGATCTATGGCTACGGAGTCTCCCGCTTCCACCCCCTGGAAAGTCTATCTTCTAAGGATTTCGCCTTCTTAGCCCTATCTAGAGCGAGCTGCTGGCTGTATTTGATGGCGAAATCCCTAATCCTATACTTAAGGGATGCCCACCACCTATTCCCAATAACCGCCCCCACTAACGCCCGCTGAATTAGGTTTTCCAGCCGCTTCCGGAAGTCCCATATCTCCAGTAAGGAGGTATTGAACTTCCAGTAGCTGGCCAGACTAGGCCTATTGACTAACCGCAGGCCGACCCTAACAAGTTTATGGTCAGACCTCCCTAACCAGTGGAACGTGGGACAAGCAACTAGGTCACTGTCAGCTCTACTCACTAACACTCTGTCCAGGTAAGACCGGACCTGGCCAGAGGGCGAATTTCCTATCCACGTCCACATCTCCCTCCCTGGGTGATCGAGACGGAACCTGTCGACCAATTCGAACTCAGTCAAAAAGTCCGACAGGGCGCTGTCACACCTTGCCACACCGCTAGCACCCCGACCGGCCCTATCTAGATTGGGGTCAAGGATCGCATTCCAATCCACCACTAGAACTGTCCGCTTCGAAGCATCCAGGAACGACCCCAACCGCAGAAGGAAGGGGCGTCTCTCCGCAATGCTATTGGGCACATGAACCGCAGCTATTCGGAACTTGAAGGTCTTCACGGCAACATCAGCCACCAGCAGCCGGCCCCCGTCACCTGCAAAGACAACATCAACAATCGCATCAAGGTTGCGTCCAACTAGCAGAGAGACACCAGCGCTGAGGCGGCTGCCGAATGCTGAATAAACGACAAAGTCGTTCTCCAGCACCCGACAGTCCGCCCTGCAAATGAAGTGAGTCTCCTGCACCGCAGCGACATTTACGCACAGGTTCGAGAGGTCCGAAAGCAAATGCGCACACCTGCTTGCGTCCCTCAGTCCCCTCGCATTTAAACTAGCAATGTTTAAAGCCATCCTGGCACACTTACCTAGTCAGTGTCGACGATGGGCCGGAAGTCCTCGGGGGTGAGGATGCCAACAGCCTGTCTCAAGGAGCCGGTGCCGAGTTCAGTCGTAATTCGGCACTTCCTGGACACTCCACCGACATCCAGCGGGAACCGCACCTTTAGACACCTATATAAAGAGGGATGAACTAAAATGGGGGTCCTCCCCGTACAAAATGGCAAGAATCGCTTCAGGGAGGAGTGCTCCAACTCCGCCAGCACAACGCCCGTGTCCGTCTGACGGACCGCGTCCAAGAACTTCCACACGCCCTTGGAACGGTCGCCAGACGAACGGACGAAGGTGGTCACCATGGGTGCACTCCTAAAGTTCGTTGGATCACAAATGTTCTTTCCCTGAATTTTCTCCCGGTCGAGCAGTGGCTTCAGTGTCTTCCGGAGCTGGTAGTCCGTCACGGATTCCGGCCCGACAGTACACAGAGCCAATGCCTTGCTGCATTGTTCCTCGTTTGATTCTTTCGATTTAGTACGCCGCCGAGATTTCCTTAGTGCGGGATCTGCCGACATTGTAGCTGGTTCTGCTGCAGGTGCTGGATCTTTCTCCAATGCTGCTGGAAACAGTTCCGGAGAGGAGGAGGGACTAAGGGAGGGAAGGGAAAAGGTCCTCAGCAGACTTTTTTGGGACAGTCTATCATGGGACTGGGACCTTACTATTTGTCACGGTGTGACAGTTCAGGGGGTTGTGGGGATTGTGAGGGTTGAGAACATTTTCGTTCAGACGGGGCATGTTGTTGAGTGGAGTATTGAGGGGGAGGTGGTGGCGGACATGGTGGAAGTATTAGTGGAGGAGGAGGTGGTAGAGGGAGAATAGGTGGAGGAAGTGATGGCAAAGGAGGCGGGATTGGCGAATTCGCTGGAGCAGGTTGAGGGAGAGGTTTAGCTTTAGGAAGGAAGGCATGAGAGGGGCCTTCAAGGGGGTCCTCAGGGCAGGTTGGCCCAGAGCAGACGTTCTTAGCTGCACCCTCTCCGCTGCTCCTTCTCCTCTTCAAGTTCGTAGCCGTCTCCATTGGTGTATCTACGGATTTCGGTGCGGGGGAACTTTGTTTGTTTTTTGCTTTTTTCCTCGTTTTTGACAACGGAGGATGCTCTGTGATGTGTGCTGGGATTGGCGCTGTCACTGATGTATAAATGTTTGTTTCTATTGGAGACACTGTCTTCTTTGTAGCTGGTTCCACTTCCTTTACAGGAGAGGCAGACGATGGCTTGCCCTCGGATTTTTGAGGGGATTTCTTTTTTTTCCTTCGATTGACTTCAATCCACTCCTCCACTGTTTTGGGTGTGGGTATGTCTTGTTCTTTCTCCCTTGTTGGGACTGTGTGAACTGGTGTTGCTGTGGTTTCTGTGGCTGCTGTGGCGGCTGCAGCAGCTGGGGCTTGTGGTGGATCCTTTTTAGGACAGAACTTCGCAATATGCCCCAACTGCTTACAGCTCCAACAGCGTGGGCGTCTTCCTTCCACAATTACCATCATCTGCCTCCATCTGCTTACAATGGTTTCCGGGATCGACTGGAAACCCTCCCGAGCTAGGCACATCCGGATCACGTAGTCCCCGTAGGCGGTCCCGGCTGATGACCTGAGGAGGGTTATTTCCTCTACGTTCCCGTACGAACTGAGGAACGCGGCCAGTACTTCTCCAGTTAGAAAAGCCGGGACGTTACAGATGGTAACCCGAATCCTACGGGTGCCTAGGTATTCCGGCTGCAGCCGGAAGAATTTTGTCATTATATTGGCCGAAGCAACCTTGGCCGCCTGGTCGCTGGACGGGAGCAGGACATCCCATGTCGCAAAACTCCTTCTGCAGAAGTATTGGCATGGGACGCCCGCTTTTCTAAGAAGGTCCTCAAACCCTTCCTTCTTTAGGCTAACGAGCCGCCTAGTTTTTTGATCCGTCACCACCAGAGAGACGATCTTTGGCTCTAGTTTCTCGACGAGTTCCGGGATGGGCAAAATCTCATTGCCCTTATAATAGTTGGCATATTTGCCCACCCGGTCCTTCTCGTATTCGTCAGGCCTTTTCTGTATGATTTTCCATGGTGACGGATTTTCATGCTGGCTCTTTTGCCCTGGTGGTATAGGGCTTCCTGATTCAGAAGGAAGGGATGGCCAGTTTGAGCCGATCAAGCTCAAAGGTTGCGACTCTTCCGACTGCCTCGGGAGGGCTTCTTTTCCTAGATTATCCGAAGTTGGGACATTGTGGTTGGTCGGGTCAATAAGCTGTTTATCAGATGACGAGGAGGAAGAAGAAGACCCCTCCATGATTGCCAAAAAAAAATAGCAATCAGGAGGGCCAACGTAGAATGCGGTGTAAGAAGTGATTTAAACAAAAAATGACCGAGCAGTAAAAAATAAAAAATAAAAAGTCAAACTAAAAGAGTGGCAAAAGCTGAACTAAAGAGTGCCGAAATCTAAGTCAGTCCAGTAGAAAAGAAAAAGATTGGTAAGACAACACTAAAATTCAATTGAAATTAGGTCAAAACAAGTCTTACCACGATTTGTCTTTTTTTTAAAAATTGCATAGAAAACTGTTATTTCTATCAAGTACAAGTAAGAGCAAGTCTCCTTAGGTCCCCTGGACTCTTCTAGGTATTCTGGCCGATCTTAACAATGCCCAGTTTCCAATTCTTGGCAAAGTCTAAGTATTTATCTCTATTTTCGATTTCTCTTATTTTCCCTGTGTGGTGCACTGGACTGCAAGATTTTTTTTCTTCTTTTGCTTTTGTAAATTATCATTTGGTGTAGTCTTCTAGCTGAGTTTAAGTGATGTATCTAAAAATTGCAGAAAATGTTATCCGTCTCATTCTCTAGAACGGATTCTGGTTTGTGTATATACCATTTAGTAATATGGTCGAATTCCTGTTTTTTGTAAAATTCCCAGTGGATCACCTTCCCCACTCATTCGTGTCTAATGTAATACTTTCTTAGCACAAGTTTGTTGCATTCACTAATTATGTGATCAGTCGTGTCGTCTTTGTCACCGCATAACTTATACTTGCTATTATACAGCGTATTATCGATTTTCGCTTTAATATAATTGGGCCTTTTGGCGTTGTTCTGTAATGCTATTAGCAGATATTCAGTTTCTCTCTTAAGGTTTCTCTTTCGTAGCTATGTCCAAGTCTTCTTATGTGATATTTATCCAGTTTGTCACTTGAAATATTCATGAATTTTTTTCTTTCAATTCCTGTTTCCTAGTTTTTGGTATTGTTCTCGTTGTCCTTATGTAATCACTTCAGTTACTGGCTGTTGTAATTAGTCTTTCTTTGTTCTTTTAAATGCATCTACGTTATCTCCAATACAGCCGGTTACTCTTACCTCTTATTTTCTTGACACAAATAGTCTCTATGTCAAATCTCAGATGTAATACCTTGATAATCGCCATCAATGTTCTTGTTCTCTAGTTCATTTATCTGAGTTCCACTTTTGTCCATTTTCAAAAGATTCCTGAGTATCTTACAAAAGGCATTGCCCGGTGAAACGTTCACTTGAAATAATACATTTAGGCATAAATTATTAATATTTCATGGGTATACTTGAAAGTATATAAATTTGTACAAACAAGTTATTATAATTATTTTCGTTGTTATTGTTCTTGTTGTCATTACACCATGTGGGTTTTTCACCCCTGCATGAGCTGAGGGTCTTTCAATGAAGCTGAAATGACAGCAAGTCACCTCAAATCGCTAGAACTCTGCTCAGTATTTTTTACTGACCTCAGTAATGCTGTGATTTAGATAGCCTTGCCTAGCCCTCCGATTTCCAGCACTTCACTTACCCTTATTAATACTTTGGGGACAGTTTCGAGAGAATGAATTATGAATTGTATCACCATTATTTTCATGTTCCATAACGTTTTATTTATCTTGCAAAGTCTATGTATTGTGTCTTTTTTCCTTTTCATTGATTTTCACTCTTTGGTCCGTCGGGAGGGACAACACTAATAACAGGTTATATAATAATAATAATAATAATAATAATAATAATAATAATAATATTAGTTGTAGTAGTTGTAGTAGCAGTAGTAGTAGTCACTTGAAACAAGATAATCGTTTATAAATTATTAATATCTGATTGGACATTGAAATCATATATCTCTGTGCAAATTATCTCTATAAGATTTACATAACCTATATGGTATTAAACATAAAACAAGGCAAAAAACAGGAGGACTGGGTTTCATTCATAAGCAAAAACATTTTTCTTCTATATTAACATCACAAAATTGGAACTGTTCCGATATATAGTGTATTATCGCTACACCTTAAGATATTATTTGTACAAGACGAAATTAATTGGATTTAATGTGCTGCAAAGGGTTGTAGTTTCGTATATTTATGAATAAATATGGGCTCAGTATCGGTGACAGAGCATGTATCCAAGTTAGGATAGCATAGTAACAGAGTAAACGGTGCTTTGTCAGTGTCAGTTTCTCGCCTATGCGATCATCAGACCAAAGCTTATATACTATATTGTATGGTTCCTGTGTATATGTATGTTCCTGTGTTTATGTCATTATATATATATATATATATATATGTGTGTGTGTGTGTGTGTGTGTGTGTGTGTGTGTGTGTGTGTGTGTGTGTGTGTGTGTGTGTTTATTCATGAAATAAACGTTTCCCAAAGCATATATAGGGATGTAAAACTTCGATAAAGATAACAACTATGTCAAAACTTGAAATGTTGCAAATGTCTGAGATACACTCATTACAATTAGTCTAAATTTTCGTCTGCAATCATTCCTTTCTTGTTGACTTAACACTTATATAACCTTGTTTGTCTTCAGCGTCCACGAAAGGCCACGGGGATATTAGACAAGGCAGTCTAAACCACTATTGTGAATCATTGTTTGAGAGTCAAGAATAAGCCTCGTAGAGAATCTATCATAATTACAGTTATAGAATAGAATTTCGTTACGTATAATGCTTGTGTCTACCTTCGTTAAGAATATTGTTTTCTTACCAAATTCTGCTTATTGAAGTATACCGCGAAAGAAAATGGAAAAATGAGAGTCACAGACACACAACAAATATAGTGTGTGTGTGTGTGTGAGAGAGAGAGAGAAAGAGAGAGAGAGAGAGAGAGAATACATAATTTTTTAAAAACTGAGAAACATGATGGTTGGTGGGTTGGGTTTTATGACATATCAACCCTTGTAGATTATTTAATGCCAAAATGCAGAAAGAAAATTAGGAATATCTAGTATAATAATTAATGACTCTATTATAAAACAAGATCCATTTTAATTCAAAAAAATAAACACGAACATAAGTGTACAAAACAGAAACTTTAATCAATATGGCCGCCATTTATTCCCTTATTGCATCATCACGCCTTCGAAATTATTGGCATATCTTCAAAATAATTTCTTCAGACATTACATTCCTCCTCAATAGTTGGCTTAAGCAAATTTGGATGGGAAGTTGCGTTTGTTTTGTTTTCTAAAATGCCCAGTATAGTGCAATCAAGGGGGATAAGGTCTGGGTTTGATCAAGGTTATAGAGAAACTCCAATTATTTCAGATATTTTCTATTGCTTTTGGTGTAAAGCAAATCATAAATTCTTTGTCGTTTCTATTCTTATTCACTCGTATTTAGCTGAATCATAATGAAAAAGTGCTTGAATATTAAAGCTAATTATGAAGTTTTAGATTTCTTAAGTATTTTCTTTATCAAAACTTTTCTATATTTTGTTTCCGCGCCGTATATATATATATATATATAGTGTCTACACAAAGGACTTGTGGGTATTATTTTTAATTAGCCTGATCATTTGTTTCCATATATCTAAGTAATTAAACATATTCCAAACACTTATATTTACATTTAACATAATTCATTTTGTACACCATTAAACTTTCTTAAATATTTCTATGTAATACTAACAATTAAGCAAATTTAAATGGTTAAGCATTTCAATTTCACCCATTAATGGGACCCTAATAATCCGTATCAGAGTTGACCTAGGAGGGGTCGCAATTAATAATTACTCAGCATCCCCCAATGCTCCAGGACTGAAGCCTCACAATTAAAAGCTATTGTGTCATACGACTGAGCTGTGAGAAATATTATAAAAGTCTTACATAATATAATATCTTGTGTTTAGTTAATATTAAAAATGATAAATTAGAGAAAGGCATTTCAAGAATTATGGACATTTTTTAATATTTTTGTAAATTTTTTGTACATAGTTATATATATATAGTCATCCACAGACAGATCTGTTTCGTTCTATCAGAACTCATCAGCTTCCCGTAGCTGGGATCGAAACCCGGTTGACTCAAACGTCAAGTCAAGCTTCTAACCTTTCAGCCATGAGAAGCCATTAGCTGCAAAGTAAATTTTAAACGGTTATGAATCACAGTTACTATTGTTTACATACATCCGTTCAATAGCTACCGAGACCTCAATTCATATATGAAGAGGCTTGCAATAAACGCTAATGGCAACACGATTACTTCTTCGCTAGAGAACTCAACCGTACGGGGGTAGGGGAGTATATATATATATATATATATATATATATATGTGTGTGTGTGTGTGTGTGTGTGTGTGTGTGTGTGTGTGTGTGTGAGTGTGTGTCCTACAAAAATGGGTTGTCTTAGGTAAGACATTAAACTTCATCTGGGGGTTAGTCTCCAGTTCTCGGATCTCTTGAGAGAGTTAAGTACTTCTTCAATACCATTGCTCCTACTTCCACTCTGTTTCTGCTAGATGTTTTTTTTCTTATAGGTCAAATATAAAGTTTTGAGATTATTCTTTTTTGATGAGAAAATTTTAAAACAAACCATAATAGTTAAATATAATCAATATTCGGAAGATTTGACATCCTTTAACTGTATACAGGTTGTTTTGAATAAGAATTGTAACTTGAAGCCTTACTTATTTCGGTCAGTTGGTTGTGTTTTACGGCATATCAACACTTTTCAAACGAATATGTTTTATTTAACAATTGTTAAAGCTAATCAATTTGTACACAGTTAAATGGTTTCCAGTATTACTATTAATTTTAGTAAATCTATTAAACCGTATTCGTTGGCATGCAGTTAATTCCTTCCAAGAATTGTTTCGTAATAATAATAATTCAATGTAACAATCTTATTTATGTAAAGAGTTAAAAGGTTTCCAGTATCATCATCATCATCATATCGTGCTCGCAGCACGGATATCCCTGACCCTCTCTCGCCACTCCTCCCTATCGTTCATCGCCCTAGGTAGGTCTTCAGGACAACAACCTGTATCCTCACATAGCTGCTGAATGTACGTTCGTGCTGGTCGTGCTGCTTTTGCGCGGCCGTGTGTGGGGATCCATAAGAGTACATCTCTTATGAGTTCATCTCTGCTTCTCCAGCAATGTCCTGCATGTCTGGTTCGCCTAACTTGAATAGTTTTCGTGATAGGGGGCAGGTGGCCGTACAGTTGGTGTCTTGTGGGGTGTTGCTGCCAGGACTTGTTCAGGATTGCACGCAGCATTCTTGTGTAATTGCCATCTAGTTTCTTTTCCAGCCGTTTTGTTAGCGTCCATGTAGTGCATCCATATAGCAGTATCGATGTGACCGCTGCCTGGAAGAAACTGCGTTTCATTTTATCGGTTAGGTCTGATTTCCATATAATCGATAGCCTATTGATAGCTGCCCATGCTTTCGTTAACCTCGTTTCGATGTCCTTTTCGGTTGATTCGACGCTGCTTCCTAGGTACGTGAATTTGTCTACTAGTTTAAGAGGGGTTCCTTCTAGAGTGGAGATGTCTAGTAAATGCTTATTTTTTTCTGTTTGACCCACAGACGGGATACTAGTAAGTAGAAACACTTCGACTCAGAGTGAACCACTGAGTAATGTCAACGAAGGATACTCCACATTTCCCAAAGTTCCAAGACTGTAGCCTCACTACCAGATAATATTGTTATTTTTAGGAGGTGCCCCTGGTGTAATTGTTATCGTCGTAGAAAATGAACACGGCGACACGAGTTCAAATCCTGGACGAGACTGATTGCATTTCACATAGCACTAATACCCTTGGGAAAGGTATGAATCCAATTCTTCTCCCTCCAGATATGGGTAAATAGTAGGACAGACTAGGTTCTTCAGCCTTGGTTAGGCAACTAGTCTAGGAGAAGGAAAACTCTGAATTCAAACTTGTTAAACTCCGCTTAAAAATTGACCTTGTGTCATATCCTGCCCGAGCGGAGGGGTTGGTAAATAGGATTGTTATTTTTAGGACTCTCGTCAGAGGGGAGGGTCTAACACCCTGCAGAGGAGCAGTCGGCGTATTCTACGACTCCATCCGACGAGTTGTATAATTTTTTAGTCAGTATTATTATTGATAGTTTCTTGAAATAAACCAACTGTGTGTAAACATTTTTTTATTATTAAATTAGACTTGTTATTAGAGACTACATAAGTGTATATAAAAAGAAAATTGAATCAAATAGAACTATTTGAAAAATATGTCTCAGTTGGGAATACCTAATACTGTATAATTGTCTGTAAACTGTTTGTATTTGATAAGAATACTTGATATCATTTAACTGTTCAATAAATATTAAGAATCAGCAATATGAAAATATGTTCATATAAACACACAATAAATGTAATTTCCTAGCCTCCAGGGATGTAATATCACTTCATTTATAGATATGCCGTCAGAATCAGTCTATCAATGATAAAATTTACTCTTAAGAAATAACTGCTCCAAAAATGTATATACAAACGTGCAATATGGGAGACTGCTTTATATTTAGACATAAAATATCCCCGGGAAGGTGGACATCTTATTAAAAGAGGCTTCTAGTTGTACTGTCAATTTATCAGTCAATACTAGTTCTAATATTTATAAAAGTTCGCAGTACATTAATTTTCGGAAACTATTTTAGAACAGCTGTAAATATAAGGTTTAACATATTCTGGTCATCCACTTTCTTCAATTGTGTATTTTAACGGGCTTTCAAACACAATCTGTTGGAGAAATAGCTCAGTACCCACATGATCTTTGAACTGAGTTGACAAGTAACAAACATGCGCAGTAAACAAACGGGTTTTTCATTATATTTTAATCAAAATCAAATATTATTCAGATTACAGTTAAATATTCGTTTACGAAGGATTTTTTTTTTATTTCAAAACATTTTAAAAATTTGTTTAATGTTTATAATTGCAGGGTTTAATTTGTTTGGCAGCAGCTCTTAATTATAGCGTAATTGGAGACATTTTAGACAAAAAAATGACATGAGAGAATATTGATTTAAAAACACGGTAAAGCTTGCTGAAATTTCACAAATACTAATTATTACGACGAATTTGTGTTATTTTCTTGCAATTAAAACCAAAATCAAAACTTCAAAGAAGCTATTTAAATCATTGAAATATATCTTAATTTTATAATTTAAAAAGTTCAGTAATACTTTTCCTTTTACTAAAATCCAATTTAAAGAAGATTCTTCATTTTTTCTCACGGAAAGTAAAAAATAAAGACAGAAGTATGATTTGAGAAAATCATTGTTTATATAAAATCGTTGGTGCATTTTATGGTTGATTGATTGAATAAATTTAAAAGGCAAAACAATTTACATTATTTTAGTCCTTGAAGTTTCCAATATATCATAGACATGTACATTCGCCCCTGAGCCCGTTCGATCCCACCATCATTTTTTTTAATTACATGAATAAATCTTAATGGCTTATTGAAGGACAGGAATGGTACTTATGAAGACTAAAGGTTAAGGAATCGCATCCAATGTATGTGTAGAAAAACCCTTCATCCTTACGTTCTTATTTTTTCTTAGATTTATTTGGTTGCAGTTGTGTAAATTGTACAAATATATTTCTGAATAAAAGGGTTTATCGCAAGGTGTTCGAGGTTTCTAACAACTAACGAAAGCTAAGCCAAAACTGTTTTAAAATTCATTTTTTCAGAATCTACGTTAGTAGAGATGCTATTTTTGTGATACATCTAAAAGGAAGCTGATTTCTCATTTGTTCCAACCAAAACGATATACATACCTTCATTCTTTGGATTCTTTTCTTATATTCAATATATAGTGCTGATTCAATGGTGCTTGAAGTATTTGTGTAATGTACTCATATCACGCATTGTATTAATGTTATCTGATCGATCACAGGTATTATTGTGGTTAGCCAATCAGAATTAGTATAAAAATACTACAATTAAGAAATATATATTTCATTATCATCAGATAACTTAAAAACGGTTATACTATGTTTCTTTAATCTTCCTGCGAGTCTATCTACCTTTAAATTTCAAGAAATAGAAAAAACACTTTTTTTTGCCATTTTAGTAATTTATACATGTTTGTCATTCAGAATAAATTATGTTCACAATACGAGGGATTATTAAAATACATTTTTGAAACGAAACTAGAAATAAAATCCATTAGTTTATCGTTTGCAATATTTTCATTGCTGAGATGGGACTCACAATAAAGCCAAAGCACATGTCTTTTGCTAGATCAAAGACGTTAAGCAATGGTGATTGTGTTCAATATTTAGATAGATTACAATTTTGGCAAAAGCGAGTATGATAAGTAACCTAAGATCTATGTACCATATCTAATTATAGTTTAATAAATAACAACATCCATTTAAAAACCCCAAAAAACTCTTTTTTAAATATAGAGGGTTGAACATTTCATGGGCACTAATATATGTGTGGTTGATGTGGGCTTAATTAGTTGATACGTATATCGATATGGGTATATTTTCCTTGGATTTTGATTAAATAATATAGAAACTCTGTGTCTGCGTTTTTATCTTTGAGTCATTCAAGTTTTCGTTAGAGTCGTTTGGCGTCTTATTAGAATGAAGTTAGGAAGCGCTGTATTTTTCGCATGTACATTCAGCCTCAACTGGATCCATCATCGGAGAAATGACAAGCTCAATGAGGATTTAAATACTACTTCAAATATAGCAGCAGTATTCTAAAATACCTTATGCACTTTTCCCACAATTCTAACTCTTACTTTCAGTAAAATTTCTCCTCAAACTTGTTCTTCTTCCCAATCTTTAGATTAAAAATTGCATCATTATCCGTTCCCATTCCCACAAAGATGACTCCTGCTGGATCCGAAAATACCAAGGATAGATATAGCACCTTACGGAATTTTTTCCATTGAAATTTCAAATGACCCGTATAAATATTTGAACGGATTAAAGATAAAGTAGGCTGAAGGAAGTGCCAGTCCTATTTAATCAGACGTAATTAAATGAGAAAACTCTGTCTACATAGACGTATTCTAAGTAAGAGAGATAAAGATATAGTTTAATTTTTTCTTTTTTTCAAATGTCTATCTTTCTTTTTTCTTTCTTTAATGGCATATCAACTCTTTTTAGGTTATTTAATGCCAAAGCTATTCTCATAGAAGAACAGAAGTGGTACTATTTAACCCATAGCTGGGAGGATAAGGAGGTTCATACCTTTCCCAATGGTATTTGCCCGAAAGTGGCTGTAATAGCGCGACTGGAGTACGAACTCGCGTACTACGATTCCGCAGTCCAACGCTTTAACCTTTACACCACGAGGACACCCCCTTCAACTGTCTAGGGTATTTAATAATATTTTACATATTTATTGTTTGAATGTAAACAACGTCTGGTTTTCAAACCTAGAATGCTAATCATTCTGAGCAGGTCACGCTATAAAATTGCTGTATACATGCCTTAATAAACTAGTTTTAAAAAAGGTCGGCTCGTATAGCAGTGTTAAGCTCTTCAATACGTAGATGGCAAAACACTTAAGCATCAACAGTTACCGCAAATGAATTGACGTTTCTCTGTTCTATCTAAGGAAAGCTAAATAACTTTATTGCTGACATGATTAAATGCAGCATTCGATTTAAATGGTCCTTTGGTACGTCATTGGCTATACGCATTTGAAAAAGTTGTGACTATGTTGAAATGAAAGTATAATGTATTTTTCCATAATAACAATTATTTTTATATATTAAAAGATAATTGAATTTATTTACACATCATAAATCGCTGCGTATATTTTAACCTTTTCAGCGTGAAAAAAAAAATCAACAAAAGTAAACTTTGACAAATAAGGTAAGATTTCAAATATTGGAGGGCCACACTGAGGTAAATATATTGTACATATTTTTTTAGGCTAAAATACCTTGTCATAATTCGAAATTTACGGCCCGAAACTTTTGGAATAAAAATTCAAATCTTAAAAAAAGAGATAAGTATTTTAGAGAAATATTTGTATATTCTCTGTGTGAGCTGATTGACGATTTTCAATCTCTAATAAAAAGCAGGATTTTGACAGTAAATTACCATGAAAGGAAATCCAAGCTATCAAGGAAAATAGATCAAATAAAATAAGAAGAAAATACTTCCACCTCACAATTTCCTTCCTCGTGCGTCTCAGAGCCTGGTCTATGTTTTGTAGAATACAATAACCAAATCAACATTTAGTTGGTTTATAAGTGACCTTTTCTCTGTGGACCTTTAATCTTTGTAGTTAACACATGTCTTACTATAATTGGCTTCGTTGCACTATTAAAATGCCTTTGGAATTAACAATGATAATATCTGGAGTTAATTTAGCGGGTCATAAAATGATGCGATCACGTTACATTATTGTATACGCCAATCTTCAATGAGGAGGGGTAAATGTCAACTTTAATATCAATCATTATAAATGTGGTTATTTATTTCAAAACAAATAAAGGAAACAATGCCGGTTGAGGAAAATAATATTGCTCGTGCAGCTGGCAGTAATTTATAATTAAAACATTCATCGAGATAAGTCTATTCAAGTCCTTGCGGTATTTGAATAAAAGTCAAACGTGTAATTTATTTCCAGAAATAGAGCGAGTTCACTAATAAAATGATATAGGTTGAGTTCAATATGCGACGAACTGAGATCAGCCTGGCACAAGTAAGCATCAGTAAATCTTGCATAAGCTTTCGATAAAGAGAAGCGTTTTCTATTTCAGAATGTGAAATAAGAATTCTGATACACACACACACACGTGCGCGTGCGCGCCCATACACACAAACATACACAAACATATACATATATGTATATGTGTGTATATATGTGTGGTTGTTTGAGTATATAAACAAATATGTATGCACGTATAAGTAGGTGGATACATAGATTTAAACCATTTCAAACCTTTTTAGAGCGAAGTTTAAAAGGTTTGAAGTTTGATTCATTCCTTCTTTTAGACAGGATATCATACCAAGGTTAAAGAGGTCACTTTGTGTTGCTGTTTGCTAAAAATAGAGGAAGAATAGGTGGATTCCTAACTTATGCAACGGCATTAGTTCAATGAAAATTTTCAATAGACGTGTATGAGATTTGAACTTTGAGAGCCGAGTCGATTTTCTATGACGATAATCATTACATAAACACTTCCACGTTTATATATATATATATATATATATATATACGACGTGGGTCGTTTAAAAAGTTCTAATTCTTACCCTCAATCATACATGGCTGTAGATTTTTGTCGTGGCAACACAAGTTCACGTCTGATAAAATTTTACAGTGAAATTTAGTCGCACACTAGTTTTAACGTCTTCCAATCTTGATAAAACACCCGTGCTACCAGCGCGATATGATGATATGTAGTGTTTCCAATTACCACATCTGAAATATACCACGATTTTTTAATCTAGTCCCTATTATGTCTATATAATTTTTTTTTGTCATATCTGTTACCCATCCATACAAACATTTCGAAGTTTTATACTTAGATCTAGCAAAATATACCGTTTTCAATAACCCAGCGTATATAGTCATTCATCAATTTTGATCAAACACACTGAATGTTTTTTTTATAGTCTGCATCCCTTTAAAATCCATACCTTCTACTTAGATAATCTTGAACGGGCTAAGTTATTATTCAAAATTTTTCTGAGTCCAATCTGCTGTGGCAGTAGAATGCGCTGACTGTATCTCAAAAGTGCGGTAAGACTTCCTGTAACAAGTGTCCAAGATATGAGTAATCTTTCTGATGGTTAGACTTCTGTCCTGAATATTTGTTAAACGTGGAGTATCTCTAAATTTTGAGTATGCCAGGTCCACTCAAACCCGACATGCAAGTGCCTGTTAGAGTCCAATCTATTGGTCAAATAGAATTCTTTAATCATTTACTTTTCTGGAAACATGACAAATAGAACTATTAGTGATATATAGCAACGCGTGAAATAATTTCATTGTGATCAAATAAAACTATTAGTGTTAGATAGCAACACTTGAATCGATATAACTGTGTGAAAACAAATGAGCCATGGTACGTGAAAAACTGTTGCTTACAAACCATTTTTCTTTGAATCTTTTAAATTTAATATATATGTTTAATCGCATGGGGCAATGAATAGCCAGCAAGCATTGATATGCCGTAAAACACAACCAACAAACCAAATGGAACTATTCAGTCATTCTTGACACTATTTAACCGTCTGCACACAAATGACAATCAAATTTAATAATTTTTATTTGATAGCAATATTTCAAACCATTTTATCACGTGCAAATGAATTAACAATTCAGTTAGATTTTTTTTCTACCTACGGGATTTGGCATTGAATAGCAATAAAGCGTAGATATGCTATTAAAGCAAATAGTCTAAAGTAACCTAAAACTTTTCCTCTTAATAAAACTTTTCTCGATTTGTTTTTCTATTCGATTATTAGTGGGCTTTTTCCTTCCATACATATATTATTAAAAAGTTTTACAAAATAGATTGTGCTAAGAGCACGTTAGCTAAACATACATGGAAGGAAAAAGTAGAAAGCTAGAAATCACATATTCATGGATGTAGAATCTGAAGTAAATTTTACTTTGAAAATGAAGCGGGGTGCACGTCTGATTATTGGTAACACACAATGAAATCGATTTTAATTTTGTATATGGAATAATTTTCGATTTTCTTTGAGCCAGTTTTAACAGAACGTTGATATATTAAATTATTACACGAGTTTCACGACAGATTCTAATCAATAATGTTCATCCTGATGTTATAGCTTCAACTACAATTCGAAAAAAATAACATATCCAAGGCCAAGTTGTACCTTGAAAATTGCCCAGAGTATTTAAAATGTTTTGTCAAGTCCACGCGTTTAGTGAACAAATTAAATTATCAGTTAACCGGTGATTCTTTAGGGGCAATTTGAAATTCGTTCTTAAATCTAATGTGGTTTTTCCATCGAATCGCAAGGATAGTGCATCTGTTCATCATAACAGTTTCTTAATTTATCAATTTAAATGCGAATGCTAAATTCGTTATATCGGTTGTAGTGGCCAGAGACTTGAAATTACAATCAAAGAGCACGTGCCTTCCGTTATTCATTCACATAGTCGAATAGTATCTTCCAGCTCTACCATTCTGATGGTGGACGTCGGCGGGGCTCAATATTTCTTGTCAAGCCCGGACTGTGTCAAGTTCTCAAAGAAAAGTAATTTTACAGAACTGGTTCGAGCAGAACTTGGTGAGTTAGAAGTTCATTACAGAATATCACAGAAATCTGGTCTTTTAAGACGAAGTGAATTCGTATACAACGTTCAAATTAGCGGTGGTTCCAATCTGGCATTATCGGATGCAGGGTAAATCGTGAAAAGTTTCTGTGGTCACCCTCATTATTGATTGAGTGCATACTCTTGCGTTTTTTCTTACCGTGGTTGTTCTCTGAAGAAATAAAGAATAGAAAATATACCATATTCAGGTTGAATCAGCTACGAACGCTATGTTTATATCAATTACAATGAGAAATTACCCACATACACACACACACACACACACACACACGTGTGTGTGTTTGTGCGTGCGTATGCTTCCGTGTCAGTGTCAGTGTCTGTATGCTTTCGTCACTTTTAAATAAACCTTCTGGTTGAAAAGTTTTGCACTTTAAATGCGGGCTTATTTGGGTTCATGTCGATATTTTATCAATCTCTGTGGCCCCTAATTTAACGGTATCTTTTTTTGGAACGTTTTTTTTTTTCAATACAAACGTGCTCATATGTCATGTCATATTGATTGGGAATGGAATCGATAACATGATGTAAAATTCAGATATTAGTGATATCTCACTAAGTAAGTTGGCTATTATTTTGGTATCCTCTTTGATTATTATGATATCAGGGAAGATGTGTTGATTTTCGCTTGCTTCCATGGAAAAGTTTGCTGATGAATGCATATATTCTCTTAATAATTTCATTGGAGTGTCGTCTATAAGTTTTCTTTTGGTGCAAAAAATAAACCAGATATGCAGGAATCTTCTTCAATCCACTCAGATACAATTTGTAAATATTTAATTTAAGATGGCTAGTAACATGGTGTATCGTTTTCTTTGAAGCGTCCCATAACAAGTGTCGCGTATTGTAAGGGCACTTTTACTGTCCTTTTGATTTGTAGGAAATATCCATAACAAAATAATAAATGTTTGTTTTCTAAGACTCTTTTAGTATATCAATAATGAACTATTTTGAGAAAATACTTTGTGTTTTATCAAAATTATTTTTCTTGCCAACACTTAATTGCTTTAATTACTAAATCATGTCGAAGGTTTGTATAATGGCTTATTTCATTAAAGCAGACTAATAAAGATACTGCTGATACTTTTTCTACCTGTTTTAATAATAAAATGATGAAATTTGTACCGTGCTGTCAAGTGTAAAATGAATGCAATTTCAACAATATCAGTGTGTTCCAATACAGTGAGGCGCACATGTCAGTTACAATTTAAAACATTTATCAAATTTAACATATTGGTTGGGGACGTGTGCTTAGGGTATGTATGTTATAGGCGTTAGTAAAATGTCCCAAAATTAAAACGCTAACTCATGGGTTTTTCTTTAGTTTTATTTTATTAACGGATTTTATTTAACAATCCTTTGAAAAAAGTTCTCGTTTTATTTACCGTCAAGTTCCTTTGGGTAAATAGTTAGGATAATTTAGGTTCAAGTTCTAAGCTAAATCATCGTGTGAATGATTTGTGGTGCTTGTCTGTGACTCCGATATTTCTGGGTTGTAGAAGCCGCTGAAAAAATGTGTTCTTCTAAGAGTGTTGCTGGCAGTAAAAGGAAGACGACCAGAAAAAAAGCAAAGGCAAAACACTGCTTTGAGGAGAAATTTGAAACTTTGAGGTCAGGTGACCAAAAGGACTTGTATGATAGGGAAAATATAAATCTATATTCTATATTTTTATTTTCATCATTTTACTAAAAACAAGTCATTGCCTCTTTTTTTTCTATGGCAAAAAAAATTGAAATAAAAATATTTTTATTTCATTTTTTTCATATTTGTTTTGATTTTCCTCACTGGATGTTTTAATTATGTGACAGTTAAAACTAATCAATCAGTAAATCAATCAAGTTAGAAAATAAATATATGATTACTGTGTATATCATTTACTATGTTAGTGTAACGTATTTATTATTAAAAATTCTCCTTATAACTATTCTTGCACCACTTTAATATAAATATCGATAAAGTGGTCAAGACAAATTTAAAACATATTCATATAGTTTAATATAACCTCCTAAATCTGATTAATGATGAAAATAGGTAAATATCTTTAGAATTTAAAGCAGAGAGAGAGAGAGAGAGAGAGAGAGAGAGAGAGAGAGAGAGAGAGAGAGAGAGAGGCACAATATAGCACAGATTTAAAAAAACTGCATGTATGTACATACTAAGCCTCTTCGTCAGATACAACACAACACAAGGTAAAATTTCCATTGAAATATTGTTGGTTTGAATGCATAATTATATAAAAAGTATTAAACACTTATCTAATGTCTGGCCAGAAACACAGATTCCATGCCGTTAGTATATAAATGCCAAACGTATTGATTTATGCATTCTATAAGTTAATGAATTATGACTCATTATGAATGAAAAGTAGGTAGTTTGATAAAGTCGTTGACGATATGATTAATAAAAAAAAACCTGCAAATTTTCCAACATTATCTTAAAAAGAAAAAGAAAAAAAAGGAGGGAAATGCATTATAATCTAATCTGTTTTAAGATCATTATGTTGCCCGATTGGACCGAATTCTGACTGCGTCAAAAGCGACCAAGCAGCTTTTGCATTCTATTCTGCCGACTCCATGTCCTTTGGGGCCCTGATATGAGGCATCATCAATCACTTAGTAAGAAAACCCGCCAGACAATTAGCATCTTTAATGACCTTCTCTGACTTCGCTAGTCTTATTTAACCTATCTTCGGGCCAATCACATAAAAAAAAAAAAAAAAAAAAAAAAAATACGACTGAGATTTGGCGAGCAACGTGAGACACAAAAGAAGGCACGAAAGAATGATACGTTCTCCAGCCACGGAAGAGATCTGGCCCTCGGCCGAGTATATATTGCCTTGTTTATGTTATACCCAATAGCCAGACTGCTCAAATACATTTGCACTGATCTCAATTTCTGTGATTTCGTAGTGAGCTCAAGATGTCTTTTTCTTTCCATTTTATTTCAATGTGCGTGGACTGATGAAAACCCATCATAGATTCATAGTTATCTATCAAACTTAGCAAGGTGCAAGGCCAGATGTGTGCGTTACCCAGTGAATATCCTACTCCTTACTCATTACAAGATGTAAAGTACAAGTATACGTAAGCATAAGGTGGCGCTAATATCAATTACCATTGTCTTTAATTGGAATCATTTTGAGATGAGGTTTCTTAATCTGAGAATTAATTTCGATTTGTTGCGAACTTTTTTGTCCTCATCTTGGTAGTTTTTTGTGTTGTTTCTTCTTTCACAACGTTTCGGCCAAATGTCACCTCTTGCCTTCTTCAGGTGATTTTCCGCGACCTCGGATAGGAATGCTGAGTCTTGTAACCGTATCCTCAGTAATTACTGCCTTCCATAGTTTTTGTCTATCGCACCAAAAAATTAATTGTCAATAATCAATTTAAAATTTTACATTTGGTTATATATAAGTAAAATTAAGTAAAGTTGGCGACCGGAGTTGAGGGCGACCAGAAGGGTCCCTTTTAAATAGCTACAACACCGAGGAGTAGGGGGTGGAAACATTTTTCCCTGGATTGCTCCACTTTACCCTTGATACGTACCTTATATTGCTTAGTGTTAAGCAAATAGGTATCAAGTACCATTTTTAAAGTACCATTTTGGTATGACTCGACCTGGGATTAAATCCAGGTCTCCCGGACCATTGGTGAACACTCTACCCCCTAGGCCACTAATATGGACTGTGAATATACAAAGAATAAGTGATAAATGCACAGCTTTTTAATGCAAAATATACCTGCAGTGCAAAGTATATATTTCTGTTTAAAAACCAAGAAATTTAGAAATAGTTTTCTATTTCCATAATAAATTTATTTCAGTTATTCAAGCTCTTCAGATGGAATTTTCAATTCCATTTGACGAGCCTGAATAAGCAAAATAATTATCACAATATTTCGTGATTAAGACGGTTGTATATTTTCTAGAAACACGATTGATCCCTTTTCTAAAAAAAATATTTCGAAAGCAGAGAATCGATATAAGTCAGCCTTTCTTATTTTCAACATTGGTGTAACACATTTCTATCTCATTTATCTCTCTCGATTCGTACTAAACAAAAGCTATTCATAGAAAATATCCCCAAGAGTGATGCAACAATGTCTCCTCTTTATTTGTCTCTGTTTTTCAATTAGACTAGACTAGGCTTATATAATACTAATTTTCTATTTCGAAATTTTTCTTCTATTTTTGTAAAGTGACAATATATTCAGTCGGGTTTGTATTTTAAAAAAATCCTACAAGTCATTATATTCTTTATCTTTTCGCACATTTTTTAATCACACACACACACACACACACACACACACACACACACACACAGAAACACACCCACACATAAAATTTAAACAGTTTCCCCTTGGTTACAAGTCCTATCAACACGTTTTAGGGAATATCTATACACGCTGCCATAATGTAAATTCTGCTATTTTTTAAGAACATTTTCATATTTCATTAAACAATATCGACATCCTTTGTCAACACATTTTTGTATTTATTATTTCGAGTCACCGCATCGATTTTATAAAATCCGACAGGAGATGGTTAATAAACCTCCCAGGATTAATAAAGGCTCAATTCTTACATAGTACAAATGTACATGTAAAGATCATATTGCTTTTAAAATATACACACTCCTGATAATCCCCCAAGATCGGGCAGAAAGCACTAGGGAAACAATAAAACATTGGAGGTTTATTACGTAATTTCTGCCGAATATCATAAAACCGTTGCGGTGACATGAAAGGATAAATACAAATGTCGAGACAAAGTGTATATAAGCGACATTAATATTTGTCGACTTTACCAAGGCTTTCGACTCCATTCACAGAGGAAAGATGGAACAAATCCTACTAGCGTACGGCATACCTAAAGAAACCGTAGCGGCAATAACGATTCTCTAAAGAAACACTAAAGTAAAAGTACGATCACCAGATGGAGACACAGAATACTTCGACATTGTAGCAGGAGTACTACAAGAGGACACGCTGGCTCCGTATCTCTTTATCATTTGCCTAGACTACGTACTTAGAACATCGATTGACACAATCAAAGAGAATGGCTTCGAACTGACGAAGAAAAGAAGCAGAAGATACCCCGCAACAACAATTACCGACGCCGACTACGCCGATGACATAGCGATACTAGCAAATACACCTGACCAAGCCGAAACACTTCTGCATAGTTTGGAACGAGCAGCAGCAAACATAGGCCTCTATGTTAATGCACACAAAACGGAATATATGTGCTATAATCAAACGGGGGACATCTCCACTCTAGAAGGAACCCCTCTTAAACTAGTAGACAAATTCACATACCTAAGAAGCAGCGTCGAATCAACCGAAAAGGACATCGAAACGAGGTTAACGAAAGCATGGACAGCTATCAATAGGCTATCGAATATATGGAAATCAGACCTAACCGATAAAATGAAACGCAGTTTCTTCCAGGCAGCGGACACATCGATACTGCTATATGGATGCACTACATGGACGCTAACAAAACGGCTGGAGAAGAAACTAGATGGCAATTACACAAGAATGCTGCGTGCAATCCTGAACAAGTCCTGGCAGCAACACCCCACAAGACACCAACTGTACGGCCACCTGCCCCCTATCACGAAAACTATTCAAGTTAGGCGAACCAGACATGCAGGACATTGCTGGAGAAGCAGAGATGAACTCATAAGAGATGTACTCTTATGGATCCCCACACACGGCCGTGCAAAAGCAGGACGACCAGCACGAACGTACATTCAGCAGCTATGTGAGGATACAGGTTGTTGTCCTGAAGACCTACCTAGGGCGATGAACGATAGGGAGGAGTGGCGAGAGAGGGTCAGGGATATCCGTGCTACCAGCACGATATGATGATGATGATGATATATATATATATATATATATATATATATATTGTTAAAATTATATATATATATATATATATATATATATATATATATATATACAACATATAATTCAATCCACAAAAAGAAAATATTCAACATTAGAATATTAAATTTAAATAATATTGACAAAGAAATAATTGTAAATAACATCCTCAGAACAAATAGTTTTAAAAAAACAAAAACAAAAAAAAAACAATTAGTTACATTAAGATCGTAAATGTATTTCCAGCCTGTTAAAAGCATGGATATAAATCAATGTTTTAAAAGATTAACCGGACTTCTTGTTATTTTCATGTTGATATTTTAGAGCATTCATTTATATCAATGCTTTTAACATGATGGAAATAAATTTGTCATTAATTTGACTGATTGTTGGCTTTTAGAAATATATATATATATATATATATATATATATATATATATATATATATATATATATATATATATATATATATAACATAGAAATATCTCTTTCGTTATATTTGGTTTATACTATTGATGATTTCTGTTGGGTCATTTATACATCTTTCTGTATCAGCAGAAGACCGAAGAATGGTGCATCAGTTTATCCCAGATTCTACAAATAATGTTCAAACAGGGTTTTAAACAGAACACTGTCATTCGATTAAACCCGTTTAAAGAGCTAAGATATTCCGTCTATTTTAATAATAGTAATTCGGAGAGAAAGATATTAGCCTTTTACTTGTCTATTAGCAGGAGGTAAAAGATTATCAGCTTCCTCCTGGTTTTCAACTCAGTTTCTAGTTTCCATTTTTTGTCATAATTATAAGAAGCAAATGAAAAAGATTCGGTTATTATTTATTTAGAAATACCCAGTTAAACTATCGAAGTTATTTAGACCATTTGAAGACGATTTTTGTTCTGTAACGTTTTCAATAGAACATTAAAAAAAATGTAGAACAAATTAAAAAAAAAAAAAAAATTTATGTACTTGCTCATTTGAAAGGAAACCTGCGATTGACAGCACTACAATGAGATATTTGTGTAATCCACGTGGAGTACAGATAGAACCACGTCGTTTATAAATATCGACAGTCCATCGATGTCCGATAGTTATGTATCAAAATAAGAAAAGTCGATTCAAATAATATCTCAATCAGCTTTATTGGATCTTTCCGCCGATTATTCAATTCAGTACTTTTTTTCTAAAATCACCGTTTTTTTTTGTCTCGAATATTCCGTACATGAAGGAAAAAGCAACGAGGCACCTAATTCTGATCCCGAAAACCATGTTAAAATGTGGTTGTGGAGCGCAAATAAAAGCATTGGATCTGATCTTTAAAAAAATGTTCAAAACTTGTCAATAGAAACGCTTCGGAAACAAACCATACAGTCTACCAGAATTTTATGTCATTAATTTCTCCATTTTTTGGTGTTTCTCCTCTGTCTTTATTTTGATTACTCTCTCCTTCTTTCAATCTTTCTCCAGTACCTTTCTCTTTCAGATATACACACACACACACACACACACACACACACACATATATATATATATATATATAATATATATATATATATATAATTTTCTGGTTTGAATGAAGTGAATTGCAAATATCATCACACACACACACACACACACAAATGCAGAGATGCAAACAAAACGAAAGATACTACTTAATGCCTAATAATTCCCGTGCTGATGTATTTCGCTCGTTGGTTAAGCAGTATGATACTATGTCTAAAGTAAATTTGGGCAGATTTCGATCCCAGGTTCAAGCGTCCTACGTATTTAGCCACACTGAATTCAGTCTGTCTGTGGATCACTATATATATATATATATATATATATATATATATATATATATATATATATATATATATATATATATATATATATATATATATATATATATATATGTGTGTGTGTGTGTGTGTGTGTGTGTGTGTGTGTGTGTGTGTGTGTGTGTGTGTGGTTTAAAATATTCTTAATCATAGAGTTAGCACGAAAATGCCGGGGAAGGTCAAATTATGCTTCAAGTATATAATACCATAATAATAAAATGCGTTTAACTCACAAAATTGAGAGTAACACGTACTCTATCTTCAGCTAAACTAGTATTCAAGAAACGTATTAAATACCGGCTCATGGGTGAATTGACAGAGTTAAACTGAGATAGGTTTTCTTTTTAGTATGCATTATAAAATGTATTTTTCATCTTCATGATTATGCTCATATATATATATATATATATATATATATATATATATACATAACAATTTTAAAAATTAAAAATCTTTCTGGATCTATTTATTTCGAAACATTACCTTTTTCCTCTCTTTAGACCAACAGAATATATATATATATATATATATATATATATATATATATATATATATATATATATATATATAGTATACTAAGTCCAGTTAAACCGGAGTTGGGAGTAATTCCATCAGGACAAGAAATTATTCATGAATGAATATTTAAATTTTCCTGGTAAAGATCTCAATGTACCAATAATACAGAGCAATAATTTCTCTAAGAAAAAGCAACGAAACCAATCACAAAGGATTATAAATTTATTTCCATTCTGTTACGCATTTTTGAAATTTCCAAAAACACGAAAAAAAATTAACAGGACTTCTTCAGATCGTTTTGATAAAAAAAAATTAGAATAGACACACATGAGAGTGGGAGAGGATAGAAGAGTTGGAGGGGATAGAAGAGGGGTGAATAGTTACCTCTTCATTAAGCCCACTTCCGTTTTAAATTAAAATTTCGGTTAGCAATGTAGTAAATTTATTAAAAAAAAAAATTTAAATTAATATTTTTTTAAAATTTACATTTAGACTTAAATTACAGATATTTTTAATTAGATTTAAACTTTAATTAATAATCTCTGAGATTATTAATTAAAGTTTAAATCTAATTTGACTGTTGGACTGTTTTTCCCCTCTTTTAATTTTACTTGCATACTGTCAATTTTTCATCGAATATCTATAGACTTGCATTCTGGATATTTCAGCAATGTATAAACCAATTCCCCAGCAAGCTGGCTATGAGATCCACAGAAAACTGTCAACCGAATGATCTTTCGTTTTTGGACATGCATGACGGCCAAAAGGGAGATTTGTGTATTTTTACGAGTCACTTAATTATCGACACAACGACGATCATGACTTCAATTTCACAATCCTAATTGGGGATAAGTGGTTTTGCTTTTCCCCGAAACTTCATGATCATGATCATCGAGACTAAGATTTCTTCTATCAACAGGGAAAAATTAGTCTCCGTGTCTTGAAAATCTTTCCCACTGGATTGACGGTTAAAACATAAGAAATTAACGTTAGTTGGCCATTTTTTCTATCAACCTGTCTGTGTTTTCCTTTCTTGAAATAGAGAATATCTTTATCTCTTCGTCTCCACTTCTTTTACTGGTATAATGAAAACCTATGATGAAACTGTCAGAGATATGCAAAAACATCCTCCCATGAGAAGAGAATTCGATTTATACATGGCTTAAACGTCCTCTACTGACAGAGGAAAACTACATCACGTATTTCAATACTCATCTTACGTATTTTAGGGTAGTAACAACATAAATAAACATAAGAATCATGTTTCTCTTATCCCGTGTCTGACTTTTTCTTAGCTTATATGGACAATATCTTCATTGGCTCGTCTCCTCTACCTTCCCTGAGAATTTTCAAGATGACTACAATACAACAATTCGCATACCTTCAATAACAGTGATACTCTTATATTTAAACATTTAGAATTGCGAATGACTGTGTTATTCTTATAGATTATCAAATTTATTCAAAGGTATCTCTTTGTAAGACAAGACACGTTTTTTTGATCGCTTTAACGTTATGTTGAGCAATTTACTTGACTTCTATCATCTTCCATAAAGCCTTTTATCTTTGACAGAAAACGCACCTTGCATCTTATCATACCCTCAGCCCAATAAACGTGCCAACAGCATTTCATCCTATTGTTACTATTTAAAGTAAACTCCTTTTTGTCCAAGAACACCTTATTCATTTTAGGTGTTCTTTGATCCAAATCACTTTTTCCTTTGTAACTTACACACGATTTTTCATGCAAGTATGAGTCAAAGCGAGAATACACTTTCTCGACCGAATCAGACTGAACTTTCTTCATTCTTTTTTCACTGATATTAAGATTACATTGATTTTCGAAGCCACAAGAATACAATGCAACTTTTTAAAGTCTCTCTTGGAAAGTTCTGACTGTGTCATAAGTTTCCGACATCTACCAGAATTGCTAATGGCGTCTCGAGAACGAGGTAGATTTGATCCATAGTAACAAGTCCATTGTTCTAATCATTATATGATACCATTTTGCCTTTAATTTTTCGGTGATGTTTGACACGTGAGAAATCGGAATGAGCTTATGTCCTTAATGAAGTTGAATATTTAGAAAGGGGTTATGAAATTTTTACTACGTGTTTAATGTTTACTTCACCATAGCTCTCTCTCTCTCTCTCTATATATATATATATATATATATATATATATATATATACGAGGATAAATAGATAAGTTTCCAGAAATTCTTCGTATGGGCACTTTTATTGACAGTACACACACGAAACTCAAGCACCTTCGAAGTAATCTCCTCCGGATGCAATGCACTTGTTGTACCATTCCAACAACTTCTGGAAGGTCCCATGTAAGTCCTCTTATGTGAGCGTGCCAATGACCTTCGCCACAGCCTCTTTCATCTCCTCAATTGTCTCATAACTACAGCCTCTGAGCTAAGGGAATAAGAAAAAGTCACAGGGAGCAAGGTCTGGACTACAGGGAGGCTGAGGAACTGTCTTGATAACCATGATGGTCAAATAGTCTGTGACAAGGATTGAGTTGCAGACTGGTGCAATGTCCAGGTGGAAATGCCACTGACCCGATTTGAAGAGTCCTGGCCTCTTCCGACGGAATCTATTCCTGAGCTCCCTTAAAACCTCAACATCGTAACCCTAACCCTAACCCGTTGGCCAATTAACTCTGCTGCATCGACTTCCTTACTCCTCCCGCATCTCTCATCATCCCTCACAAACTCCCTTCCTTCCTTGAATCTCTTTTGCCGCTCACAAAGTGATGCACGATTCATGGAAGATGCTCCAAAAGCTGTCTGAAGCATTCCATACGTTACTGTGGCATTTTTTCTAAGTTTAAAACACAATTTTATTGCATATCGTTCTTCTAAAGTGTCCTCACGTCCAGATTGCATTTTTGAAACTTCACCAGCTGTAAAAATCAGGCTTAATAGTGTGTATTCTAATTCCTGCTGTAGCTGTTCATTTGAACATGAAATCATAAAAATTGGTCAGTCATCTCATACGAAGTATAGCAATAACATACTAAAATTTTAAGGTTCTACGCCAATTTTAAATGCCTGTAAAAAAAGTATGGAAACCTTTTGAATGCACAACGTATATATATATATATACAGAGAAACAGAGAGAATCATAGTGAGAGAAAGCAAGAGAGAAGATACATGAAGGTTTTTTTAAAGCTTGTGCCTTTTAGAACACTTTAAACTATTTAATTTCTTTTTTAAAGAGTACGTTTCATTTTGATCATGTCACATCAATATTAAACATTACTTTTATTTAACAGCTCTGAATTCCACCTATCCTAACTTAGTAGGTGCAGAGAATAAAATTACCTGTGCCGATTCTTCTGGCTCACGGTATTTTTTCTTAGTTTTTTCACCCCATGCTTATTGACAGTCAATACACCTTGATATTTCCTCAGTAATACATGCTTGCCGCGGCATTTCATTTTCAGATGGGATATCAACGAATGGGAGGGTTCCCTTCTTTAGAATTTGAAGATATTTTAAAACATCTTCAAATACTTACGCTTTTAAAACCCGTTGTTTATGTTTTGCACGTATCACAGAATTATATATATATATATATATATATATATAGTGTAAAACAAAAGTGAGTACACCCGTCACATTTCTGCAGATATTTAAGTATATCTCTTCATGGGACAATACTGACAAAATTACACTTTGACACAATGAAAAGTAGTCTGTGTGCAGCTTATATAGCTGAGTTAATTCATTTTCCCCTCAGAATAACTCAAAATATAGCCATTAATATTTTGAGCTATTTTGAGGGAAAATAAATTAACTCTGTTATGTAAGTTGCATATAGAGTACTTTTCATTGTGTCAAAGCGTCATTTTGTCAATGTTGTCCCATGAAGAGATATACTAAAATATCTGCAGAAATATGAGGGGTGTACTCACTTTTGTGATACACTGTATATATATATATATATATATATATATATATATATTATAAACAAAACATTTTAGAATATCGGAAAATATGTTATTGCTGCAGTAACATATTTGGAAAGGGGATTTTCTCATTTTGCTTCATCTTAATAAAATTTCTCATTTTCTTGATACTAAAGAATTTGTAAATGTAGTCTTAAAATTAACATATAGTGTAAAACAAACAAAAATAATGAACTATTTACATAATACAAACCTATTTGTCTTTTTTTCCGTGGAAATTCTCCTTATAATTATAAGCATACCATATAGATTGGCAAAAATATTATATATCATCATATAAAGTAACTGCTCCGCCACTGCAACGCAGTATACAATCAAAATCCGATAAATAGATGGATGAAGGGATGCATTCTCCCCTTCCCTAAAAAGGGGGACCTCGGATTAGCCAAAAACTACCGAGGCATAACACTTACATCCATAGCTGCCAAAATCTACCATGCCCTACTACGAAACTGAATAGAACCCAAAATCGACAACATACTTAGAAAAAACCAAAATGGCTTCCGAAGAAATAGATCCACGACCTCACAAATATTAACCATCCGCAGAATCCTTGAAGGTGTACGGGCAAAGAACCTACAAGCGACATTAATATTTGTCGACTTTACCAAGGCTTTCGACTCCATTCACAGAGGAAAGATGGAACAAATCCTACTAGCGTAAGGCATACCTAAACAAACCGTAGCGGCAATAACGATTCTCTATAGAAACACTAAAGTAAAAGTACGATCACCGGATGGAGACTCAGAATACTTTGACATTGTAGCAGGAGTACTACAAGGGGACACGCTGGCCCCGTACCTCTTTATCATTTGTCTAGACTACGTACTTAGAACATCGATTGACAAAATCAAAGAGAATGGCTTCGAACTGACGAAGAAAAGAAGCAGAAGATACCCCGCAACAACAATTACCGACGCCGACTACGCCGATGACATAGCGATACTGGCAAATACACCTGACCAAGCCGAAACTCTTCTGCATAGTTTGGAACAAGCAGCAGCAAGCATAGGCCTCTATGTTAATGCACACAAAACGGAATATATGTGCTATAACCAAACGAGGGACATATCCACTCTAGAAGGAACCCCACTTAAACTAGTAGACAAATTCACCTACCTATGAAGCAGCGTCGAATCAACCGAAAAGGACATCGAAACGAGGCTAACGAAAGCATGGACAGCTATCAATAGACTATCGATTATATGGAAATCAGACCTAACCGATAAAATGAAACGCAGTTTCTTCCAGGCAGCGGTCACATCGATACTGCTATATGGATGCACTACATGGACGCTAACAAAACGGCTGGAGAAGAAACTGGATGGCAATTACACAAGAATGCTGCGTGCAATCCTGAACAAGTCCTGGCAACAGCACCCCACAAGACACCAACTGTACGGCCACCTGCCCCCTATCACGAAAACTATTCAAGTTAGACGAACCAGACATGCAGGACACTGCTGGAGAAGCAGAGATGAACTCATAAGAGATGTACTCTTATGGATCCCCACACATGGCCGCGCAAAAGCAGGACAACCAGCTCGAACGTACATTCAGCAGCTATGTGAGGATACAGGATGTTGTCCTGAAGACCTACCTAGGGCGATGAACGATAGGGAGGAGTGGCGAGAGAGGGTCAGGGATATCCGTGCTACCAGCGCGATATGATGATGATGATGATGTTTAAGACAGCTTTATCGAAATTAATCATATCGCACCAATAATGGAAACACCGGTAAGTAAACAGATTATTGAGAACATAATGTTTTATTTGTTTCACGGAGTTTTTATTATATGATTGAATTTGAAATGAGACAGCAGAGAAAATATAAAACTATGTTAAACAAGAGCCCTTACACTTGTTAAAAAATATAAAAGTCTTCAATCGAAAAATGTTTTCATGCGAGTACATACATAAAATCACTGTAATGTGTGTCCTATGAATCAGTTAACTTCATTATTATCTCCGTCAAGCATATTTCATCACACAAACTTATTTTGATAGTTACCATACATTGTGATGTGCCAGTATAGATGTATGTACTCACATGTTGGCATATCATAAAAATAATACAGTTATCTGTTTGTCATACACTGGGGACTTCAATCGATTTTTTTAAAGATCTGAACAATTGAATACAGGGAGTAAATAGCCTTTTAAATATCTCATAAAGTGTGTGTTTTTTAAAGGATTTCAGCTGTTTGCGTCATTTTAGAATATTTCAGAACTTCCAATCTTTCTTCTATATTTTCATGGTTTATTGGATTACTAACGATGCTCATTGACTTTTAATGCTTTTTTCTCACTCTTTATTCGCCATCGCTATTCTAGTAATTCTCGCTTTTGTGCATTAAATCCTTCTCTTTCATTTTAAAATCTTGATCTAAGGTTTCAGCAGAAACTTTATGGTTTCGAATTAAGCTTTCACTTGTTCATTCTTCTAAGTACTTTCGATTTCAGGAAGTGTTACCTGCGATTACAAATGTGCAAAATTAACTTTCAGAGATATAAAGAAAAGAAAATCGGAAAAAAACAAAAAAGCCAGTGTTTTTTTTTAATTATTGCTATGGTATGTATATCTTCCTGAGCAGATACTGACAAGCTATAAGCATAAGATAGACACCAGTTGATATTGGAATACATCCAATTTACATGCGATACTATACCTCCCTAAACGTGGTAGATAGTTGGTCCTTGATAGCTTCTGTGTTTCTCTTGATTGTTCATGAGAACCTCCGAAATACCTGCTCTTGTCTTTTCTGTGTTTTTTTAGGGGTGATCAAGATCGACCTTTTTTTTTTTGACAGTATCTTCTAGCTGTTCATTATCACTTTATTCCAGTGTGAAAATCATAGATCTTCTCCGGGTCTTCATTGCTCAATTCCTTCTCGATTTCGACATGTGTGAGTTCGATGATTCTGAATCTAAACTGATTCACATGGGCTCATACATGCCTCCCATTTTTCTCTAATTTTGCCGTTTTATGCTCTTTTTGTAATAGAAATTTGAAACATTTTCTTTTGTTGAAAATAATTATGGTTGAAGGGCTTAGTTTAATTCCTGGATGTGAAATCATTTGATAAATGTAGAGAAATCTAGGTAGGTACACTTCTATGATTTCATTATATGGGGAAAATGTTTTTAACATATTTTCATTGTTTGAATCATTTTTTCTACAATCACATTAAATTGCCGGTTTTACTATTGTATCTTGTATGAAATGTACTCAATATATTTTAGTCATCAACATAGATTTTCGTCGCAAAATGTTGGCGTATTGTCTGTGACTATCGCTTTGGGTACTCCATTTTTTTGTGAATGCGGTTCACAGTACTTGCTTTACGATTAACACTTATCTGTCCGTTGATTTAATTATCTTAGACCATTCTTAATCGCATTAAGAATAAGCCTATGTTTTTACTCACATAGACCCTAATCCATGGTACTTTTTCTTTGTTTAAAATGCGTTATTTTAGCACATTGTGGGAAACTTTTAAAAATAAACTTGTATTTCTCACGAATATACAGGCCACCAATTTTCAACATTAACTTCCTTTGAGCTGCCATTATGCCACAATGCACATGATCATGTACTCTTTTTAATATATCCTTTGTTAGAGTTTGTGGAAGTACTAATATCTCCATTGTATATTATGCCCTTCTCTATAATTAGTTTATGTCTTATTTCATTGAATATTTTATCTCTGACTGAGCAATTGCTCCATATTCTTCTCTTTATTCGATTTTGTCTTTTTCTTAACACAGGGTCTTGTTTTTTTTCTATTCTGAGTAAATTTAGGGTCAAAACGTTCGTTTCCACTCAGTGTGTACCATAGGACCAACGTTTTGTGCTGTAAAGAAGGAAGTCCACAGAAAAAGTAATACTCAAACCCGAAGGTAAGGGAAAAAATGTAGCAGTCGTTTTTAATCAGCTATGATCTCTGCAACTCGAAAAGTTCCTTCTTCTCCCTTCCTCTCGGTGGTGACGGTGTGTGTGTGAGCGCTGGCTGTTTGACACGCGCTTGTCACTTCAGATAGGTCGTAGCAGACTGGGATATGACGGGTCGGGGCCTCCGGAACATTTAATGCACCCGTTTTGACAACTGCCTTCAACTCTGCCAACATCTCATTACTTGTTTTCTTATATAGAGATTTTGGAGAATAAATTGAAGATCTGCGAATGTTCGATGTAACTAGTGAAACATGTGATATTACATCTGTGATTATTTTAAAATCACGTCTAACTTTGCAGGTCATTCTGCCCGCACGCGCTAGTCTCTTGACACCTCCACAGATTAACGACAGCGCCCGTCCGTAATATTACAAGTGTAGCATTTTGTCTTCTACATTTTTGAGATTTTCTTCCTTTCCATTACCAAACTTTAGACTGGGTAAGATGTCTTCTTACGGAATTGTGCAGCCTTTTACGCACATGACGTGAAAATCAAATGCCATAATTCTCGATGAAGTGACTCTTGGCAACTCTATTCTGGTTGTATGTATGAATTGTAATGGTTTGCACTCAATTTTTTTTTTTTAAATATGCATTCTTATTAAAACGTTATGCACCATTTCAGTACTTCACACTAATGCACGTGCTTCCTTTTAAATATTCGAGTAATTTATTTTATTCTGCCCTAAAATTTCTTGATACATATATTACTGGGTGACATTCTTGTGATATGATTTCTGCTACGGCATGTTCACTCATCTCGGTGGTTAACGTAAGATATATTTGTATTTTTTGTGGTGTTCTAAGATCCAATTAAACACGACGTTCTTTTTGCGAACGGTTACATCAGGTCCTTATTAAAGGTCGTTACTTACGATATAATTTTTTATACAAAAAATGTCCATTCTATTTATTTCTTGGTGTGGATATTTCTGTTATATTCTTGGTTCAACCATTATTGATATTTTTTCACAACTCACAGTCTCCCGTAGCCAGAAATAGGTATGTGATTTCATTCTCTCTTCCCCCTTGCGTTTAATCGTTTAATTTCTTAACCCTAGCTAATTCAAACATCTTCTCTATGTTTTTATATACTCCAGTTCCTCTAGCGTGCTTAAGATTTCAATCGACCACTCATTTTTAATGATATGTATATTTCACTGAGTATATATTGAAGGTTTATCAACATTAGATAAACGCCGGTAGATTTTGTGTTTCTGTTCTTAGGTATACCTAATTTACATACAATACAACAAATTCTTTCTTTTGACATCAGATAAATATAATGTTCAATATTTTTATTTCTTAGTAATTTCATCTAGTAAGATATGTATTGCAATATATTTTCTTCGGTTTAAGTATTCGATCATACCTGTTTGGAGAAGTTTTACATTCAGTTGACTGATTATTCAATTAATTCGATATGTGTGTACATACCGTAACTATTTTCACTGTCGATTACTACTGCATTTAGATATTCATTTTTATTTAAATATTTTTATGTTTTAAAAAACTTACTGAGTAAATTAAAACAATAAATGTTTTCTACGTGTACATGTTCCATACGAGTACTATGCATTATACTGTTTTATATTTTTTATCAGTTAATTTTGAATAAGTATATTAGAATAAAAATATTTTCATGGTGTTTTATTTTTTCCGAAGAAATCTATTTCAATCCATAATTTCTGGAAGATTTACACAGAATATTAGCCTTCTTACAAATTAATTCCCTATGCATAACTTTCTCCTTAAACTGCCGTTTGAGGGTCAGAACTGAAAACTTCTTTGTCAACCTGTCTGTTATAAACAAAACATATAAAATTATTATTTATCTCGCTGTTGCAGATTACCTCATGAACATAATGCTACTACCCCTTTTTATTTTATTAAAAGCTAATTTACTACTAAAAAAAAATATCAGATTTTATCACGTCTAATGAGCCACTACGTAATAAAAAAACTGATATTGTCACGTACTAATTATCACCCAATTCTATTGCATCATGACTCCATTCAATATTACATATAATTTTCCATCCAAAACTTTGTAAGCATGTACGAAAAAATAATTATTTGAAACTAATCCCAGGTCGCGTCATAACAAAGACTTTAAAAATGGTACTCGATACCTCCTTGCTTAACACTCAGGATTATAATGTACGTATCAAGGGTAAAGTGGAGCAATCCAGGGAAAGGAGTAGCGCCCTTCCGTACACCTCGGTGTAGTAGCTATTGAAAAGGGAGCCTTCTGGTCGTCCTCGACTAAAGGGAGACAACTTTACTTTTTACTTTATATTTATTTTCAATTAATAATTGCAATATTGAGCATTTTGACTTCGTAAAAAAAAGCATGGAATTCTGAAAGTAGGCATGGTTCAAAATATTCCAAATTCTTCTATTTGTTTCTGTCAATGCTACGGTTGATAAACGTTTTTAAATCCGGCGATATTCTAGATTAGGGGTGTCGACAAAAGGATCACAGCTATATCTAATCCGGTCTTATTATTATTATTATTATTATTATTATTATTATTATTATTATTATTATTATTCCTTGAGAGTTTTTCACATCAGAATTAGCTGATGGTCTTTCCCTGGAGTTTGAGTGACATCAAGTCTCCTCAAGTCTCCAGGATTCTTCTCAGTATTCTGTCTGACATTAATGCAGTAGTTTAGATGGTCTTCACTCGTCCTCTTATAACCAAGTCCTCCAGTTCCTTTATTGGTCCTTTGATGACTGTAACAAGAGCACAAATTACAATTTGTTTAGACGTCAATTTCATGTACCAGTGTTTCTTCTATTGCCAAGCAATATCGAGGCATTTATCCTTCTTTTCACTTTCATTTAATCTTATTCTGTGGTCAGCTGAGACAGCAAAGCTCATAATTTTGCAAATTCTCTTCTTTCCTTTTTTTTGTTAATTATCATAAGGTCTGGTCGCCTGTCTGGCATTACATGATCCGTTTGTTTGTCAGAATCACAGAGGAATTTGTGGGTGCCATTCTCAAGGACAGCTGCAGGACTGTGCATATAATATTTGTTCGCATGGTCAAATTTCAGTTTCTTGCACAATTCCCTATGGATCAGTTTGCCCACCAAGTGGTGTCTTCTACTTTTTCTGGGCTAATTTACTGCATTCACATTTTATGTGATTGATGGTTTCGTCTTTATCACTACATAACCTACATTTGCTGTTTTGTTGCGTCTTATCTTTTCTTGCTTTGATATGATTTGGTTCTGAGAGCATTGTTTTGTGTTGCTATAAGAAGAGACGCAGTTTCTCTCTTAAAGCTTCACTTTCTCAGCCACGTTCATGTTTTCTTGTAAAAGACGTCGCTTATTAGTCGCTTAAAACGTCCGTAGAGTTGTTTTCTTCCCATTTTTGTTATCTGATTATTGTCGTTCAGTTGGTTCTCATGTTGTCAGTATTGTTTCTGGTGGCTGTAATCAGTCTCCCTCCAGTCTTTTGTTTGTAGCCTTCAAGTCCTTGCATTGACGTTTCAACACTTTCTTCAATACTGGTAAGTCATCTTCCTCATTCTTTTCTTGACACATAAACTTTCAATGACATCTATAGGAAGTAATGGCTTATGCATGTCCATTTGTTTTCTTGTTCTCTGTTCTATTTGTTTAAGTTTTTCTCTGGTCCACTTTAAGAATTTTTCGAAATATCTTACGAGGGGAACAGCTACACCAACATTAGCTGATGATTTCCCAAATGAGTCAGTGTGGGAACAAATCTTTTCAAATCACCAGGACTCTTCTTAGGATTCTGGAAGATCGCAACAATTCTGTAGTTTGGATGGTCTCTACTCGTTCTCTTATTTACGAATCATCCAGTCACTGTACCAATCTTTTGGTGACTCCACCGAGTGCACCAGTCACAATTACTCTTACCGTCACATGAATATTCCATAGTTTTTACAATTATCAAGCAATCCCTTAGTACTTATTTATCTTTTTGCTTTCTTTTAATTATATACCTGTGGTCATCTGCAATGGCAAAATACATTCCTTGGTTGGTCTCTTTTTTTTTTTGTTGATTATAACTAGGTTTCGTCGTCTGGCCGACATTAGATGTTCTGTTTGTATCACAAAATCAGAGGGAATTTTGTGCGTCTGGTTTTCAAGGACATATTCTAGGTTGTACATATACTATTAATTTGAATGGTCAAACTTTACTTTCTGGCACAATTCCCTGTGGATCATCTTCCACATCCAAATATGTCTTGAATGATTATTTTTTTTCTGAGCATTTGACACTAGTTTTAGTTGCTGTTTTTGATTGAAATCTGAATGGCAGCAAGCTTTGTCAAGTCACTTCTAATTGTCTTTGCAATTTTGACAGTATTGTTGTCTGTATAATTACTATAGTTCCTCTGATATTCTTATCCCCCAGTCACCTTTACGGGCCTTTTAGGATCGGACCAGAGATTGCACATACAATTTACGGCACTGTAAGTTCATGTTCTACTGATTTTTCAGCTCTCTGTCAATATTACTGTATTTCCCATATTTTCGCATTATCCTATATTCATTCAAATGCTGATTAAAGACAAATTTATACGACATGCCATTTTCTTATTTCTTGATGAATTATTATTATTATTATTACAGAATATTATGATAAAAACATAATTATAGAATTTGTAAAGTGTTATCGGTATTTCTTGATAATTTCTATCCACTTTCTTATACAGAATGAAAATTCACAATATGCATGAGTTTCACCGATACTTTTTTAAAGCACAATTTAAAAATCAAAAAGAGCTCACACCTTTTTCTGGATATATATATATATATATATATCAAGGAAAGGATGTGAACTTTTTTTATCTTTATATTGTGGATCATGATGTGTTCTTAGTGTAACGGCTACTAGAGTAAGAAATGGAACTAGAGACGCGAGTTCAAATTTTGTACGAGTTTGTTAGAGTTTCGCCCTGCGCTAATGTCTAAACAAAATGTATGAATCTATTGGTTAAGCTATGGGAAAAATATTAAAACAGGATGTGGTCTTTAGACTGGGTTAGGTAATCGGTATCGGAGAAGGAAAACTTCGAATTAAACACCCCTTTACTCAGCTTAAAAAACGTCCCATCCTACCCCGCTGGAATGATTCGATTAATAATAAATGAATTTTCTTAAACGATCGTGGGATTTATTTTCATAATTCAATCCAGTTTGCAAATACAAACGATATAACACTACTATGCACGGCTAATTGAACACTTTTAGATATTTTTATTATTTTCTTTTCATATTTCGTGATGTGCTATTGATTATTTCCTAGCCGAAAAACAAACCCCCCTCTACAGAGTTTACCGAAGACTTTTAATATGTCACGATTTTATTGCCGTCGACAAAAATGTAAGCTATATTGGCTGATCTTCTTCAGTTTATGATTACTTCCAAAACTTGATATACAGATTGGACTAATTACCAACAACCATGACAAATTTAATCAGATCTTCACCATCCAATTACCTGACAAAAAAGTAAAGAACAGACATTGGTATCAGAATCGCTTGCAGGAATTTCCAAATTTTCCACTTTTCTTGTAATCGAAAAAGACATCGACACACGGATAACGAAGGCATGGACAGCTATCGATAGGCTTTCGATCGTATGGAAATCAAACCTGAGCGATAAAATGAAACGCAGTTTCTTCCAGGCTGCGTTCATGAATATGGATGCACTACTTGGACGCTGACTAAACGGCTGGAGAAGAAGCTAGACGGCAATTATACAAGAATGTTGAGAGCAATATTAAACGAGTCCTGGCAGCAACACCCCACAAGGCACCAACTATACAGTCACCTACCACCTATCACGAAAACTATCCAAGCTAGACAAACCAGACATGCCGGGCACTGCTGGAGAAGCAAGGACGAGCTCGTAAGTGATGTACTTCTGTGGACCCCCACATATAGCCAATCAAAAGCCGGACGATTAGCTCGAACATGTATACGGCAGCTATGTGATGATACGGGATGTAACCCTGAAGACCTGCCAGAGGCGATGAATGATAGGGAGACGTGGAAAGAGAGGGTCAGGGATATCTGTGCTGGCCGCACGACATTTTTTTTCTCTGGTTATTTTTTATCTGTTGATGCTTGCGTTGTAAGTATTGTTTCTGGAGGCAGCAATCAATCTTCGCCCACACTTTTTTATGTAGTGATCTAGTCGTAGTATCGATGAATCGACATTATCTTGAATTCCGAGGAGTCCTCTCTCTCATTTTATTGACACATACATTCTTTCTCCGTCATCTTTGGGATGTAAGGCCTTATACCTCGTCAAAAATGTTCTTCTTCTTCGGTGCATTTGTTGAAGTTCTTATCTGTTCTAGTTTAAGAATGATTCCGAGTATTCAGCGAGAAGGAGAGTCAGGGTATTTATGTGTTTGATGAGATTTCTGCTACGTAGTTTGATTCCAAGTAGTTTCCCTGATCTCTTGAGGTATTCTTTTCGATTTTTTCTTTCTTTTCCTCATGTTTAATAATGTCTATTCCTTACCTCATTTGGCGTTTTCCACTATTCATTATCAGCATGACCCATTTTTCTATGCAAAATTCCATCCCTATATATTCACTCTATATCCTCGCTGCCAGCATTAGGGTTTCCTTTTTTATTAAGAATAAACAGTTTGATGTAATCAATGTTCATTGGGATTTTTCTTGCAATTTGTGGTGATTGTATCCGTATTTGGATTTTCTAAGTATGTGATTTAGCGGCATCATGACTATTACAAATAGCATTGGTGATAGTGCGTCTCCCTGGAAGATCCCACACTGGATTATCAACCCGTTTAAGCTTTTTTTTCTTCAGCAGAAAGTTCCGATCTCTAGATTCTCGTTGCATTTTCGATATACATCATGACTTCGCCGGATACAAGATATTTTGTGACAGTCTATTATCCAACTTTGGAGGACCGTATTTTATGCCTTTTTGCAGTCAATCCCCGCTATTGCTAGTTTTTTTCATCATGTTTTGTTGTTCTTGAGGATGTGTTGATCAATATATAGTAGCTCTCCTGTTCTTTTCGTTCCCTTCCAGCATCATTTTGGCTCTCCGGGTAAGTGTCCGTGGCTAATTAGCGAATGTCGTACCTAAATTCATGCCGTTAGTATTTTTTTCATCATCTGCAGGTGTATTATGGATTGGTTGTTGGGAGCGTTTACTTTCTGAGGTTCATTTATGATCGGAGTGATCTTTCCTTTTGTCACCAATTCGAGTATATCTATTTTTTGTAACTATCTATTCCTTCCGATCACCAATCTGTCATGGATTGAACTGCTTTTTTTTAAAATTATTATTCATGTGTGCTATCATGTTCTAAAATTTTACAGTTTGGTACTTTTGCGAGTATGGCTCTGTTTGAATCATGAAGTATTTTCGTCTTTGTTCCTTCTTCGAATACTTGTACCTCTTTCCCCGACTAGCTTATCCATTCATCTTTTCTATTTAGTTACATTGGTTGCAATATTTTGCTCAAAATTATTTTCCTTGTCATGTGGTTGTTGGTGTGTCTTCATGCATTCTCCTCCGACTTGCTGCTTGGATTTTTTCGTTGTTTAGGATTGTCCTGTTCTGTGTATATTTTCTTTTATCTTGCTTCATTTTATTTTTAGCCTTCCTTCTTTCACCAGTACGCTCCGTTTTTCAGTTTTACTTGTGTTACTTTTTCCTTTTTGTTCAAACATGATCGTGTGTCCCTCCTCTGTCTCATTATTTTCTTGTTGTTAGGGTTTCTTATCGGCGTTTTGAGTCTCTTTTTCCATTCAAATTTTGGGATTCGGTTCGTGTTCTTTAGGGAACTGTGATTATTTTCATAGACTAATTTTGCCCCTGCATTGATTAGTTCGTTTAATTACGTAGAGTTTTTTTTTTGTTGTTGTGATATGTATTAATAATTCGTTTATTTTTTTCAGTTTCTGCCTTGAATGTTCTCCAGTCTATATTTCTTAGTGTAATAATCTAGTCTTCTTTTCAGACATACTTCTCTTTATGCTTCCTATTTTCATTTCTTCTTATCTCAGCGCTTGTTCTGTGTCGATTTGGGTATTTAGTGCTTCGTGTGTTATTAATTTGCGGTTCATTACAGTTAGAGTTCTTGTTTTTCAGTATTTGGTGTGTCGGCTATTGTATTATAGTCCTGTTGTCTTGATTCCCAAATAATTTTCTGGTGTATTTTTAATATTTCAAGGCCAGAAATCTAAACTTTCTTTCTGATCGTCCTTAGTAGGCGAATATTTGGCTTGTTGTCAGAAACCAAGCACATTTTTCCTTGATTTCAAACATTCTTTTTCTTAACCCTCGTTGTGTTGAGTTGCTAAAAAATAACAGTGCAATGCAAGTTTATCTTCCCTATGCTAGGTTTCGTCTTGGTATCTCTGGTTTGTGCGATTACTTAGGTATTCATTCATGTACCCCAAAACCCCAAAAAAGAACAGCCAACATTCACTGGATGACGACCTGATACCTTATGTTAGCTAGCAACAGAGCATGTCGATCATGAAACCCAGACTTATTTTTTCGGTCTCACCTTGTGCTATGTTTCAATGTAACATCGCCATAGATAGTATATAGCTGCTATACCAGATTTAGGGGTTGTTTGAAATCTGTGCACCAGTCACAGAAGTGACAAAGTACTCTTCAAGTAATAGAACTCATAAGCAAGTAAAAGAAATGGTATTATCAAGTTGTTGTTCCGTCATCTATAGATGAGTAGCAGTACTGATCTATTTGATCCTGGTCATTGAACTATGAAGTTACTCCGCCCAGTATCTGGTGAGGCTTACCGTTGACTCAGCTTTGGATTTATCAAGCTTACTTAACTTCCACCATACTTTGTCCCATGGCTTCTTGCGATATGTATGCAGTGTATTTTCCCTTCCCTCTCCTTCTTTCAGATCTGTTAAGTTTTAACTTTGTTAAAGTCTAGTTGATTATTTTTCAAACTCAAAGGCAATTAAGTGCTTCGATTTCTAAGATTTAGCTCTTCCATATCATTACATAGTGATTACTGGCTTTAACAAAAAACAAAAACAAAAAAAAACCCAAAAAACAAAAACAAAAAAACAAACAAGAAAACATTGTAAACATTAAATTATTCGTTTCTGTCCTACTAAATCCAAATAGACAAAAATTACAGATGTGGACAAAAGAAAGTAACAGAATTAATCATGAGTTTGTTAAAAACAGTTAAAGCAAAGACACATTTTTAAAGGCTATACACTCTATTCGTTCACTTCTTCGAGACATAGTTCACTTTCGAATTTACTTATTTTAATTATTTATGTATTAATTCTATGTTTTGCCTTTCAACTCCCGCTGTTTAAACAAACCTCTGTCTTCGATATCGAAAATTTCTTACTTGTATTTAATCTTGAGTTTTCGTCACAGAGCAAAAATTATTTCTCTCTTTTTCCTTTCTTCATCATTTTTTTTACATTCCTAATCTTTCCTTACACTTTCTACTTCTTATGATACCTTAACAGGATTTTTAATAATAATAATAATAATAATAATAATAATAATTATTATTATTATTATTATTATTATTATTCATTAGAGTTTTTCACATCAGCGTAAGCTGGTGGTCTTTCACTGGAGATTGGGTGACAGCAAGTCTCCTCAAGTCTCAGTATCCTGGCCTTTTTCAATAGTGCAGTTGTTTGGATGGTCTCTACTCAGCCACCATCTTCCAAATCTTCCTGCCCCTGTATTAATCTTTTAGATCTGTGCCAACAGCATCATTCACCATTGGTATAATTGTCACCTTCATGTTCCACAGTTTTTTCAATTCTCTAGCAAGGTCGAGGTACTTATCTTTCTTTTCACATTCTTTCAGTTTTATACTGTGGTCAGCCGGTACAGCAAAGTTGACAATTTTATAGCTTGTCTTTATTTGGTTGATTATTATAAGGTCTGCTCTTCTGGCCAAGATTAGGTGATCCGTTTGTATACCAAAGTCCCATAGGAATTTGTGTGTGTCATTTTCTAGGACAGGTGCTGGGTTTTTGCATATACCATTTGTTGGCATGATCAGATTTAAATTTCTTGCACATTTCCCAGTTGATCACATTGCAAACCCAGTCGTGTCTAGCCTTGTACTCCTTCTGTGTTAATTTGATGCATTCGCTTATAATGTGATTGATGGTTTCATCTCTGTCCCTGCATAGTCAACATTTGCTATTTTGTTGCGTCTTGTCTATCCTCGCATTGATGATTGGTTCTTATGGCGCTGTTATGAGCTGCCATTAGGAGAGATTCTGTTTCTCTCGTAAAGTTTCCTTTTATTAAACATGTCCAGGTTTTTTCGTATGAGATGTTGTTTATTAGATGTTGTTTATTAGTCGTTTAAAACGCACATGGAGTTGTTTTCCTTCCCATTTTTGTTTCCTAGTTTTTGTCATTCTGTTATCTATCACGTTGTCAGTATTGTTTATGATGGCCGTAATCAGTCCTCGTTCGTGTTTTTCGATGTAGTCTTCGAGTCGTTGTATCGATGTGTCAACGCTGACTTAGATGTTGGCAAGTCCTCTTCCTCCCTCTTTTCTTGGTACATATAGTCTGTCAACGTCGTCTCTGGTGTGTAATGCCTTATGCATGGTCATTAGTTTTCTAGTTCTTTTGTCCATTTGTATAAGTTCATCTCTGTTCCACTTGAGAAGAGTCCCGATTATCTAACGTCGGGTACAGCCCAAGTATTTATTCCTTTGATGAGGTTTCTGCAAGAGAGCTTTGTCTCTAGTAGTTTTCTAGTTCTCGCACCAAATGAATCATCTTGCCCAGATAAATTGGAAAAAGTCCTTCCAGCTTGAATAGGATGGTGCACGGTATTGGAAGCACTGAAAGTCGGTAAACGACCAGGGGGTAGATGTGGGAGCAGCACACCTCACCCCGATCCTTCAGGGAAAGCCGCCTACGTAGCCACAAATCCAGTACTTCCGACCAATTTTTCTCCAATAGGAGATCAGGCCCGTACCAGACACCGAGTATCTTTCACGGACCGTCCTTCCAAATAAAGGGGCCAGGAAGAGCACAGCCCTTCCTCGAGCCCAACCGCAAACCGACGGACTTTTTGCGGCTAATCTTGGCCCCTGCTACAGCTTCGTACCTTCTGATTTCTTTGTTCACCTCCTCCACATCCGCATTGCTCGTTACAAGCACGCTGATATCGTCAGTGTACGTGGCTACTTCGCAGGAGCCAGGTAATGTGAGGCCGCGTAGGCCCGGGTTCACTTTTAGCTTGCGTAAAAAGGGCTCTAACGCAAGAATGCATAGGTTGCCCGCTGTCACATAGGCAATAGCCTGCAACCTTAAAAAATCTATTGCGTCAAAGTGAAAGGCTCCGATCTTACCCCATTCACCTCTACCATGACTCTGGGGGACACATAAAGAAGACGGATCCAGCTGCGAAAGTGCAGCGCGAAACCGGCTGAAGACAAGACAGACTCCAAAAAGCCGTGGTCAACCCTCTCAAAGGCCTTGGACTGATCTAAATTAATCAGAGCGGCATTTCCGTCGACTTTTTCTACGATCGTGCGAACCAAATCAAGGCTGTCCTGGATAGCCCTACCCTTCACAGCACAAGTTTGCTCGGGGCAAATCAGACTAGGCAGAACAGTCTGAAAACGGTTTGCTTTGATCTTCGCCAAAATCTTTAAGTCAGTGTTTAACAATGTTAAAGGGCGAAAATTACTAATCCCATTCCCACCATATTTTTTCTTACGCAGCAACTTCACTATACCCCTGGTGAAGCGTCTGGGTATAGAGCCCTGCCTCATCCGGTTGTTTTCGATAGTTGCCAGAAAGGGGAAAAACATGTGCGACAACCTCAAGTACACTTCGTAGGCCAGATCATCGATTCCAGGAGACTTATCTACTGGAATGATTTCATCGCTTTCCGGACTTCACCCTCTGTTATGAAACCCTCATACCCAGCCGCTTCAGTCGCCGAAAGGAGAGGTGTCGAACTGAGCAGAGGTCAGTCCGGGCTCCGTGGTAAAAAGTTTCAGAAAATACTGCTGAAACTCCTTACAAATGGCTTCGTTTTTAGTTTGACGTTGCCCGTCCCGCGATTTGACACTGGTGATATGTCGAACAGCAGCATGCTTGAGTTCCTTGGCCCGTAATTCTTAGGCCATATTCGTCGCTTCGCAAGACATTCTTTTTTAACCTCGCTCTAACTACCAGAGTTCGGTGCTCCTTAACTTGCAATGAGGCCAGCTCGGTGTTAGCTATGTGAACTTGCCCGCAATCTACCGCCAAAACCGCCCTATGTAGCTTATCCTTAATCGATCTGTGCTCCCCTACCATATCTAACTTGAGTCTGCTACGATAGTCGGCAGCAAAAGATCTAATGCTATCCTTAAGTTTACCCCACCACCTATTTCCAATAATAGCCACCGTCAGTTCCCCATTCATCATTAGTTCTAGCTTGTTCCAGAAGTCATCCTCAAGCAAAAGGGAAGAGTTGAACTTCCAGTGACCAGACATCCTACTTCAAGCCTTATCTAGCGTAATCGACACACATAGGAATTTGTTGTAGGAATCTTTATATAGATAAAAACATGGACAACCTATATAATCTAGGTTGACTCGCCTAACTAACACTTGGTCCAAATAGCTGTAAAGCTGGGCCGAGGCGCCCCTACCAGTCCAAGTCCAATCTACCTTATTTGGATGCCTTTTGCGAAGTTTGTCAACGAGATCAAGTCGTTCGACAAACTCGCGAAAATATCTGGCAACCAAGGTGTTAATATCCGCACTAGTCCCTTTGTCTAAATTGGGGTCAAGGACGGCATTTTTCATTTTGGTCAGGAGGAGAAGCATTTTTTGCGAGGAGAGAATGATTTCCTTTGTCCAAGAAGAGGGGTATTTTTGAGGGGAGAGGGTAATATGATACTTTGGTCAGCGGGAGGGTCATTTTTTGAAGAGGGTGATTTATTTTGCTTTTTAGTGGTGGGGTTACCCTTACTTGGCAGAAATAAGGCCTTTATGGCCGAGCCATCTGACCGGCCGGCCATAAATAATGGGTTGGGTGAAAAAAAACTCAATTGGAGATATAAGAAAGGGGAAAATGAAGGGAAAAACGGAAAAATGGACTTATCTTTTAGTTCTTACAAGGTCTGGGTATTCTGTCCAGCCGGGAGAAACCGACACAGAATGAAATGATTAGTAAACGAAGGTAAAATGCACTTGTTCTAAAAAAAGATTTTCGGCACGTGATTTTGACTCTTCTTACTAAAAGCGTGCCAAGCAGTAAAAATGTAATCTCTGTATACATCAAGAGATTTATAAAATTGGGGCTTTTATATCTTTCCAAAGAATTACATGACACTTGATACTAGAACAAAAATTCACCAACAGACTGTACAAGTCATCGAAAATGTAGTTTTTTTTTTTAAAGAGCAGTTTGTGCTAACCTCTATCCAACGAGTGTTCCCGGAAATTTATTTAGTCTCTGTATACATCCAGATATTTCTCGAGCTGGGGCTTTTACATCCTTCCTAAGAATTACATGACACCTGATTCTATAAGTTTCCATTCGAAAAATTCTTTTAGCGTTTGGGTTTTTTTTTTGGGGGGGAGGGTATACATTAATTTGAAATATATGGGAGTGTTTAAAAGGGTGGGGGAGATTCTACAGTATTCTATATGCTGCTAAACTTTTGAGTGTGGTGCGATAAATTTAAACAATTCTTCAGTTAGCTCGGGATAATTCCACCTGGTAAAAACATTGAGCGGATTAGTGACACTCTCCAGTTAAAATATAACAAAAAATCACCAAGAGATTCTACAAGTCATCGGAATTATTATCATTTTTTTACTCGTTTGAGAGGGAGTTTTTTTGACACAAGCGTTAGTTTTTCATTGAAGTCTGTTGACTGAATGTTTCCTCAAGTCTCAGAGACTTCTCTCAGTATTCTGGCGAATGTCAATAATGCTATAGTCTGGATATTCTCTACTTGTTCTTTGATGTCTAAGTCTTCTAGTCCTTTAACCAATTTATCGAGGATTGTTACAAGTTCACCAACTTCCGTTGGTATGAACGCCAAATTCTTGTTCCATTTTTTTACTTCACTGGCAAGGTCTCTATTTGCTTTCTTTTAATACTAATTTTCAATCTGCCGAGACGGAAAATTCCATCATCCTTATCCTTATCCTATGATTATTATTATTATTATTATTATTATTATTATTATTATTATTATTAGATGTTAATACTTGAAACCATATAAGTATATTCATAACCATATATATATATATATATATATATATATATATATATATATATATATATATATATATATATATATATATATATATATATATACGTATTTGATTGGAAAAAGTACAAGAATTTTTTTTTAGAAAAAACAATACGCAGACAATGTAAACATTAACTTAAATGATCGTGATTCCCTTACCTAGAAGCATAAAATAGCCTGAGATAGCTTAACATGACATTAAAAATCAATCAATTAATTCATGATATAAAAGAAATAATTTAGTTTAATCCTAATATAAAAAGGTGGAACATCTTTTTTCATCAAAATGTACGTTACGATTTCTTACTGTTTTCTCTGATAAAACCATTTTTTATATAATTTAACTTAAACGTCCTCTGTGTGATTATATTGTAATTATTAACATTAATTTATTTTCGATGTGAAGATGTGTTTATTTCAGAATGGTTAGTCACCGATATATTGCTCATTACAATAAATTAGTTAACAAATAGATCATTCAAAAACAGTTAATTAAAAACTTATTTCACTTCCGTGACTTAATTGCATTGCTAATCACAACAGAGGTTAATCTTTCACACTTCGTCAATACGTTTCAGGGAAAAATGTTGACTGCGCCAATTAATTATTGACCTTATTCAGTGTGCAAAATTCGCTGACGATACAATCTTATGCTTGCTACGTAAATCAGCGAAGAGAAATAACTATAGAACAAAACTCATTACAACGTGAATTAATCTAAAAAATATTTTGAAAAAAGGAAGAATGACATGAAATTATCAGCATATAAAAAAAGCGATAAAAGAAAAAACAACAACATTGAAATGAGTGCCTCATTTGTCTCGTTAAAAAAATGAACGATACGTCATATTATTTCTCCTAAAATAAAGCATAGATATCCTTAATTACCATAACGCTAAAAAGTAGCGAAATACTACATTCAAAAGATTATTCCTTCACCCATAAAGGTACTTATATATATATATATATATATATATATATATATATATATATATATATATATATATATATACACATGTGGGTGCATGCGTATATCTATGTATAATAATAATCATATTAAACAATTAAGTATATATATACAGCCTTAATTGCGATAACTTTAGAAAAAAGCGAAATGAAGTATTCAGAAAATTATGATTTTTTCTCTTCCAATGATATATATATATATATATATATATATATATATATATATATATATATGTGTGTGTGTGTGTGTGTGTGTGTGTGTGTGTGTGTGTAAATCTGCCTGTCTTTCTGTCTCCGTGTGTGAGGGAAATAAGACGCATAAAACAATTTGATGAGGTCTTTATGCATTCGTAATAAGGTGTAAAGACACATGTCCCATCTCACATAATGAAAAATATTGGAAAATGTTAAAACTGTCATAGTAATTGTTATTGAAATGTCACTACAAAACTCTGATCCTTATGAACCTTGAAAAAGTTGAAAAGTAAAAATGCTTTAAATTGCATTTGTTTCTGTTACTTTAACTATTAAATAATCTATACACTAAGTCAAATATGAATAATACATTTACATAAATTGGTTCATAACTTTTCTGAATGTTGGGGATAAGCTATTGTTATTCTAATCGTTTAAACATATAAAAAATAAAGTGGAATAATATTGTATCAATATTAATTTTGCGAAAAAAGATGATATCATGTAATATCCTCATCGCCATTTGATTGTTTGATACTAAGAGATAACGGCGAATTCTGCAGTTTTCGACACTTTATTTAACTTTCAAAGAAACATGAGAGCCAATGTTAATTTTGAAATGTATTCTAATTCAAACCAAAAAATAAACGCAATACTGAACAGAGGATTAGAGACATCTTGATCAAATGTTGCTTTGTAGTAATCCTAACATTCTATGTGAAATAAGATGTACATCATGTTTATATGTATTAAAGGAAATGTTTTAAAATGATACTAGTGTGTAGTGGGTTTGTACTTTCCTTTTACACAAGTGAAGCATTTAGAAAAATATTTTCTTTGTTTGAAGGTTAGTTTAATTCTATTATAAATATTTACAAATAAGTTTTGAAGTTGCAACAAGCCGTTAGCATTGATTAACATTACAGACCATTAACATTCATAAAAAAGTGGACTCATGTTACTCCCGGTACCACAAAACAACGAATTACACGGCTTGCCATGGTTGTTATAATAAAACAGGCTTCTTTGGCATATTTAAAATCAGTTGATAAGAGGGAATTGTCCAAGTTCAAATACTGAGGAGAGCAATCAAATCGAGATAGAGAAAGAGGCGGAGTGTGTTTCGTTATAATCAGCAAAGCATTTAGAAATGTCAGATAAATTGGTTTAAGAAACATACCTTCTTTTTAGCATATTTCCCCCAATACAGGTTGTAAGGTGCATTTTATCTTTGATCTTCCTGATGAATTGTTTTGGTTTGCAAGAAATTAGTTTATTAAAGTACCTATCATGTGATGTACCACCTACCAGGGGCTAATTGCTAATTATATATATATATATATATATATATATATATATATATATATATATATATATAAATTTCAACTCCGGAGGTGGAGCAGGATGTAACACATGTTTAATTTTTAAACGGGATTTTACGGGTTTGAATTTAGAGTTTTCGTTTTCGACTGGTTCCTGTATTAACATAAAAGAGCTCATTCTGGCAAACTATTTCTCTTAGCTGGAGAGAGAACATCGTGAGTATATGGGCTGTATGAAATCACAACAGATTCATCCAGTGTTTGAACTCAAGTCACCGTGATAATTTTATACGGTGATAATCATTACATTGCCAGCAAGTCCTACGCTCATTTTATTTATGAGAGCGATTTTTCTTGTTACAAATTAAATTATCTTTCGACTGGATTTAAACTATTGAGATATGTAATTGAGGATATATTATGGAGGAATTTGATCGACTAATACATTTGTTAGGAAAGATTGCACTCACTTATTTCGAATATAAAATACATAAAAATTACCTAATTCTTCTTTTTCTTCTTCTTCTTTAAAAGGAATATTTCCGTGTAAAGAATCTAAGATAGGACAATTTCTGTTATAGCAACGTGAAAATTACGATTTCTTCTTCAACATCTGAAAATCAGTTTTCGAAATCCTGCCTTTTAAAGTTTTTTTTTTTTTAAATACGGGCCACCTGCGACATTTGAAATTTCACAACTTGAGTTTTAGACTTATAAATAGTAGGGATATGTATAAAGTAAACAGTTATTTTGAAAATCGCAAGAATTGTTTTTTTGAATGTAGCTTGGCAACTGATCATTTGAGTGCCTTACTTCAGAGGTCAAACGGACATTTTCGCATGAGGTTCTCATGTTCTTGAGACAGCATATTCACTTTATTATCATAACATATATTATGAAATTACCATAGTTACTTATTTACAGGCGGACAATTTTATTTTTTTTATTTCCTATTCTTTTTTTTTAATGTTGCATCAGCCACATGTTGTTGTGGATAAGTTACTCGCAACTTCTGGCTTTTCACAAATGTAATAAAGTACCTGGAAAATATATTTCTGATCAAATATTAGAAGAAACAGGAGTCAAATAAATAGTTGTATGCATCCTCGTTTTTATATAAAATAACTGAAATTTTATACTTCTTCGGAAATTATGAGGACAAGGGATACAATAACTCGGTTAGGTTTGTCATTCTTTACCAACAAAACTATATTTTATTTATATTCACATCGAAAAAATGTACTTCCAATAGGAAATTTTCTACTAATAATGTATCGAAATATGTCAGTCAAGATAGGAGAGTAGAAACCAAAGCTTAAAAAAGAAATAAATGTGATCAGTTACCCGGTTAACTATAATAAATACTTTATAAATTAAAGTATAATGAATACTACTTTGAATATGACACAATCTATGCCCCACACTATTTGTAAAAGAGATAAAGTGTCTAAAATGAAACAGAATATATTGTAAAAATATGAATATGATCAATTAACCGAACTAATCATTTTGTTATATTATCATGTGCCGTATCATAACGACACAATAATAAAGACGCAGGAAGACTTCTTTATAAATATATGTACCTCTCACTTTATTGTAAGGGTTTGAAAAGGGTTATTCAAGGTTTGCGTGTGAGAGGGAGCTGGAAACCGAACATAAACTGCAATATTTTGACCCCCACTCTTATGGCCGTCAACGTTGTGTCTTTTTCGTTCTCCTGATGCTCAACCGGAGGCCAAGAGGCCCACTCTGCTGGGTGATGGCTTTCTTTACTGCATCTTATCAGCATCTTCTCCGGACCTCAACTCATCAGGGCCCCAAGCCCCTTCGGCCTGGTGTGGCTTTACCTACCACAACTCGTCTAACTCCTACTCCAACTCTAACTGGAAATGTCACTTGACTTCTGTCTTGACTGAGTTATATAATAGTTCAACGACCACTCGATCGCCCACTCGATCTTTGGAATGGCATGATTGATCGTCATCCAGCGGAAATAACTGTCATGCAGTTCGCAGGTCACTCTCTTCCGGTGCATCAGTCTATTAGTGTATCATGGCCTTTACCTTGTCCCATTTCATCAGCCAAATCCACCCACGCGATCTCTTTCGATTACTGGCCATTGGAATGTGTCACTTCCTTCCGGTGTATCACTTTGTAATGGCATGTTTGCTCGGGCCGAAGGTCAAAATATAACAATTTACACCAATAAAAAAAGAAAGTATGTTTTTGTCTACTATAGAAAGGAATATGGTAGCAGAAAGAATATCCTAATCAGGGGTTATTCATATTTATGTTACATTTCATTTGGTGTGAGTAAAATTAATGTATCGGATTTTGTTTGAAAAAAACATGTTAAAACTATTTCTTTTATTCTGTTCCAGAAAACTGAAGCTAAAGACGATTTTTATGGATACAATAATGAAAATATTTTTTTGAAATAAATAAGAAAATTAATATTAATTTAATTAATTCAAAAGGATTTTTTTTCTATTTGATTTATTTACTCAGGTACTTTTTGTATGACAAATACTTATTTTGATAAATGCGTTTTCCTTCATAAAAAATACTTGCGTTCCGGTTTCATCAACTTCCCATATATATATATATATATATATATATATATATATGAAATTATCATTTTTCTTTCGTCTTAAAAAAACAAAACGTATATCGCAATATATATTGAATTAAAAGATTAAAAAGTGCATGCTTCGCAAAATGCATGTTGTTCATAATTAAGTAATTTAAAATTATAAATTTAAAAAAGTATGAAAAGGGTTACTACTACTACTACTACTACTACTACTACTACTACTACTTTTTTTTAATGAAAACTGTATGTATGTTATAGATTTTTGCGGGGTAACAGAGCGCAACACAATGGCGAAGAGTTACGAATACTTATAAAATATTAAACTCTTGCTAAAAACGACGATACAAATGAATGATTTGTCTTAATGTATGTTCCATAAGTTTTTTTCCTACTGTCGAACGCACAATATGGTTCCTTTTCAAAGTCGAATTACTTTTATATTTTTATCTTTTAATCGCCAAATTCATCCTTCTCCCCATTAGTAAAGTTGGGTGAGTGATATTTGAGGATCCCAGAATATAATACCTTAAATCACACAAAATCTCTTTATTAATCCATTTAAACGTAAATCATTTAGGGTAAAAATCATAATTGAATAAAGTTTTAATTATGTTCAACTTAGTCAATATATCTATGGTCAATATTTACCCAGAAAACGCCGAGTAAATTCTTAACTAGCTTTTGGAATTTTAAAGGAAATTTTTATCATAACACTCTGGAAATTACCCGACTTTTACCGGGTAAATATTGAACATGGATATGTTGAATATGTTGAACATGATAAAAACTTTATCAATTTTGAATTTTTAGTGCAAATGAATTATCTTTAAGTTGATTAATAAAGAAGTTGGGTAATTTAAGATATTATAATCTGACATCCTAAAATGTCACGCCTCCAACAGTGGGATGATAAAAATTCCCTTTAAAATTATAAAAGCTATTTTTTAATATGAGTTATGCAACTGGTAAAGTCTCTAAATGAGAGAATAATTTAGTAAAATTGGAAATCGAAGCCTCCGTTTTAAATAGCTACTACACTAAGGTGTAAGGGAGGGAGCTACTCTATTCCCTTGATTGCTCTACTTTACCTTTGATCCTTACCTTATAAATCTGAGTGTTAAGCAAAGTGGCATCAAATACATTTTTTTGAGTCTTTGGTATAACTCGACCTGGGATTGAACGCCAGTCTACCGGACCATTAGTGAACACTTTACTCAATAGGCCAATGGACCGGTAGTAAGAGAATAGGGGAAGTAAAACTAAAAAAAAAAAAAAAAAAAGGTCGATCAATAATGCGGACAACTGAAGGTAAGATAATTATTTATGCCAACATAATAAAAACTATTTCCAATTTGACTTCTGCGACTGATCATATATCTGTAATGTTGCGTTAGGTCATACATAATTTGTGTTATAAATTCTTTTTCATGAATATATTAACGATGATTTTATTTCAATCAATAGTATATACGATATTATTTTGAATTACCTCTTCTCATCTATCAGGTTGCTTGTGGATTTCTCTTTGATAAAAATCAGCTGGCTTCGAGTTAAAGAAGTTTTCCCCAAATATTCCCAGCTAAACTTTTTGAGAATTGTGTTTTTTTGTCCTTTAGAGCATTTTGTAGAGAGCGACAAAGATGGAAATAACTTGGTGTAGAGTCTGCTGGACAGGCCAGAATTGACCAACCCAAATTTAATAAATTTCATTCCTGGTTTTTGCTTCACATCGCCTTGATATATTGTGGAGAACCATGATATTTTTCTTACAACGAACGCGAGGTGTTTTCTTAGAATGTTTGAATGCTAACTTTTCCTCGTGGTGTAATGGTAAAAGCCATGGACTGCGGAATCGTAGTACGCGAGTTCGTACTCCAGTCGCGCTATTACGTTCACTTTCGGGCAAATACCTTTGGGAAAGGTATGAACCCCCTTATCCTCCCAGCTATGGGTTAAATAGTACCACTACTGTTCTTCAAGGAGAATGGCTTTGGCATTAAATAACCTATAAAAGTTGATATGCCATTAAACAAAGAAACCAAACCAAACCTTGTTTAACATTCCGCAATATAAAGTACGTATCGAGGGTAAAGTGGCGCAATCCGTGGAAAGGAGTAGCGCCCTCCCCTACACCTCAATGTAGTAGCTATCGAAAGGGATCCTTCAGGTCCCCCTCACCAACTTTACTTACTTACATTCCAAAAATTCTTTTAAAGAATTTTGATAGAGCTTTGATGACCGTATTGGTCTGGACTCTTTTTTTCCTTGAGGCATTGCCAGAAGGAAACTTTGTAAACTAGTTTTTGGTATGGTAATTTGTAATAAAACGTTGACCATAAAAACAAGCGATTGTGTTTGCTATTTTTTATGTGTTTTTATATTTTTAGGATACTACGCATTACATGTCAAATATGAACTTTCATTTCCCCAAATGAAAAAAAAAAAGAATGAGCGATGAAGTTTCTCAGATAATTTCCTTTTGCGTTTAAAGTCTTGGAATTTTGAAATGTGTTGTTACAACTTGCTTTTAAAAAACGGAAATTATTTATGACAAAACTCAGTATAGCTAGAGCATAGAAGAGTAAAACAAAAAAAACAACAACAAAAAACGAATGAGATCAATGATATTGACAATCTTTGGTATGATAATTACTCTTCTTAAAATTACTAAAGCTTTTTTTCCAGTATAACTGGTGAGACTAATGAAATCTGTAAAATGTATCAGTCTGAGCAAAGAGTGGGAAAAAGAAACAAACTAAGAAAAAACCGAATAAGATGTTTAGCCTTCCCAAAATTACAAGTGCTGCGAAATATATTGCTTAGGTTTATTCTTTAACAATATGTAGAATCTATACAGAAATTATACTCGTTTGATTTTAATCATTATCATCAAAATCCTATTGCAGTAATTTTTATCGCACTAATTATATATAATATTAAGTAATAATATCTGATACAGATTATTTTGCACACTTTTAAATGATTTTGAACATTTCTAACCTATTATGATAATTTTAAAACCTAACTGATCCTTTGAGAAGATCTTTGCATGTACTACTTCTTGAATGTCAAGAGGAATAAGGTAAAATGACAAAATATCCGAACAATCCGAGTAGAATCACTTTTTTATTATTTTTCTTAACAAATAATCGTCATCTACTATGTCTTCGTTTTATCGGTCCGGCTTTCGTGTATAAACTGATCAGGGCATAATCTTTTTTGCGAAATGACAGCCGTGTTATACGAGGCCTGTAACTAAAATTGCTGTTACTGCAGCAAAAACAAATCATTCACAACTTGTGAAGTCGTGAAATTGTAAAAGCTTAAGATTGTTACTTGATTTTTTTTTAGCAAAAACCAACGACAGACACGTTCTTTCCAATTATATAAATTACACAAATATATAAAATCACACTGTTTTGGTTTTTTTTTTCAATTATATTTTTCTTTTTAAAACTGTCTCTCAAAAAAGGAAAGATAACCGTAGGTTTTTCTTAATCGATGAAAGAGAAAAATCACGTGTTCATTTCTGAAAGCCATCTGAGGCCGTAGAATATGCCGAGGGCCCCTCTCCAGAACAGTAAGACCCCTTCCTATAAGTATCCCGGTTAACTAAACTGCATATGATTGGGAGGCTCAAGACTTGGAGCTTTTAATACTATGACTCTGGGTGTTACAATAGGTCATATAAAACTTTTAATGATTTACTAAGAAATATTTTTATCATTATTAGTTTTTTGATACCTTGCAGCTGTTTGCAAATTATCTGCATTACATAAGAATTATTTATAAATAGAATTATTCTGTGAAATAGCCATACTTTAAACAAATATAATCATGAGCAACTAAATGAACATGAAAAAGTTGCTTTAAAACAAATATACCAACAAATTATTCGCTTACAAACTATACGTATATAATAACAGGGATTGGCGTTAGATAAACCACAAGGGTTGCTATGCCATTAAACACTAACAAATCAACCAACAATTCCCTATAGGAGGTTGTATCATTAAAACCCCAAATCAATCGACTACTTTTCACTGCGCCTGGATCTCTGATTAACTAAATTTTTGGAACTATCAAAGTATTATCTGACCGTTACAAGCCTCTTAATGAGTACTTTTGTATTGATCACAGCATCCTAAAATTGATCCTGCGACGATTTGAACTGTTCTTAAACACGATTGCCATAGCAGAGTAACGAAACCGATGATAGTGTTCTCAGATTCATTGTTGTCGAAACTTGTGATAAAGTCCTTCAATTTTCCCCAAGCTTTAACGAATCTCAATAGGCGCAATTTCTTACAGCGTAGGGGAATTCAATTTTTTACCTCTGATTTCATTTCAGACATCATTTTGTCAAGTTATTGCTCATATGTTATCGGTAACTAGGTAAACAAAACAGGAGTTATCAATCGGAGAATTTAACATGCACCACCATGGCACTTTGACCCACACCTATCCTTATGGATCAAGATAATTACGTAGGTATTTTTATAGTCGGATCGTACATCTTACGAGCGTGGTATGCAGATTCTTATTCATAGATGGTTAAATTGCATGAGCTATAGGTTTTGGTCTGAAAATTGTTTTTTTTTTTCTTTTATGTTGTTATCTTACTTCTGATCCCTGTAAAACAAGGAAGCGTTATTTACAAAATTTACATGGTATATATATATATATATATATATATATATATATATGCGGTGCATTCGTTAAGTTTCCAGACTTTTTGTACAGGCATTTCAAATTGATGTAGACTCTTGAAAGTTCAGCATGTTATTGCTATAAATCTTATGAGATGACTGACCAATTTGTATGATTCCACGTTCAAATGAACAACTACAGCAGGAATTGGAATACTCCCTACTAAAGCCTGATTGTCACAGCTGGTGAATTTCAAAAATGCAATCTGGACGTGAAGAAGAACGATATGCAATAAAATTCTGTTTTAAACTTGGAAAACGTTCCACAGAAACGTATGGAATACTTCAGACTGTTTTGGAGCATCTTGCATCAGTTTGTGAGTGGCATAAGAGATTCAAGGAACGAAAGGAGTCTGTGAGGGAAGATAAGAGGTGTGCGAGGAATGAGATAGCCAATACACGAGACCTGATTGGCCAAAAGGTTAGGTTTAGGGTTACTATATTGAGGTTTTAATGTAGTTCAGGAAGAGATTCCGTCGAAAGAGGCCAGCACTCTTCATATCGGGTCAGAGGCATTTCCACCAGGACAATGCACTAGTCCACAACTACTTCCTTGTCACAGACGATTTGACCAAGATGCTTATCAAGGCAGTTCCTCATCCTCCATCTAGTCCAGACCTTGATCGCTGTGACTTTTGGTTATTTTTTTTAATCTCAGAGGCTGTCGTTATGAGAAAACTGAGGGGATGAAAGAGGCTGTGACGAAGGTCATTGACATGCTCACAAAGAAAACATCCATGGGGCCTTCCAGAAGTTATTGGAACTGCACAACAAGAGCATTGCAACCGGAGGAGATTAGTTGAAAGGGGACTAGAGTTTCATGTGCGTACTATCAATAAAAGTGCCCATACGAAAAAAAAGAAGAGTCTGGAAACCTTTTTAATGATCTCGTGTATATATATATATATATATATATATATATATATATATATATATATATATATATAAAAAGAGACAGATATTGATAGATAGTAGCTATTGTTTCATGTACAAGCGCCAAAACTCAATTTAAGTATCGAAAAGTTTTATAGCTTAAATTGATGAATTTTTTTAGAGTTGCAAAGTCACACTCTTGTGGATCAGTTGGTTACAGGAGAAAGATGTACAAATATCCAACAGGTTTCTCTAATAAAATTTTCCTCTGTCTGTCATACTCTCTCTCTCTCTTTATATATATATATATATATATATATATATATATATATATATGTGTGTGTGTGTGTGTGTGTGTGTTAATACATGTATTTCGTGGAATACACATGTTAGTTACATTGTAAAATCTGGCAGTATATAATCCTAGAAACAACGGTACCCTACAAGTCTGTACGTTTAACTGTCTGGAATCTTTAACGAGATAATATTGAAAGGTTTGAAATTACCCGATTTTTCAATGTCTACTGATTTAATCACACAGATTAAAATCTCAAGATAGATAAGAATAGCATATTAAAAGCTATATGAAGAATTATCTAGTAGTGATAAAATACACTGGATTTGCAGATATCTAATAACACATTTACTTGTTTCGTTAGAAATATTTCTGATTAAGTGTTTTCCTTCTCCTTGACTTGTTGCCTTATCGTGGCATAAGAACCAAGTCTTTACCCATAGTAAGCGTTCTGTTAAATGTAGTTTTACTTTTAATGAACCGAATAAATTAACTGTTATTCCATTTACGTTTGCAATTTCACATTGAATATCTTTACCGATTTCCATTGTTCATTTGACGATAAAGTTGCAAACAATATAAGCTCCTCTATCTCAAGAGACACATATTTAGGTAATATAATTCATATTCATTTAATTGTATCCGTAAAAAAGTTGCATTTGGACTCTTTCCCTTTGAAACCGTACTACTGAATACTTGAGAAAGCTTTATGAAGATATACCTTATGTTGTTATACATTTTGAGTTTTTACTAATATGTCATCCAAATATGCAACCCCAAAGTCATGGTCGTTCTCCATAGTGTCCATTACTTATTGGAAGATTGCCAAGGCAACTTTGACCCTGAACGGAAGACGTTTAAACTTGTATGATGAGTGTTGATACAGAACAACTAAGAAGATACTTCCTCCAACGGTATTTGAAGGTACGCATCACTGAGGTCTATTTTAGAAAAAAAATTCCTCCATTTAGTTTCACAAAATTTTCTTCCGTTTGTGGTAAAGGATACTGATAGTTTTTCAGAGCAGCATTAAGACCCGTCGAGAAGTCGGTACAGACCCGGATCTTCTTTGACTTCTTTTTCACTCAGAGAGTCGGTGAAGCCTATTGAATGAACTCAATTTTGGACAAGACCCTGGTCTTTCAAGTCTGTCCAGTTATTCATTTTTTTTTTTGTGGTAAAGAGGCGAAGGGCATTTTTTTCCTTAAACACTGGCTGGATGCCATATTGTAAATCGAATTTTGCCGTCATCTTACTACACTGACCAAGTGTAATATAATGACCGAGGGATTTCGTTTTATATATTTTGATTTTCGGTTAAGTTAGGCTGAGAACCTTTCGCTTAGCGCATGGGTTAGTTAGGTGCAATATGAGCGCAGGTTTTCACGCGCGCGTGGGGAGGATGTGTCATTCAGAGATGTCAAAATAAAAATTCCAGATAGAAAATTTGATCTGAGGATGTGACTGACGTCATGCACCGGAAGCGTACGCGGCGGATTTTGGGAGATTTGAGAAAAGTCAGTTGAGTTCTCCTCGGGAGAAGACTGTTGACTTTCGCAAGCTCGCCGAAGCCTTGTGTCAGGTGCGCACGTGATGGGGGGCAGATGGAAAAGTCAGCATAGAATGGTGTATCTCTCTCCTCATGTCGAAAAACCCTTAAACTCAAATGTAATTAAAAATTTCGTACCTGAACTAAGAAGTCGGAAGTTTTTTTCCGGGTTTCGGGATCCTATGTTTTATGTATATACGTTATAAACACTCTATCTACGTTTCACGTATTCATCATGGGTATGTTACACAAGGTCCTCAGAAAAAATAATTTCCGGGAAAATTTTATTTTAAATCTTTTAATTTTTTGCATCGATGATCAGTTTTTCGCAAGTTAAATTAATTGGCGAGTCCCAAAATTAAAATTTCTCAACCCAGTCAGTGCCGAATAAATTTTCTGTATTCTTTATTACGAAAGTGTTTTAGTTTTAACGTCCTTCCTGGAAGGGTTACATTTTTGATAAGTTCTCACTCATATTTGATTTTCTCCTTTGTCATGTACCTGGATATTTTATTAGATCTTAGCAATGTTTGTTTACCCAATATTTTTCCAAATGTGTAGAATTATGATGTTCAAATTTGACCCAGAATCATACTGTAATTTTATATTATATATTTATATTACTTCTTATTCCGGTAAGGCAATCCTTGTGACAATGTAGTGACCCACAACCGGAATACGGGTTAGGAGGCAAGTTGTCTTGTTTCTTTTTGTATTAATTTGATTTAGAGGGATAATTAGATTGTTTTTTTTTCTTTTGACGTACCTTTCTTATGTGTGCTATGCCCGATTCCTCGATATTTTTCGAATCTTGGCGTACGCCTACGAATCTCTGACAGTTTTTCGCTCTTTGTTGTAGAGTATGGTTTTGTTTGCTTTTTTATTTATTCAGAACCCTATGTTTAATTTCAGCATATTTACCTGACACGAGTCCCTGAACAAATATCAGACACTCGAAATTATTCGCGCTCAATTCTGGCAGTTTGAAATCGTCGCAATGCTTGTTCACGACCGACGCGAATGTAATATAATTTTCACTATCCTTTCTGGTTAAATTCATACATTTCCATCTCGTATGAAAAAGTGAAGGTTTCGGACTAAAATGTTCTGTAAGAAGTTTAACCACTTCGGTAAATGTTAGTTCGCTTGTTTTACGGGATTGAATATAGTTCACAAATCTGGTGTGCTCCGTGGTGCCTTATTTCTAAGTTAGAAGGCGAACTTTCTTAGAGTTTACCCGATTCGTGCGTATAAATCCTCGAATCTTATAAAATAGAAGGGTGAAGGATATATCCTCGTCCGGAGATTAAATAAAATTGTCTATTCTACCCGAGATCGTATTTTTTGAGAACTCATTTTCGTTTTCATTCATTTGTCCCCCGTTTGTCAGTTCAAACAAGATTCTTTGGTCTTATTGATTGTGCTGTGGGATTTCTTCGAGTTTTTGTAGTCCGATTTCTGTTTTTTTTTTTTTTTTTTGTATTTCAAGTCGTTCTTTTTGTATATTCAGTTGGAGTTGATCCATTCTTTTTTGCTGCTTAAGTTTTTTCTCTTCCTTTTTTTTTTTTTATAGCTGTTCGAGTTGGAACGTAGGGAAAATCGAGCATGGCAGATTTGAACTTGACCATGTTTGTGTGTGTATTTTCTAGCATTAAAACAAAATAGAATTCAATTGAGGTGAAAACCTTTTTTTTAATAAAAAGTAAAAAATAACTTTAACTGTTTTATTTAGTCAGGAAATCACGATGCTTTAAAAAAAGTTAATTCTCGTTGTTCAGCAGATCGCGTTCAAGTTCATAGTAAGTTAGTTACATTTTTTTTTCGTTAGGTTTGCTTTTCTGGATTGCCAAGAATTGTTGAGCAGACAATATGTATGACGACCATAGAATTTCTTGTGTCCAGTGTTGAACCAATATTGGAAATTTCCCCATTGTCTTTTTGGGGTCCTCAAGAGCCCAGAAGCTCACTCATCGCCATGTTGTTGTGGCCTCGTTAGGGGCCATAAGAATAAAGACACACGACAGTAATTGAGTTAAACAAATATATTAACAAAGAACAGTAATACAAAATATACAAATGAGAGGGTTACCCGCGAGACCGTTTCGTTCCGACTGCTTGAGCAGTCAGCTGGATTATTGCCTTTTGGTAAGAGTAGTACCTGCTGCTATATATATATATATATATATATATATATATATATATATATATATATATATATATATTGCGTCACTACTTATTTTAAGACAAAATCATTCAAGATGTCTCAAAATGGGTGAAACCTATTAAAATGAAAATGATTTATTATTGACACAAGAAACTCAAGGAAAGATTGCATGTCGTGGAAGCTGATGTAATAAAATTTTTTCAAGTACATAGACTTGATGTCTCAATCTCAAAGTAAGCGTTTTCACAGGACGTGTTCCAAATGACTGTCATTGCGCTTATATCAGTAATAAATCCTTATCATATATATGCAGTACATGAAATGTATATTTATAGTATGGATATGATAGTGTTAATGGATAGCTGAGCAATTCCGGAAGTCAGCAAATCTTTGATAATTGATGAAATACAACGAAATGATTTTTTAGAAATTCTATCATATATTGGCATTTGATGCTTGTAAGTTCATACTTTAAAGAGCCAAGAATCTAGTATTTTAATATCTCCGAATCTAAGTAGAAAAAGTGGAAAAATATTACCCTTTGATCTGAACCTGGAAACCTATATAGTCTGACAGTTAATGAGCCATTTCAGTTCGAGATGGGTCGCTTCGGGGTCAGTCACTATAAGGCACAGAAAGAAGAAGCAAGCTGCCAGTAACTAGAGCTTAGATTCATTTTTGTCTGCTATTGTTGTGGTTTGCTTGATTTAGATTGAAAGCTAAATGCCTCGCAAGCTGACCCAAACATCACTAACAAATTTGGACAAGCGACCTTATTATCAAATTTGTTTTGTAAATTATCCTTTGTGATGCTGACCTGTCGCTTTAATAGTATACATCAGCACTGACAGCTATCTTCTTTTTTAAAAAGCAAACAACCTTGAGTAAGTGGGTCTGCCGGTGAGACAGTACTGGACACGGATTGGAATTTTCATTGAACAATAACAAACATTACATAAAGTAACGAGAATTGTTGCAATATATTTTAAAACGTATTTAGTTTATTTGATCGGTGTTGAATAAAAGAATAATAATCATCATCATCATCATCATCATGTCGCGCTGGTAGCACGGATATCCCTGACCCTCTCTCGCCACTCCTTCCTATCGTTCATCGCCCTAGGCAGGTCTTCAGGACAAGGCGTTCAGATTGGGGGGACCTTTCAAATTCTAATTTCATATCGATACTCAGCAAGATTCCACACCTACAAATTTAGAAACAACAGGCAAAAACCTTTATAAATAATAAAGTCGCTGAAATATAGAATGAATTCAGTAGGTAAATTTGACCTGCCTCAGTCTCTTGTTGCATAAATGCCGTTAAAACATGCCACACGACGAAAAAAAAAAGTCAGTTAATTGCAACATTACATCTCAAATCAGTTTCAAGATTAAACACTGACCAACAATTTTGCAACAAATGTATATACGTTACAATAATTGTGACCATAATGTCGATCTGAAATGAATTATAAAATGCAGATTATTGATGTTAAGAATATACAATCAATCTTAGAAAATCCTGGCAATATGTAGAATCATTACAACTATTATAACTTCATATATCTTTGACCATAAAATTTGTGCAGATGAGTATTTTTATATTGCTGACCATTCTTTTCAATTGTTATTGTCTCAACTCAAGATTTTATTTGACGCCCAAGTAATCAACGATTAGTTAGTATATTTTTAGAATACCCCATTTGGCGAAAATTGGAGCCACTTAATTTCAGCTTTGGGGCAGACTATAAAATGCTTACCCATGTTGTATTTTATGGGACAGTTCATAATCTCTCAGAGAGTTCACAAATGTATCTTCATTTATGCTACATAGTGCGAGGTATATCAACGTTTGCCTTATAAAGAAAATATTTCTACCATAGAAAAAGGAATCAACTTCCAAATTAATCATTCTATTATAGTAGGATCAGAACACATTAATCGCACAATCTGAGGGATTTAATCGAATTCAGAAAAATGTAATTCCATTGTATTTATAATGCATACATTTAAAAAGTGTTTTTACAATCCCAAGTCTAACAACCAAAAAATTTACATTTGCTGCTTGTAATCTTCAGCCAGTATTTTCTTTTAATACAACTTATTTCAATGAACATACTGTGTCTTATCATATTTACCAACCCCTCCGCTCGAGCAGGATGTGACACAAGGTCAATTTTTAAGCGGAGTTTAACGGGTCTGAATTCCGAGTTTTCCTTCTCCTAGACTAGTTGCCTTACCAAGGCTGAAGAATCCAGTCAGTCCTACTATTTACCCATAGCCGGAGGGAGAATAATTGAATTCATACCTTTCCCAAGGGTATTAGTGCTATGTGAAATGAAATTAGCCTGGTCCAGGATTTGAACTCGAGTCGCCCTGTCCATTTTCTACGACGATAACCATTACATCACGGGCACCTCCACATACATGACTGTGTCTTAATATGATCAAGAAATTTTCATTCATTCGGATCATTTTTATTTCTAAAGAATTGGAAAATATCTGAATCTACGATTGTATATCATTGAAAAGTACTATAGCAATTTTGTTTAACTTGTATATACGGTCATCTTCAAGGTCCAGTGAGTCGAGTGAAATGATCTTGCACATATTCTCAATTTATAATTTTGTATTTAAAAAATATATTACCAGGGTTGTTATTCTATTCAATGAACCTTTCAGTAAAAGTACCCTAAGATTATAAATGCCATATATATATATATATATATATGTGTGTGTGTGTGTGTGTGTGTGTGTGTGTGTGTGTGTGTGTGTGTGCGGCGGCGCTCGTGATTAAATGGTTACCAGCGAAGGAAATGGGCTCGTCGAGGCGAATCAAAATCTTTCTCAATGTTGTTTGTATATAATTTAGCGGCAAAATCCCTGGGAAACTTATGCATCCACCTGTTTTCCCTCAGGGTATTTGTTTTTTAATAAAACAGAAATTTGGATTAAGATATCGCTGAATTTAAACCTGTAAAATTCCACAAAAAATTACCTTGTGTCAAATCCTGCAGGAGTTTAAAAATGTACGCACACACACACATATATTGTCATCTACAGACAGAATGTTTCGTTCTATCAGAACTCTTCAGTGTGGCTAGACACGTAGGACACTTGAAGGCAGGATCGAAACCCGTCCAACTTTACGTTAGACTTATTATCAGGCCGCTCGGCCAACAAGCGTACCACTTTGGCTAATGGAATTGTAATGTATCATCTAGCAACAGCAACACCAGCGTCCGTTTGTTTCCATTTTTATACCCTATCGGCTACCAGAGTGCTCAATTCTTTCGAAGAGATTTTGCATTATGTGAGCGGCGGCCGAAAATTCCTTCGCTATAGTGCTCAACCCCCATGGAGGAGCGTATATATTGTCATCCACAGACAATATATATATATATATATATTCACTATATAGAATCACTATATATGCCCTTAATAAAATGTTTTAGTGTTAGATACAAACATATACGGTTACATGTTATGTCACACTCACACTCATGAAAACATACAACACATATTCATAGACACTACTGCAAATTAGAAGGAGGGACATTCAATGCATTTTACCTGAATATATTTTTTTAATGGCTATAAGCCGTATGATAAGATCTTGAATAGATCAGAAAACAATAACTTTTGCGCTACCTGTCTAGAAGTAAATGGCATGAAATTTATTTGTTTTGATTACGTCACATTGGTATTAAATCAGACTTTTATTTTATTTAGCATTCTAATACCACCTTGAAATTGCTGAATACATAGTTTTCCTCCATGCACAAGTGACAGTAAATTATGACCCTTCTTGATCCTTAATATTTCATTGATGTTATTTTTACTTTTTTATCAGGTAATTTGCGAGTAGAATAGTGCACATTATCAATAGATTTATGCCTGGAAGTAGTTTTAAACTTTCTTCCGAGAAAAATATAACCTACATTTACACCATTTTTTCTTTTTCTCCATTACTGTTTTTGCAGTTGCTGTAACCGTTCCAATCTTATTCATTTTGCCTTTGATTTTGATGGAAGTTTGCTATACTATTGTCGGGGATATTGTGAGATGTGTCGAAAGTATAAAATAAAGTTTGGAGGCAGTACGTGTTCCTCGCAAGTAATTTCCCTAACAAAACAAAACCAAAACCGGAATAACTTTAAAATAAAGGTTTATTATTCAGCTGGAATATGGTGCTAAGGAACTCACAATGTTGTTGTTCTTCTTTTTCGCCAATCTGGTTATTGTTGTTTTCGCCGATGTGGTTGTTATTGTTGTTGTTGTTGTGTTCGCCTTTGGGTGAAGAGAAGTGGGAAGGTATTTGCTAGACAGTGTGGCGCCTCTCAGGTTTTGGTGAAGTAAAGGAACAGTCCAGTGGCGTAGTTTTGTTGTCTTTAGCTGCTCTCTAGTGAATTGGTCCACCGCTTTCTATTTATAACTCCTAAGAGGATCAAAACGGGTATTTTTTCTTGGGGGGGGTACTTGATTAGTTAAAAAATCTATGGGCTCGAATTTTGTGTATTGTGGTTTGGATCCTTTTTTCTAGAATGTTCTAATGTTTGTTGATTGGTTTAAAAATGTGAGTGCGAATTTTGTGTATGTATATGAAATTTACGCTACAATTACTCCCCTTCGGGATTAATATTTATTAGATATTAAAAAAAAGTTTTACATGTGCGAATCTTGTCTTTTCCTAAATGAATCGCACAAACCTGGTGGGGCTGCAGATTGGTCTGCCAGACTTAGTGCGTGGTTGGGGTGTACTTGCGGGTGCCCTGTCTGTAGCTGAAGGTGTTTGTGGTGGTGTGGGTAGTGGGGTATGAGATTGGAGTGGTGGTGATTCGGTTGGAGCTTCTTCGATGACTGCTTTTTTAAGTCGATGGACAGAAACTGCCTTTTGCTTTCCGTGAATGTCCAGTATGAAATATTTGATTAGAATTTTGTGTATTGTGGTTTGGGTCCTTTTTTCTAGAATGTTCTAATGTTTGTTGATTTGTTTAAAAATGTGAATGCGGATTTTGTATATGTATATGAAATTTACGCTACACTATATTATCTGACAAGGGATTATTATCTATCAGTTTATTCTCATTTACCAAGTTTAATGTACATTACTTTATTTGATCTACCATATGTATAGATGATATTCTCGATGATATGTAGAGCGGTTTATTTACTTTCTGAGAATATATTTTATAAATCCGGCAAATATTGTGCATATATTTTATTTTAAATCTAAAAAGATCTCAAACGTATTGAACTAGAGGAAGACTACATCTTTTGCTCATAATAGCGCCATGAGTTTATCAAGAACGAATCTCCTAATGAGACATATAATCGAAAAAAGACAGATGTCAGAAAATATTGACCACGAAAATGTACTCACTTGTACCCAAGGATGTAATGCCACCCAGAGTGTAAAATAATGGAATTTGAAAAGTCTAAGCACAAACATGAAAGGAAAAGAATTACATACTGAGTCTTACTGGATTTACTAAAAGACAGTTTCTTTTTATTTGGCCAAAGTCTTAAGTTTCATTTTATTAACTTGGTTCTTTTTTCTCTGCTAATAACTTACAGATAAAGATGTCTCTAATTGATTTGCAATGTAAACCTACCTATTTTGTGATAAAAGAAAAAAAATCTTGAACCTCATCTCGAGGACAATAAACGACGATGATGACGTGTGTCATGTACACAGATAACAAGAAATACTAAAACGAGCAAAATTATATAAAACCTGGGTATGTGATCGATTAATAGCAAACACAATTAATAATAAAGATCTATGGGTAAATAAATTAAACAATTGTCCTATATTTATATTCGTATAGATAAAAAGTGTGTTCGTGTGTCTCTCTAATGGTTTCAGCATAAGTTTTTTGACATCGAAAAAAATTTGATATTCCGAAAATTAAAAAAAAATGTTACTGCTTGGAAAATTGCATTATAGCGTTCCTTTTGTTTCAATACCAAACTTTTCCTTGTTGAAAAAAATCTTTTTATATATATATATATATATGTGCGTGTGTGTGTGTGTGTGTGTGTGTGTGTGTGTTTCTGATCCAAAGAGAGAAAAAAGAGTAAGTATTTTAAAAGGAATAGGCCGACAGTAAATTATATTCTTTTTTAAAAATATTTATTCACTTCTTACATGTGACTCCAACGAATGACTTTAGTCAGAGAACGTATAATGATTTTTCTGGTGTGATGGTTGTTTTTTTTAGGGGTCATTCTTTTTAATGGTGTGTTTGCTTCTTTTTAATTTTTGATAGACTTAGCATTTGTCGCACCTAAAGTCGAGTTGGAACTTGGACCTATAAGCGAAAGAAATCATTTCCGGGCGCGGATAAACGGATTACAACAACATGTATGTTAACTCGATTACGCTTTTATTTTGCCTCGACTCCGGTTGCGACGTATGCTAAAGTTTATTTGGGAATCAAAAGAAACAGTTACCCCATCAAAACAGTGACCGCTATATAAACCAAACACCGTTCAGGAATAAAAATCATAAAACGTTCTCAGACCAAAGTCAATGGCTGAAAACATGTGTAAGAACTAAAAGTTTTACATTACAGTAAATATACAGACAAGTATTATTTGATTTTAAACGTATTTCTATTGATGACTTTTCTCTGCCCCACTGAATATATATATTTCAAAATAAGTCGACCTATACATACGGAGAAATATAACACACATACACACACTCGCACTGACACACACATACACACTACATATTTATTATATACACCAAACTTACGCTGCTATTGAAGAATTCAGTCTACCATGATATTTGTGCACATAATCTGCCATACCATTTGTGTCATGAGTTTTCCTGAGAGATATGGTTTCCCTATAGTTAGATATTAGTTCACTCTCCATTCTAGTTAATTCAAGTCATTTGAGTCCGCATAAAGTTTGAAAAAAATAGATTGGAATTCTGGTTGAAATATTACAACCTCACCTTCTCGATTTTTTTCTGGACAATACCAATAAAAAAATAAATAAATAAAAACAAAACAAAACAAGCCGTTTCCTTTTTTGTTTGTTTGCTTCTTTTTTTTTACCCTTTATACACCTTGATATTCTAAGAGATTTTTACTGATTTAAAAAAGAAATATCTTTTGCATAAAGCCGTACTAAAGTTTTTACTGTGTACAATATTTTCATTCTTTCAAATTTGAAAGATAGACTGCTCAATCCATTAAAAACATTGTGGTAAACGGGATACTATAATAACAACAAATTTTCTTATGATACAAACTGATAAATGCACGATGCATACCTCAAGGTAAATGTTTGAATATGCGTATACATTTATGATTATATGTATCCATACGTATCTATTTAATTGAACACATTCTGATGTTATCATTCTTGTTCCCTTACTCATTTAATTCTTTATACCGTATATCTAAAATCATCCAATTTTTTATCCTACTTACTTCTCCATTTCGTTGATAATGTTCTTTTTTCTTTGAATTTGTATTCTCTTCTTATTTATTTATTTATTTATTTTAGGTTGGGATTTTATAATAACCTTGTATTTTCAATATTTCCTTTCATAATGGAAGCAAATATAATGGTTCTGCTCCTTTTAAGTCTAGTTTAAATTTACATCTTAACAGTAATACTTATTTTTTTTACATTTGTCACCTTTTCTTATTTTTTGTTAATATTTTGTGAGAACATCTTTTAAATTAAGGTAGACCGTTTTGTTAGGGTCGTATAATAAGCTAACTGTATCTGTTCAAAGGGGTAAGATTATTCCATGATTGTTCTGTATATGACACTAAACCATCTGATGGTGGGGCTTCAGTTTTGGAGCTTTAGGGAATATAGAGTGTATCTTTATTGTCATTTTACCCATATCCCACCAGACTTGGAATGGTAGTACCTGTTAGGGTCCAGTATATGGGTCAAATAGAAAAATTTAACCATGCAACTGTTCAAAACAATTGATGTTAAATGGAATGTGATACATAGCAATATTTGAAAGAATTTAAATTTGTACCTATGATAGAATACTGGAAACAATTTAACTGTGAGTAAAGAAATTAACGCATACAAAATATAAGTTATAAAATAACCTACAGACAATTCATTTACAAATACTGTAAATATATATGTGATTTGGTGTTAAATAACTAGTTAGGGTTGATGTGCCATTAAAACAAAGAACCTAAACCTAAACTCAAATTACTGAGCATGTAAGATTTGAATTAAAGAAAACATCGATTGGCAAGGAAATGAAAGACAAGGCAATGAGCCATAGAAAGAAAACAATAAACAACAAAACTTAATTCACACTTGTTGGACAGAATGCAGGAAAATACGAAAGAAGCCGATAGAGCGAAATTACTCGTCCTCAAAGATCACAAAGACAACTACAGTTAAAACTAAAACAAACTTATTTCGGGAAGAAAACACAAATAAGAATGGCTGTAAGACAAGAAACTCAAAAGAATCTGCAGCAAAGCTTGAAACCAAAAAATTAAAAAATCAATAAAACCCAATAGCTTTAATAATTTACAAAGATCTTTACTTCGATGTGGCACAAGGCCGAATGAATGGGGCGCCCAATGAGACTCGAACTCACTCGCTTAGGTTTGCTAGTCCAGCTTGCTAACCGTTGAACCTCCCGAGGTGCCCACGAACCTAATAGCTTTAATCACAAGAAGAAACTGTCGTTGTGTGCATTTATGAATGTGTATATATTTCTGTATAATGGTAATTAATGAAATATTACAAAGGGTAGGTATAAGGTTATAGAAATGGCAGCATATATATTTTATATAAAAAAGATATAAAAATCATTTACGTGTGATAGTCTGAAATCATACAATCTCTCTCGAAACAGTAATGTAAATATAAGCGCCGAAAAGGTTCATGAACATTATTCTATTAAGTTTCTTTGAAATCTATTTTAAAACACCCATTAAAAGATTAAATACATTTTTTTCTTTTTTTTTAAATATTCTTTCGTCATTTACTTCTGTTTCCTACCTAAGAGAGCCCATCCCTTTGTTTTATCAACGTCCTTGTTTTTTAGTCCCCATATAATACTTCCTCATGGTTTTGGATCGAATTTACACCCTCAACTAAAGCGATTTCCTTGAGAAGAAGCAGACAATTCAGATGTTTCTGCCTGCGCTATCAAATACTCACCTTCCTTTTATTCTGTCTCATGTGACGGATGGATAACCAACTTATTATTGCAATGATTTACCACAAGTCGGCGTGTACGTCTTTACAGATAATAATTCCTCCAAGAATAAAATATTTTCATATAATCATGATTGATATGAGGATGGTGTCCAAATACTCGACACATTAGGCCAATGGACTGGTTTAATATACTCAAAATACACTTTGTTTTCACATTTACGGGCCTTTCATATTCTCAAACGTAATTTCGTGCGAGCCCCACCACCACCACGACACACGCCCCACTTTCTTCCGGAAAGCAGTCGTGTCGATACTGCTATATGGATTCACTACTTGGACGCTAACAAAACGGCTGGACAAGAAGCTAGACGGGAATTACACAAGAAAATTGCGAACAATATTGAACAAGTCCAGGCGGCAACACCCAAAAAGGCATGTGTGTGTGTGCGTGTGTGTGTCTCCGTCCGTGCGTGCGTTTGTTCAAGAGTATTGCATGGATGATGTTGTTCCGGTAAATGTGGAAGTGTTTTAATAAGTAGAGATGATGCAGCAAGTCGAATGTGGTTATCAACATCTCGGTGAAAGAAGAAATATAAATTTTACTCTAAAAAGACATTCAGAGTCATGTTAGTAAGCCATTTTAATTCAATATTTCAAATGAATTTATACGTTCTCAGTATTATAGACCTATGCATTCGAGTATTTAAGCTAAATAGGTGATTCCCAACTTGAAAGAATAAAACTTTACGCTATTGAAGAGCAGAACAGTTTCAAAGAATAAGAATGTTATGCTGAAGCAAAAGAATTCTGCCACCCCTTTTTAAATACCAATATATATATATATATATATATATATATATATATATATATGTGTGTGTGTGTGTGTGTGTGTGTGTGTGTGTGTGTATGTGTGTGTGTGTGGACTTGTGTGTATTTTATAGTCAATACCTGAAAAGCAAACAAACACACACGCACGTACACACACACACACACACACAGACGCAGACATATATATGTAAATGCGTCTGTATATGTGTATTTTTATTGTCAATATCTGGAAAAAAATATACACACACGTGTGTGTGTGCTTCTTTGTGTGTGTGTGTGTGTATGTGTGTGTGTATTTAAGTGAGCGTATGTTTGCGTGTGTGTATATGTGCGTTCGTGCGTGTGAATGTGTGGTTTGTCTGTAATTAACTCGAACATCTAAAACAGCATGCCAATTTGGCCCTTGAGCATGCTTTTAGTTGTAAATTCGTGTAACAGTAACATTCAGAGTTTTCGTTTTGAAAGAACGTATCACGCAATATATATCAGTATGGAGCTACACGTGCGAAATGGAACTGCTTATAGTAAGCTTTTCGTTTTTTTCCCCGAGTTGAATAAGTGAAGAGAAATTTATTTCCATGAAATTCTATTTCAAATAACAATAAAAGATAATGCGACCACTTTTCCAGTATAGCAACATATCTATTGTGAGAATTGCTTAAGCCTTATGCAATGTTTTGAAAGATACTGGTGTTTCAAATCTGAAAGAATACATTTTAAATGCTGTCCCAAAAATGAATCAGTGAATATATGAAGGATTTAGATTAGTCTATAAGATTGTAAAATGTGAATGATAAAATATCGTCTCGTCCCTTAGAATTTATATCGATTCTCTGAGAGATAAAATAGTATAGTGTCAATATGAGACAAAAGCTCTTTAATTCCGTATTACGAGGTATCTTCAATAAGTTTTTAGCCTTTTTTCGTATAGGCATTTAAAATTGACGCAGACTCTTGAAAACTAAGTATGCTTTTGCTATACATCTTATGAGATGACTAACCAATTTTTATGATTTAATGTTCAAATGAACAGCTACACCAGGAATTGGAATACACCCTCCTAAAACCTGATTGTCACAGCTGGTGAATTTCGAAAATCCAATCTGGACGTGGGGATACTTTAGGAGAACGATATGCAATAAAATTCTGTTTTAAACTTGGAAAAATGCCACAGAAGCATCTGGAATGCTCCAGACTGCTTTTCGACCAACTTACATGAATCGAGCATCAGGTTCTGTGGCATAATATATTCAAGGACGGCTGTGAGTCTGTCAGGGATGATGAGAGGTGTGGGAGAAGTAACAAAGTAAGAATACCAGAGTTGATTGGCCAAATAAAGAATTTCATGGATAAGGATTGTCCTGTGTCTATAGAGAGAATAAGTGCGCAGTTTGATATCAGTGTGGGAACTATACACATAATTATTAACGAGGAACTGAAGATGCGGAAGATTTGCGTGAAGTTTGTCCCAAGTGTGCTCAGAGAAGATCAGAAAGAAAGACGTTATCATGATAGCAGTGAGAATGTCGAGCTGATCAATTCAGATCCCACAGTTCTTGATGCTCTGGTGACCTGCGATGAAAGCTGGATCTACTGCTACGACCCAGAGACTAAGAGACAGAGGTACCAGTGGAAGCATGCTGGCTCTCCCAGACCCAAGAATGCCAGACAGAGCATATCAACCAACAAATTTTGATGATCCCTTTTTTGACAGCACTGGCAAGATTTACATGTACTTGGTTCCCACTTGACATACAGTCAACAAGGAATACTATGTTGAGGTTTTAAGGGAGTCCAGGATGAGATTCCGTCGGAAGAGGCCAGCACGCTTCAAATCGGGTCAGTGGCATTTCCACCAGGACAATGCATCAGTCAACAACTCCAACCTTGTCACAGACTATTTGACCAAGATGGGCATCAAGACAGTTCCTCAGCCTTCCTATAGTCCAGACCTTGCTCCCTGTGACTTTTGTTTATTCCCTAGGCTCAAGGAAAAACTTAGAGGCTGTCGTTATGAGACAATCGAGGTGTTGAAAGAGGCTGAGACGAAGGTCATTGACAAGCTCACACAAGAGGACTTCCGTGGGGCATTCCAGAATTTGTTAGAAAGGTACAACAAGCATATTACAGCCGAAGGAGATTACTTCGAAGAGGACTAGAGTTTCATGTGTGTACTATCAATAAAAGTGCCTATACGAAAAAAGTCTGGAAACTTATTTAATGAGCCTTGTAGTTTTAATTTGGTTGGCAAAAAATTAATCTACATTAAAAGTTCGTCGATTTAGGATAAAGCTGTGTAAAAATTCACAAAATGATTTATACCGTATGTATCAAACCATTTTCAGAGAATATTACCAAAAGTTTAATTAAAAGGCTGGTCACGGTGTATTGTCATTGACATAGTCACGTAATCTTCTGGTGCGAACGTTAATGCTGTATTAAATCTTGGAGAGAAAAAGCCGGGTGGAACCTATTCCTCTTCGGGTTTTGATCAAGACTGATCGGTATACCAGTGTAAAAGAGCCCAATCTATGTAGATATTTTCCCATAAATAGAGGGGCTATGTAAACTTTTTCAAGTGTATTAGCCCTGAGTGAAATACAAACAGCCTCGTTCAGGTTTTGAACTCGAGTAACAGAGCTCACTGCATAAGACGTTAGCCGTTTTGTCACGAGTGCTTTTAAATTAAGAAGAATTTGATTCATCATTTAATATTTTAATATATTAAAGTTATACGTTACTCATCTTTTCTTATTTAGAAATATGTATGACAATAGTAACGTGTAATTTAAAGTTATTTCAAGTTTTTACCATTTTTCTTAATTACACTAAATGGTCGGAATATTTTTTGTTATATCGATAACACTAAAGAACCAAATTCTATCTCTGGTCTCTTAAATTCATGCTAATTTTGTACCTCATCTCTCTCTCTCTCTCTCTCTCTCTCTGCTTGAAGATTGCTTTCGAAGTATATTTATTATCAGGACGAAATTTCACGATATATGCATCGTTTTTTTTTTAATAAATAAATTACGAAGTGACAGTCTGCTTAATAGGGATAATAGAACATTTGAAACTGCAATTACTGCAAGAATGAATCCTATTTCTCAACTATACCAATCGTTCGTTTGAGAATTAAATCGTAATAGTGAATGACACAGTATGATGGAAGAAACCATTTTAAAAGTTCCAATAAAACACAAAATTTCGACGTCTCATACACGTTTCAGACCTACGATAAAGTCTGGGTTTGTGTATAGCATACTCAAAGAATCCTATACAGGTTATTATTCAGCCTTCAGCAAACACCGAGATGTCCCACAAAAAAAAGCGATGATATCCACATTCATGTTTCGGTGGACGAATTAAACCCAACATCGAAATAGAAAAGCAAAAAGTAGGATAGGTTTCGAAATACAATCGAAATAAAAAATAAAATACGTACTTGTTTATCTAATAAAATGTGTACAAAAATTTCAAAAGAAGATTCTTCCAACAAAGTTCTAAAATCATCATTTTCGGGTGGAAAAATTTGTGAGAACTTACCAATTATTTTTACTATTAGCACACCCTGCTCTTACTAAAAACACTTTATTTCAAAATGTTTCACAAATCAAAAACCGATTTATGTTGTCCAAGAAGAATTAGTTTTTCCTATTTTGCCGCCAAAATCAAGTGGATCTAGAACAGCTATTACCCGACTAAACGGTAATTGCTCAGTGTTCAAAGAGAACAGTCTAGACATATTGTCATGCTAATTCTCTGATAATCCCTAACATCACTTCCGATTTTTCTGCTATAACAACGTTTCATCCTCAAAAATATCAAGGACTCACACCCAATTATGGAAATAAAGCCGTCGACTATAGTCGTGGGTGACCCGAAGTCTCCCTTTTCAATAGCTACTACACCGAGGTATAGGGGAGGCACTACTCCATTCCATGGGTTGCTCAACTTTACCCTTGATCCTTAACATATAATGCTGACTGCTAAGCAAGGCAGCATCAGGTACCATTTTTTGGTGTCTTTGGTATGACTATGACTCGACCTGCAATTGAACCCCGGTCCTCCGGAACATTGGCGAACACTCTACTCATTGGGCCGATGGCCCAGTATAACAATAAATACATCTATGTAAATTGTACACCTACAACATTTTATATGCATACGAGAAACTATTTTTAGACTATTGGTTTTTAGCTATAATGTATAAAGTCATAAAAACCTAAAGTTTGGTCAACTCAACCTCCTATTATTTAAATTCCTTTCGCATGTTTCATATATAATTCCTTTCAGCGTTAACATTTCATTACGTAAACCTAATGATTAACAAAATTTAGCTCAATTTTGTCCCAATAATTCCTAATTTTAATTTACACTTTCCACTCGTAGCAACTACATATACAAATGCCCCCCTAATCTACGATTTCATTTACGGCAGTTCGATTTATCAACGTGGAAACCCGAAAAGTTAAAAAAATGTATATATCTAAAATTATGTGCACGGCAAATACTGCCGCCAAGTCAAACGTAATAAAGGAAAACTTACTTATATTCAGTAGAAATATTCAGATTGTATAACGAAAGAAACATACGAAGCGTTAAAGTTGCCAGTACATAAAATATGAATATTCTGTTCTTTAAATGTTTTTATGAAAATACTGCAATAACTATTCAAATGGCTATACAAATTTTATAACCCTTAATTAATTCAAATCTATAATCTAGCTATCACCACTGTAGGGGGACATAATAATAATTGTTTTCCTTTTAGATTGTAGATGTGACTTCACACGTGATATATCCGTTGTTTACAACAGAATTGAGACCCCACATTATTTTTTTTTATTTTTCCCTGTTATTTGCACAGATAATATCTAACATTTATTTCATGCTCTTTGAACGAAGTATGCACGCTTAATGATTGCTGTTCGTTGAACAGAACAGAGACCTTTGTCTCAGACCCAGCAAGGTATTTTATTCCACTTTGTCATTAAAATAATTGAAGAAAGGAAAGATTATTTATTTACCTTTACGAAATTGTTTTACCCTTTATAAATTGCTTGTTCAAGGAATGAAAAGTATATTTTATTGGTTGTGCTATGTTTGTTTATTATTGTAATATTCATACATATTCGTTATATGTGACTATTAAATTTATCAAAAGAATATATTACTTTTTCTCGTTATTCCCTTACGTTTATCCAGTGCTGGTGTATCAGCAGCATCACTAATGCTAATATTAGAACCTAATGGATATTCTTGATAGGTGGGAGGACTCCGTACAGCATGTGACAGACCTGCACATTGCACTCACTCACTTACAACAACTTATGTATTGATAGCTCGGGGAACGGCTTTATCCCTCAAACTCGGACATAAATAGTATACCAACTCTTCTTCAACTAATATTGTTTAAGCATTAAACAAATTACATAGAATAAACAAAGAAACCAAACCCAATCAAACCAATCAATACAAGGGTTAAAGTAAAACTAGTACCATTGATTCGGATATAGGTTTATATATATATATATATATATATATATATATATATGTGTGTGTGTGTGTGTGTGTGTGTGTGTGTGTGTGAAAATAATAAATCATGATATTCGATATTATCCTTAGTTTTAGGAATTGGTGCTTGTAAGGAACAACTATAATCATGAGAATCGGAGTTTACATATTTTCTATTGAAAGTAAAGACTATTATAGCTCAAGGAAGGAGAAAATCTACTTATCAATATCATTAGTTTGTGACGACTGTCCCCGTTTGTGAATAGGAAGGAAAAAGTACTTCTTACAACCTTTGCTTTGATTTTCCACTTAATTATGTGTTGGAATAAGCAACTAAGTATGTAACTTTTGCTTTCAACCTACTCGTTCCGGTGGCTTTCATTTGTCGTGCTAGGAACATGGCATACGTTAGTTGGCTTTCAGACTGCTGATAATCTATTTTAGTATCCTCATCGGAGAAAGAGATATAAACACAGACAGAAAAACAAAAAAGTAGAGAGAGAGAGAGAGAGAGAGAGAGAGAGAGAGAGAGAGAGAGAGAGAGAGAGAGAGAGTTAACTTTTCCTCTCGTCTTGAAATCTGCCTGCAGCTTAAGTCCTCTAACCACGTGATGAATACAAGAAATCCTCCTTTCACCTTTGATCCACGAGGTTTATTTCTTTAAATTGCAAAATGTCTTGTTTTCCTCCCCGACGCCTAAGTCAGATTTCTCAAAATAATCAGTCTCTTAGATTTAGGAACCGAAAATTTACACCTAACCTTTTCAAGTCACCAATGTACTTTTTCCAACAATTTCTTGATATTCAACCGGCTAGATTTCCTACTTAAAGTCATAATAAAGACGATATATTGATGACTATGATTTCCCTTGCCACTTGATGATGAAAGAAGCCATGAAGCAGTTTTCGTCGTTTCCCTTTTTTTCCCATGCATATGTTTTAGCGATACTCTGTACGAAGAGCCTCATTAACCCTGCAGTTTTGAGAAAGTCTAATATAGCTTAGGCAAAGGCATGGGCAGCTGGCAGAGACAGGTATGTCACGTCGTTACTTAAGCATATGCTGGTGGGTACAAAGTGTGACATAGTAAAAAAGAAAGAACATTTTAGTATTTTTTCGGGTTTTCAATTCCGTACACCAGAGTTTATAACTGGTTCGCTATAGTGATTTGTCCCATATGAGAGAGGAAGACTGGTTGATATTTTCTCTTAAAAAAGCACTTCATTCTCACAATTTTGGATATTTCGGGACTCTACCTTAGCTTGGCTTCTCTTTCGACCCAGCTTAGGCTTACCTCCTCGTCTGCCGCTTGATTTCTCCCGCTCCATCTTGTGACCCTCTTACGTCCGCTTTTGATGTCGGGTGGAGGAACATATCCGTTTCCGGGGTTTCTACTCCTTCGCAGATTTAGGATTTGTCATTCACCTGTGACTGGCTGACCTTCAACGAGTGCTTTGTACTGACTAACTTAGGGGGTCACTTTTCAAGTGGTCATTCCCGGACTCTCAGTCTGGTACAATCACACTTTTCCTTTTCTCATTTTTTCCTCTTCCTCTTTCCCCGGAAATTAACTTTCTGTTATTTTATTTCAGTTTTCTATAAGCTGTTTAATTACGTTATATATCTTCAATTTTCTATAAACCATTCTATTACGTTACACTAAATAACCACCAAGAAAAGCAGTTTATGACTTTATCTCGATCGTATTTATATCTTCTTTCGTATATCTATCATTCTATTCATGAAACAAAGAGATATTTCACATATAAACTTTAACAGAGTACAAGAGTTAACAGTCATTAATACTCAGGGTGTATACTAAATGATATATTAGTTTTCACAGTATAAGGAGCGATAATTGTCTATTTTTGAGAAGAATAAGGAAATTAATGAATCATGCAGAATCAGTGTAAATAAATAGATGATAACATAAATACTTATGGATTGCTTTAAAATGAAGCTGGAATAAGCAGATTGAGTTAAAATTTTACTGGGTATGAAGTGTTCTATGATAACTAATGTACTTACAAAAATGATTGATTGATTGATTTTAACGACATTGCCACTTATTGAGGATTTTTTAAAATTCTCTAAGTTGACGAAATCACGTTCATTTTAAATTATTTTTTTTGTAGTTAAAGTGAAATTGTTTTGATTTTTCTTTTTTTTTCTTTTTTTTTTCACAAGATTCTATCGGTTTACTGCCAAGTCGGCTGCGCCTGTAAATTACGCCGACAGCATCTCTTCAGAGGGGTAAGCCCGGTCCACCAACTAGTGTCCTTGATATGGCATTAAACAATCTGATGGTGAGGCTACAGCCCTGGAGCTTTGGGGAAGATGGAGTACATCTTCTGTGCCTTTGCTTCTAAGTCCACTCTAGTAGGAACTGGTAGGGTCCTATTTATGGGTCCAAATGAACGGTTTGATAATTTAAACTGTGTGTACACAAATGACTAATATTTTAATTGAATTATTTGTGATATATAGAAATACTTGGAACTATTAAAGAGTGTACAAAATAATGAGTAATGTGGAATATAACTATAAGAGTTAGATAGCAATACTTGAAACACTTTAACTGTGGGTCTAAATTGAAATATTGGTATTACCCGTCAATACTTGGTTCCATTTAAATGTGTGGAAATGATTTAATAATGCTGACTAGAATAATTCGTGTTAAAGAGAACTATTTGTAACCACTTCACTGTCTTCAAACAAATAATTAATCTTAAATTGAATTCTTAGTGTCAGATACGAATTATATTAACCATTCCATTGCGTAGAAAAAATAGCAAAACTAGTGTACAAACTAATAAATTGTAACTCATTTAAAAATGTAATTACCAGAACTCCATTCCCTTACAAACGATTTGATTATCCATTTAAATATGAGAAAACAATTGACTGACGTTAAACTCTTACCATGTACTTAACCATTTAACTGTGAGAACATATAAATGACCTCAAACCCATTAAAAGTATCACCTAAATCATATATTTGTTATATATATGTATAAAGAGGATTAACTATTAAATAACCTAGAACGGTGGATATGCCAAAAAACCTAATCAAATCATATGCAGTGGCGGCCATAATATTCAGAACAGCATAGTTTCGTCAGAAAAAGTTGGTATAATTTTTTATCTAATTTTTTTTAGATTCTATAATTTTCACAGAAAATAAATACGATATTAATTGTCATTCTGTAAAATTTTGGTGTTATTTAAGATGATAATAAAAAAGTATTGAATGATTTAGTGATCTACTTTAAAACCCCGGGAGGTCAAAATGATCAGAACGATGAAAAAAAAATGAACAAAATACTCAAATATTACAGAAAATGCAGAAATTATTTAACATTTAGTTTGAAGCCCTTTAGCTTCAATCACTCTCGGAAATCTTCGGGTGCATGAAGAAATTAATTTATTGATATCTTACCGAGTGATCTTATTCCATTCTTCCAGAGGGGCATTCTATAAATCTTCTGTTGTTTTTTGATTTCTTGCTTTAGAACTTTCCCCTTGAGTCTTTCATACATTCTCAATAGAATTAAGATCTGGGCTTTGAGGAGGCCAATCCATAACAGTAACCTTTTCTGCCTTGAGGAATTTCATGACTACCATAGCTTTGTGGCATGGGGCATTGTCCTGCACGAATATGGAAGATTACTTACTTGAATTTCTCAGCACAGGCAAGACAAGATCTTTGTTGTTGTTTATAAACTCCTGCATTTAACTTTTCCTTGTAATCGCACCAAAGAGCCCACACTATATCCAGATATCATCCGCCAAACCATGACACTTCCTCCACCGAATTTAACACAAGCCTTAAGGAACTTAGGTGACAATTCTTCACCTACTTTTTGATGAATGTATGTAATTAACAAAAACATAGATTCATCACTGAAATGCACCGTTTGCCATTTTTCTTGAGACATAACACATGTCCGTTTGTAAAAGCAAGACTCCACTTTTTATTCTTGGAAAATATCAGTGGCTTCACTATAGGTGCTCCAGCTAAGAATTGTGGTTCAACTAAACGACGAGACACAGTCTTCCTAGATAAAGGTTTTCTCAATTGAATGCTCATTTCCCGAGAAACAGCAGCAGCAGCAGCAGCAGTTTTAAATTGGTTCTTTTTAACCAACTTTACCATAGCACGATCTTCTGTCTTGCTCATTATTGTTGGCCTACCTGTAGACGTTCTTGCTTCAGACGAACCATAATCATTGTAGACCTTAAGAATACGGTGAAGAACACTTCTTGACTTGTTTACAATCTCTGAAATAGCCCCAATACTTAGATTATCCTTCATTCGAAGCCTAATAACTTCTGTATTTTCTGTAATATTTGAGTATTTAGTTCATTTTTTTTTTCTATCGTTCTGATCATTTTGGCTGCCCTGGGTTTTGCAGTGAATCACAAAATCATTCAATAATTTTTTTATCATCATCTCAAGTAACACCAACATTTCACTGAATAAAAATTAATATCGTATTTATTGTCGGTGAACATTATAGAATCTAAAACAACTAAGACAAAAAGTTATACCTACTTTTTCTGATGAACCCATACCGTTCTGAACATTATGGCCGCTACTATATATATATATATATATATATATATATATATATATATATATAAGGATTTGCCATTAACTACCCTAGAACGGTGGATATTCCAAAAAGCCTAATCCAACCAAATCATTTATATTTGATATATATGTATAAAGAGTATTTGCCATTAAACAATCTAAAACGATGGATATACCATATAACTGAACCAATCCAAATCATATACATCTAAAAATATTCAAAAAGAGGATTTGCCTTAAATATTGTAGAACGGTCGATATACCATAAAAAGTAACCAAACTAAATCATATATTTTATATATATATATATATATATATATATATATATATATATAAAGAGGACTTGCCATTAAATAACCTAGAACGGTAGATATATCATGGAATTCCACCAAAATAAACCAAAAACTGGTGGAAAGTCTTTTAAAGGTCTACTTGACACATAGTTCACACTTTTCAGATGTCTAGAACGTAACCCTCGCCACCAAATTAATTTCATTGATATAACCAGAACTCCGTATTTTTTATGGGTATTACTTGTCAGCAGTAGATGCAGTCTGCGTTATCTTAGCCCTGTAGACGGCGCAGACATTTTGGAACAATAAGCATTCTCATCTTCACTGTGTGTTACTTCTTATTTATACAGTTGATTAGATTTGCTCGTATGCAGGCTGATGAAGACCTTGTGAGTGTCAGAACATCTCCAAACCAGTACATGATATGTACCATACAAGATCAGGAATACAATAGATAGATTGATAGAAACATAGATATTGTAATGTGAAATAGTATTATTCGTTTGAGAATTAATTTTTATTCATTGCGGAATTTTTGTCCTCATCTTGGTAGGGTTTTTTTGTGTATGTGTTGTTTCTTCTTTCACTACGTTTCGGCCGAATTTCACCTCTGGCCTTCTTCAGGTGATTTACCGTGACCTCGGATAGGAATGCTGAGTCTTGTAACCGTATCCCCAGTAATTACTGCCTTCCATAGTTGTTGTCTATAGCACTACGTTTTTGACCAAGTAAACCTCTGGGTAGGATTTGAAACCACTATCTTCTGACAATGCTCACGGAACCGTAGAGACTCAACGCCTCTATCCGCTGCGCCACGGGCCCCGAAGGGCGATCAAAGATGGATTTTTTGGTCTTATAAATCCTTATCTGGTCTTCCAGAGTCCGGTCCGTACCGAATTTTTATACTTGTCTTTAAGTGGAATCATTACAAGACTCAGCATTCGTATCCGAGGTCACGGTAAATCACCTGAAGAAGGCCAGAGGTGAAATTTGGCCGAAACGTAGTGAAAGAACAAACAACACAAAAAAAAAAAAAAAACCTACCAAGATGAGGAAAAAATTCCGCAATAAATAAAAATTAATTTTCACATTAAGAAGCCTCATCTCAAAAAGATTCCAATTAAAGAATTATTCGTGTTAAAAAAGAATACTTTAAACTCTTTAACAGTAGGCGAAATTGAATTATTGTTATTACATGTCAGTACTTGGAAGCATTTAACTGGGAAGGACTTGATAAGAAAATGAGCAAAATTGTTAAAACTCGAATTTCTGATGATTGACAAAAAATGCCCTACAGATTTGGTAACGGCTCAACAAATACCAAGTTCATTTTATTTTAAATGTAGCTTGCATGTGTTTTACCAACAGACAGCATAGCATCTAGCGTGAAATCCAATGTGTGTATTGTGGTAAAACTGAAATTTGAGGAAGACTTAAGTACCTTGAGTAATACAATAAACAATTACTACTCTCTCTCTCTCTCTCTCTCTCTCTCTCTCTCTCTGCGTTCGCTCTCTTGTCTCGGTTTGTATAATAATCGGTATCTTTGTTCACCTCTGTCTCTGTTTCTGTCAACCTGTTTATCAGCCGCCCGTCCCTATGCCTTCCTTTCGTGGTCACAATTCGTTTCTTTCTCTCTCTCTCTCTCTCTCTCTCTCTCTCTCTCTTCGCTCCTCTCTCTCTCTCTTCGCTCCTCTCTCTCTCTCTCTCTCTCTCTCTCTCATCCTATCCAAATTATTCACTTTCCTTCAGTCTCTCTCTGTTTGATTGTCAACCTGTCTTGGCAGACTCCTTCTTTCTATCTGCCTCTCTCGTTTTCGGCATCAATCACTGTCTTATTCTGTATCTATATCTTTCTGCATCTATCTGTATTTTCCACTACCCCTCTCTCTCATTCTCTCGCTCTCTCTCTATCTTTTTCTCTTGGCCTTTGCTTTCCTGTCTATATATGCCTGCTTAACTCTCTCTCTCTCTCTCTCTCTCTCTCTCTCTCTCTCTCTCTCTCTCTCTCTCTGTCTAGATCTTGATATTTGTCTCTTTGTTTCTCTAAAATATTATTTCGGGACGAAGGTGATTATTATAATCTTCAGCTTTTTATCAGTAATTGTGTTTTACTATGATTATTTTTTGGAGAAGAAGTGGCGTATTTTCCGTTTCCATCTCAACAATTAAAAAAAGAAAGAAAAAGAAATTCAGTCTTTAATTAGCAGTCGGACGACCGTTGAGGTTAATCAGCTATTTCATTGTTCATTTTTCTTGATTCTCCGGAATAGCTAACCATCATTCTAAGCTATATTAAAGCCAGATGGAAGAAGCACACTTGTTTAAAATCATTTTCATAATAATCATTGGGATTCTTCTTAATCTGTCATAATATATGCAGTAAATTATCTCATCATAACGAGCAGGTTATTAATTCCAAGTTATTCTGTACAAGTCAGCTAACGTGCGATTGATAGTTATAATTTGAAATTGATCCCGACACAGCATCTAATATAATCAAAGAAAAGATTAATCCAAATATACACAAAACGAGCTACTTAGAGAACTTTCCTTACGTAAAAATGCTTGTTCTTGTAGTATTATCTAGATAGAATATTGCTAAATAGACCTGAACTACCCATTATCAAAGCTTTCAAAAGATTCCATCAAATTTGTCTTAGGTGGATCATAAACATCAAAAACCAGACATCATTGTTCCCCAATAAGCCGATACATCTAGTGCTGATATACTTCTGATACGCAGTCAGATGCTTTACCAAGATGGAGGATGTTAGGGTTCACAAATAGCTGTTCTATGGCGAGTAGCAACATGATAGACGTCCAAGACTTAAGACTAAAAAAACTTTATAAGTATGTCATCTACTTCAGAACACTCAGTAAAGAGATTGGAGCAGATGATAGTTAACTGGTCAACGAGGAAAAAAATGATTTAAGAAAGATTTTAAAATATTTGAAGCGCGTGGACTATAGAATTGCTGTATGAAATGAGCATTTCAGATGCTGTTATGTGTCGATGACACATAACAGCCTGAAGATGTTTTCACATCTATTTTTTGGTATTCATGGTATTTCATTTGTAGTAGGGTATTCAAACACAGATTGGCTAATAATTTGAAATTTTATGACTACAAAGTCTTCTTTCTTCAACTACCAAAATGAAATTCGTGTGATTCTTTTAGAAAATATGAGCGTTTGCACAAAGTTCACGAGAGCAAAGTCAATAAAAAAGACAGGTAACTCATTTTTTACACGTGCAGCAGGGCTTGCAACCTACCTATGTCACGAAATTTCATCTGATTATGTGGCTATAATTCAAGTTACTTTGGGAGAGTGGAGTACCATTTCAGTGCAATTAATCCGAGCTCAGCTTGGACCCCGAAGATGATGGTTGTTAGGGTTTTATGGCATATCAACCTTTGTAGATTATTTAATGCCAAATCTATTTTTATAAAAGATAATCAGTTCCAATTAGTTTAGCGCAGGTACAGTTTCAATGTCAAAAACTGTTCCATTTCAAACAATTCAATTTAGCATAAGTACGTAGTTTAAATTCAAGTACACTTTTTACTTGTAAAAAAACATTTCTATTTCAACTTATTCAGTTGAACCAAACAGATTTAATTCAAACAATTCAGTTTAGTATAAGTAGAGGTTTTGTCCACACACAGTTAAATGTCAAAACAGTTTTATTTCAAGCAAATAAGTTGAGCTGAACAACGTAGTTTAGTTCTATTTGACCCATAGATAGGACCCTATCAGGTGCTACTCCTCAGGGTCATAGTTGACCTGGGAGCGATGGCAGTGAAGGGGTACTCTGCATTCTCCAAAGGTCCAGCATTACTGCAACCTCACCATCAGATGGTTCAGTTTCATATCCGGGACACATGCTGGGGGAGGTTTTACCCCTCTGCAGAGATGCAGTCTGTGTATTCTACAAGCCCAGCCAACTGGGCAAACCTGAGGATGAATACTTATAAGACTTTCATTTATAGGTTAAATAATATGAATTATTCCTAATTAGTAGGAATACTTGATGGCCTATGACTGTCAGTTATTTGTATTAAGAAGAGATTCTGGATTTTTTTTTTATGTACGTATTTTATTAGTTACTTGAAACTATATTATTGTTTACAAACAAACGACTTATCAAAAAGAAATAATTACATAAAACCTAAGGATTATTAGTATTAGATGGAAATACTTTCACCAAAACATCATCATCATCATCATGTCGCGCCGCCTGCGCGGATATCCCTGACCGTCTCTCGCCATTTCTCCCTATCATTCATCGCCTCCGGCAGGTCTTCAGAATTACAACCCGTGTCCTCACATAGCTGCTGTATGTAAGTTCGTGCTGGTCGTCCCACTCTTGCACATCCATGAGTGGGGGTCCACAGGAGTACATCGCTTATGAGCTCGTCCTTGCTTCTCCAGCAGTGTCCTGCGTGTCTGGTTCGTCGAACTTGTATAGTTTTTGTGATGGGGGGCAAGTGTCCGTATAGTTGGAGTCTCGTGGGGTGTTGTCGCCAGGACTTGTTTAATACTGCTCTCAACATTCTTGTGTAATTTCCGTCCAGCCTCCTCTCCAGCCGCTTCGTAAGCGTCCATGTGGTGCATCCATATAGCAGTATCAACACAACCGCTGCCTGGAAGAAACTGCGTTTCATTTTATCTGTTAGGTCCGACTTCCATATGATCGAGAGTCTATCGATAGCTGTCCATGCCTTCGTCAGTCGTGTGTCGATGTCCTTCTCGGTTGATGAGACGCTGCTTCCTAGGTAGGTGAATTTGTCGACTAGTTTCAGAGAGGCTCTGTCTAGTGTGGCAATGTTGCCTGTTTGGTTGTAACACATATATTCGGTTTTGTTTGCATTGACATGTAGGCCAATGCCAGCTGCAGCTCGTTCCAGACTATGTAGTAGTGTCTCTGCTTGATTAGGCGTATTCGCTAGTAACGCCAAGTCATCAGCGTAGTCGGCGTCCGTGATTGTTTTTGCGGGGTACCTTTTGCTTCTTCTCTTAGTCAGCTCAAAGCCATTTTCTCTGATTTTGTCGATCGAAGTCCTAAGCACAAAGTCTAGACAGATGATAAAGAGGTACGGGGCTAGTGTGTCTCCTTGTAGTACTCCTGCAACAATGTCGAAGTATTCCGTGTCTCCATCTGGTGAACGTACTTTTACTTTGGTGTTTCTGTAGAGAATCATTATCGCTGCTACGGTCTCTTTTGGTAGGCCGTAAGCTAGTAGGATTTGCTCCATCTTCCCTCTGTGTATGGAATCGAAGGCCTTGGTAATGTCGACAAATAGTAATGTCGCCTGTAAGTTTTTTGCCTGAACGCCTTCCAGGATTCTACGGATGGTCAGTATTTGTGAGGTTGTGGATCTATTTCTCCGGAAGCCATTTTGGTTTTTCCTAAGGATGTTTTCCATTTTGGGTTCTATGCGGTTTCGTAGTAGGGCATTGTAGATTTTGGCTGCTATGGATGTAAGTGTTATCCCTCGGTAGTTCTTGGCTAGTCCGAGGTCGCCTTTTTTAGGGAATCGAAGGATGCATCCCTTCGTCCATCGTTCTATCCTATTTTGACTATAGACTGCGTTGCATTGCCGGAGCAGTATATCGTCGAATTGTCTCGTCTTCCACACTTCTGGGGGGATCTCGTCTAGCCCCGCCGCTTTCCTATTTTTAATTCTTCTGAGAACCGTGTCGAGTTCTTCTTTGGTGAAAGGACCTAGTTTTACGTCTAATTGCTTACTAATAATTCTGGTGATCGGTTCATCCGTTCTTTCCGGTGGGTTTCCTAGTAGATTTTTGAAATGCTGTTCTCACAGTTTTATTCTTTCTTGTTGGCTTGCAGCTTTCAATTTTGCTTTGGCTGCGCTCTTCCTTCCACTTACTTCGTTTATTGTTTGCCAGGCTATCCTGGATTGCCTATCTTCCACCGAGTCTCTAATCTTATCTATCTGATTTTGTACGTATTCTGCCTGTTCTTTTAGGTATATTCCTGTTAATTGATGTTGCGCCTTTTCTAGTTCTCGTGCATTTGTATTTGTTGGGTTCTGTTGATAGTTTTTGGAGGCAGTCTTCACAAGTGCACGTTTTTCTCTAGCCGCTAGCGTTTCCCAAGGGACTCTATATTTAGTTCTAGGTTTTGTTGGAATACACTTTTCTGCCGCCTCCGGGTGTGCTTCTACAAAATTTTCATATTCGTCATTTGGGGTGCCTATTTCTACCTTCTCTTGTAGTGCTTCGAATCTGTTTCTTAATTCTAATGCATATTTATCTCTAATATCTCTGTTGTTGAGTAGGGCCCAGTCATAGTGCTTGGTCGTCGCTTTACGCGTGGCGTTTTTTCTTAGGCTTAGTCGTACTTTGGCCGTAACTATTCGATGATCGGAGGACACACCCTCGAAGGAGGAGTATGCCTCGCAATTCATCGCACTGTTTTTCCATTTCCTGTTTATAAGGACGTAGTCTATCTGTGCTTTACTCTTATTCGCGTATGTGTAGGTCCATAATTTCCCCTCCCTTTTTTGAAAGTTTGTATTGAGGCAGGTTAATCTATTTTCTATCATGAAATCTATTAAATGCTGTCCATTCCTGTTAGACGCGTAGTGTAGGCTGTATTTGTTGTGTCTGTTTTTCCCGATTTGTGCATTCATATCTCCGCCAATGACTAGCAGGTTGTGTTTCGGAATGCTACGTACTAGGGAGGATAGATCTTCGTAGAAGGTGGCTATTTCGTTTTCTTCGCTAACATTGGTAGGGCTGTAGCAGGAGATAATTGTTGCTTTGGGGTTGCCATTAAACGTTGCGGCCATCATCCTAGGTTGTATTCTCTCAATGCTGTTCAGTGTTTTTAACGCTCTCGGTCCTAGAAGTATTCCCACCCCTCCTACCGATGCATTGACAGAGTTTTTCCATGCCGATACAGTCACCAGCATCCATCCATTTCCAGTTTCATGATACTTGATATCTTCGGTGTGCGTGTATCGGTGCTCTTGTATGCAAATTATATCTATCTTATGTTCTACGGCTGATGCAGTTAGCTCTGATAGTTGACCTATTCTATTTAGGGTTCTCACGTTAAATGTCGCTATCTGTATTGTTTGTTTGCATTTTAGTAGTTTTTGTTTGTGTTTGAGCTCTGTAGCTGATTTTTCGAACACCGAGGCCAGGGCTCCAACCTCAGCAGGACGCGCCCCTTTTTTACCCGCGCGAAGAGCGATGCGGTTTATTTTGAGTACTAGTCATGGTTATCTTTCGATGGCTGTTTTTCTTCTCATCTATAGAAGCCACTCTTATAGATGAGCAGCAGTAGTTCCCCGATCGAACTGGCAATCTTGAGCGTTAAGCCGCAAGACTCACACGTACAGCATGCTGCTTCCCATGTGTACGCGGTAGTAATATATAAAAAAAAAAAAAAAAAAAAATTCTTATTTTTTTATCTTAAGTTTTGACTTAGTTAAAGTCCAGGACTGCTGGATGTTAAAATTCAAAGAAATTTTGTGGTATATTTCATGGTTATCTAGTGGTGGACAGAGAGAGAGAGAGAGAGAGAGAGAGAGAGAGAGAAAGAAAGAGAGAGGAGGAGTCAACTCTTTTATGGCTTTCGTCTTTAGCACGTGTTAGACTACATTTGAGGTGTTTTGGATTTTTTTTTTTTACCTTTCTTTTCAGGGGGGGGCAATTTTGGGGGTTTTCTTTAGCAAATTTAGAAGTTCGCCTTCCAAAAGTAAAGTTTTCCTGAAAATTAAGTCGCATAAGTCTTCATTCTTCATTTAAACAACACATAATACAGCTGAGATTTAAGACATTACTATTTTAAATCAAATGTGCATTTTTAAATGAATAGTTTAGTAGAATAAATTTCCTGACCTCTGTGAAAAAACTTCTGGAAACGGAATCACTTCCAAACGTATGCATACTATTTCAACAAATGAAGGATTAAATTATTACTAATTTTAGTATTTATATTAAAGGTTCCACTCCTATATCATGGTCAACTGGTGGTGGACAGAGAGAGAGAGAGAGAAAGAAAGAGAGAGGAGGAGTCAACTCTTTTATGGCTTTCGTCTTTAGCACGTGTTAGACTACATTTGAGGTGTTTTGGATTTTTTTTTTTTCCTTTCTTTTCAGGTGGGGGGCAATTTTGGGGGTTTTCTTTAGCAAATTTAGAAGTTCGCCTTCCAAAAGTAAAGTTTTCCTGAAAATTAAGTCGCATAAGTCTTCATTCTTCATTTAAACAACACATAATACAGCTGAGATTTAAGACATTACTATTTTAAATCAAATGTGCATTTTTAAATGAATAGTTTAGTAGAATAAATTTACTGACCTCTGTGAAAAAACTTCTGGAAACGGAATCACTTCCAAACGTATGCATACTATTTCAACAAATGAAGGATTAAATTATTACTAATTTTAGTATTTATATTAAAGGTTCCACTCCTCAAAAGGAAAAACGTCTTAAAGCCAACTACACGCGAAATGTAGATATGGATGTACATTGAAAGCGATTCTCTAAGTTATTGACATAAAATAAAGGTAAATATGTTCATATTCCGTTAAGATTATAAGGATAATTTTAATTCGGAGACATTGAAATAGAAAAATGATATTTTAATATATTGTGTGAACCTTTAGAATCAAATGATATAATAATGAATTGATCAATTGTCGTAAAAACATGTTTAATTCTAACATTATGATACTCATAATGAAAGATGAATAGAAGGATTTTAGCCTTAGAAAATCTTGGTATGTTACGAACTTGAGTTATAAAAATAAAAATAAATAAATATTGGATTAGTATTCAATGGTTTTTGTCCTCAAGGAATTTCTACTAAAACATTAAAATTGTAATATAAAAAATGCATGCGGTTATTTCGCATAGAATTCACGGTAGATTTTTTTTCAGATACGCAAAAATGGAGGCGAATTAACATTTGCACTGTTTAATTAGTCGCATTTGTGTAGTCAATGGATTCTCGTTAAATTTCAAATTTGATTTCAATGAGTCGGGGTTGTTAAGAAGAAACACCAGAAAAATATGAAGATGTAGAAATTAACTTGGTATAAAGTAGAAAGAGGAAATAGAGTATGAATTTAGAGGGAAATACAAAAGTGATTACGGAATGAGTATAAACGGAACGACCAAAAATGAGAAAGAAATACCTAAAAGTGTTCCGTTCCTTCCTTCGACAGAATAACATTGGCTACAGTAGATTGCATGCAGTCTATGAGCCACCAAAGCATAGTCCAAGTAACCGTTTCTATTTCCAACAATATAAAACATTATGCTAAGCATGCCCCCCATCTTAAATTCAAATCCTGGACCTGGCTATTTCTCTTTAATTTCAGGCTGCTTCTCTTGGGGAATATATAAATCTATATGCCCTTAGCTATATATAACCAACTTGTATACGCTACGCGCTTTGACTTTGGCTAGGCAACCCATCTTAGAAGGAGGGAAATTTAAACAAGCTTTATTTCTCTTAAATGTGACCTTGTATTACATCCTATTAGTTGTAAATTTACCGACACATTGATTGATTTTAAGGGTTATTCGGCTTGTGTATGGTTATTTTATGCCTTGAGGTTAGGTAATCACGTTAATTCAATGAAGATATTTTCATTCTTGTGTACGAGTTGTTTTTTTTTTTCATGATCCTAATAAATATGGATTTTTTAAAGTGATCTATTTGACCCATCGATGGGACAATGACAGGTACTACTATTCCGGGTCAGAGAAAACCTAAGAGTAATAGCAATGAAAGTGTACTCTACTTAACTGAACCTCAGGAAGTGGGACCATGCCATAAGATGCAGTTTATGTCATACCCAGGAAACTCTTTTTTGGTGAGTGATGTACTTAACTCTCCCCTGAGGATACATCCAGCATATTATTGGCCTCTCCAGCAGGGCTCGTGCAGTTTTGTTTTATTCCCATAAAACCAATTATCTTTTCCTTTTTTCTTGTGGGGATTATTGGGAGGTGGATTTTATCTCTTATGCTGTAGCTTGATTCGGCATATTCTATATTCTTGAGGTTAATGCCAGTGGTCGATGGATGGGTAAAAATACATTTCATTTGGGTTTCTTAGGTAAGGCTGCAAGGGATTTTGATACATTTTCAACATATTCCTTGTGGGTTCGATAGTGTGACCATTGAAATGTGTTGGAGTCAGTCACGTGTCACCATTATGTCTCACCCATGCACAATGGAATAAGCTCTCACCAACGTAAAACAAAGCGCTTATAAATAGGTACAAACGGTTGTCGGCGAGATCCTTGTATGTCACACCAGGTAAAACAACTTGCAATTTCATTAGTTGTTCTTCTAAAACACAACAGATCATAACACGCACCATTACAAATTCACTAAAATTCTGTCCAACACACTACTTACAGATGTATCCGTATACGGTGGCAGGCGTGTCCATGTTGTGTCCGAAAGTGAACGAAATAGCGATTCTGGAGTCCAGCGTTTTAACCATTAGTTAAAACGCTGGACTGCGGAGTCATAGTACGTGAGTTCGAACTCCACTTGCGCTATTACGTTTACTTTCGAAACGAATTTTCCCCGGAGCAGCTGAGGCGCATTAATTATTGAAGAAAACACACTATGTGTACCTGCTCATTGAATATAGAAACTACAGCAAAGAAAGTTAGTGTTAAGCAGCTTTATTTTACAGTATATTGTATAAAATGAACAATTAACAGTAACTGTTTCCGCACGTGCGCACACATACGTGTATTGATCTGTTCTTTATTTCTAAGAGTCGTATATTATTTGCCAACTGCGGCTGTATTAAGTATTCGACCATATACAAAAGCTAATATTCGAATTATCATTCTTTTCAAATTGCAGAGACACACACCAATGTATCTGACTACCTAATTTTAAAATCGAGCCGTTTGTCTGTTTATTGTTACTACTCTTTCGGATTTGTTGATATTTGAATTATGGCGGTAAACCAGTTTGTGCAATTATTATTATCATTATTATTATTTACTCATTAGGGTTTTTCACATCAGCGTAAGCTGATGGTTTTTCACTGGAGATTGAGTGACAGCAAGTCTCTTCAAGTCTCCAGGATTCTTCTCAGTATTCTGTCCGTTTTCAATAATGCTGTTGTTCGGATGGTCTCCACTCGGCTGCCAACTTCCAAAAGCTCCAGGCCCTTTAACATCCTTTAGTTACCGTGCCAAAAGCACCAATCACAATTGGTATAATTGTCACCTTCATGTTCCATAGTTTTTTTCAATTCTCTAGGAAGGTCTTTCTTTTCAAATTCTTTCAGTTTTATTCTATGGGCAGCCGGGACAGCAAAGTCGATAATTTTGCAGATTTTCATTTTTTTGGTGATAATCCATAAATGACATAACGGTTGAGGACAACGCTAGCTATGAAAGAATAAACATGTGCCCATTAGAAGCTAAGAGTTAAAAACTTCTCAGTATAATATTGTTTTTTAGTCTTAATTTAAAATGCCAGAAAATTTTACAAAGTTTTATGCTGTTTTGTAAAATGACGCTTGTACATTGTGTTTGAAATGTAAAGGCAATTTTACCGTAAATCCAAATCTAATATTTGACCCTGGTCAAAGGTGCTAACACGTTTGGTACATGAAACACTCTTTTCTAAAAGCTTAGAATCCCTACAGACCCCCATACTAGTTTAGAATATACAGTAAAGAAAGTCCCCCATGCAACCAAAAAGAAAGAAAAAAACGAAAAAAAAAAAACAACGAAAAAATAGCTAAAAGACGGCTCTACCCCTTCCCTACAAAGTTGTAGGCCTACCAAAATTCTATTTAAATCCATGAATGACAATACGGTAGAGGACAACGCTAGCTCTGAAAGAATATACATGTTCCCACTGGAATTCAATGTTGGACCTTGAAATTCTATTTTAGTAAAAAAGTAAAACAAAAATACATGTTAGGGCAAATTTCGGAAGACAGGGGAAAACATACACACAAAAAAAAAAAACAGTAGGAACTAAAATAGAACGTGAAGAGAGAAAAAGAAAAAAAATGTTCTTTTATCAATACATTAGTCTTAGACTTTAACTAAGTTAAAACTTACTGGAAAAGAAAGGACTCTTTTTTTCTCTTTTTTTTAAGTACCCATGGTAAGCGGCATGATGGACGTAAAGGTATGCGAATAAACCCTCTGACGGCCTAACGCAATGCCTAACATGGTCCTGGACGTATGAATCTCGCAACTCAACGGTCAGGATCGTCAGTTCAATCGGGGAACTACTGCTGCTCATCTATTAGAGTGGCTTCTATTGATAAGAATAAAAACATCCATCGAAAGATAACCATGACCCACACTCAAACCACATACATAAACCCCATCGCTCTTCGCGAGTGTTGAAAAGGGCCGCGACCTGCTGAGGTTCCAAAAATCAGCCACAGAGCTCAAACAACAAAAACTACCAAAATGCAAACAAACAATACAAATAGCAACATTCAACGTTACAAACTTAAATAGAATTGGTAAACTATCGGAACTGACTGTATCGGCCGTAGTACATAGATATATAAAACATGCATACAAGAACACAGATACACGCACAACGAGGATATCAAATATCGCGATACCGGCAATTGATGAACGCTAGCCACTGTATCAGCATGGAAAAACTCTGTCAATGACACGGTAGGAGGTGTAGGAATACTTATAGGCCCAAGAGCGTTAAAATCACTTGATATCATAGAGAGAATATAACCTAGGATGATTGTAGCTGTTTTTCATAGCAATCCCAGGGCAACAATCCTCTCCTGCTACAGCCCTACCAATGTTAGTGAAAAAACTGAACTCATCGCCATCTATCATGAACTATCCTCTCTAGTGCGTAGCATTCCAAAACAGAACATGCTAGTCATTGGCGGAAACATGAATGCCCAAATCGGAAAAACAGAAACAATTAATACAACCTACACAACACATCTAACAGATATGGACAACATTTAACAGATTTCATGATAGAAAATAGATTAACATGCCTCAATACAAACTTTCAAAAGAGGGAGGGAAAATAATGGACCTACACATACGCAAACAATATTAAAGCACAGATAGAATACGTCTTTATAAACAAGAAATGGAAAAATAGCGCAATGACTTGCGATGCATTCTCCTCTTTCGAGGGTGTGTCATCCGATCACCGAATAGTCATCGCAAAAATACGACTAAACCTATGAAAGAACGCCCCACGAGCAGCGACCACCAAATAATATGACTGGGCCCCTCTTTACAACAGATATATTAGAGATAAATATGTGTTAGAATTGAAAAACTAATTCGAGGCACTACAAAAGACAGAAAAAACGTACCCCAAATGACGAATATGAGAATTTCGTCAATGCACACCCCGAGGCAGCAGCTAATTGTATACCAACAGAACCTATAACTAAATATAGAGTCCCATGGAAAACTTTTGCGGCTAGAGAAAAATGTTCACGAGTGAAAACTGCTTCCAAATGCAATAGGAAGAACCAAAAGAACACAAATGCCCTAAAACTAAAAAAAAAGCAAAACATAAATTAGCAAGCATATATCTAAAAGAACAGACAGAATACATACAAAATCAGATAGATAAGATGAGATGGTCAGTGGAAGATAGGCACTCCAGGATAGCTTGGCAAACGATAAACGAAGTCAGTAGAAGGAAGAGCACAACCAATGCTAAATTGAAAGCTACAAAGCAACAAGAAAGAATAAAACTGTGGAAACAGAATTTCGAAAATCTACTAAGAAACCCATCAAAGTTACACATGACCCAATCACCAGAATTATTAGTAAGCAATTAGACATTAAAATAGGACCCTTTACTCAAGAAGAACTTGACTCAGAACTTAGAAAAGTTAAAAATAGGAAAGCTGCAGGGCTTGATGAAATTCCAGACAAGACCAGACAATTCGACGACATACTACTCCGACGCTGTAACGCAGTCTATAATCAAAATCCGATAGACAGATAGATGAAGGGATGCATCCTCCCTTTCCCAAAAAAGGGTGACCTCGGATTACCCAAGAAATACCGAGGTATAACACTTACATACATAGCAGCCAAAATCTACAACGCCCTACAACGAAACCGCATAGAACCCAAAATTGACTATATTCTTAGAAAAAAACAAAATGGCTTCCGAAGAAAACGATCAACGACCTCACAAATATTGACTATCCGTCGAATCCTTGAAGGCGTACGGGCAAAAAACCTACATGCGACAATACTATTTGTCAACTTTACCATGGCCTTCGAATCCATTTGCAGAGGGAAGATGGAACAAATCCTACTAGCATACGGCATACCAAAAGAGACCGTCGCAGCAATAACGATTCTCTATAGAAACACCAAAATGAAAGTACGTTCTCCGAATGGAGACACAAAATACTTCTACATTGTAGCATGAGTACTGAAAGGGGACACGCTAGCCCCATACCTCTTTATCATCTGTCTAGACTACGTCCTTAAAACGTCGATTGATAAAATGAAAGAAAGCGGCTTCGAGCTGACAAAGAAAAGAAGCAGAAGGTACCCTGCAAAAACAATTACCGGCGCCGACTACGCCGATGACATAGCGATTCTGGCAAATACACCCGTCCAAGCCGAAAAACTACTGCATAGTCTGGAACGAGCCGCCTTGTCATTGGCCTCCATGTCAATGCACACAACACTGAATACATGTACTTTAATCATACAGGCAGAATTTCCACACTAAGCGGTAGCTCTCTGAAGCTAGTAGACAAGTTCACCTACCTAGGAAGCAGTGTCTTATCAACCGAAAAGGACATCAACATGCGGCTAACGAAGGCATAGGCAGCTGTCGATAGGCTGTCGGTCATATGGATGTCAGACCTGAGCGATAAAATGAAAGCAGTTTCTTCCAAACAGCGGTCGTGTCGATACTGCTATATGGATGCACTACATGGACGCTAACAAAACGGCTGAAGAAAAAACTAGACGGCAACTACACAAGAATGCTGTGAGGAATACTGAACAAGTCCTGGAGGCAACACTCCACAAAGCACTAACTATACGGCCACCATCATGAAAACTATCAAAGTTAGACGAACAAGACATGCAGGGACAAACTCATAATTGATTTATGCCTATGAACCCCCTCATATGGCCGAGCAAAACAGGATGACCAGCTCAAACCTACATACAGCAGCTCTCTGCGGATACGGGATGTAGCCCTGAGGATCTGCCAGAAGCGATGAACGATAGGGAGGAGTGGCGAGAGAGGGTCAGGAATATCCGTGCTGGCGGCACGACATGATGATGATGATTATAAGGTCTGGTATTCTGGCCGAGATCAGGTGATCCGTTTGTATGTCAAAGTCCAATAGGAGTTTGTGTGTGTCATTTTCTCGGACAGGTACAGCGTTGTGCATATACCATTCGTTGGCATGGTCAAATTTAAATTTCTTGCACAGTTCCCTGTGGATCACATTATTATTATTATTATTATTAATTATAATATTTTTATTATTTTAGTCCTTGAGAGTTTTTTTTTTTTCAAATTAGCGTTAGCAGATGGTTTTCTACTGGAGTGACAGCAAGTCTCCTCAAGTATCCAGGATTCTTTTCAGTACTCTGACCAATGTCAACAATACAGTAGTTTGTTCAGTCTCCACCCGTCCCGTTAATTCCAAGTCCTCCAAACCTGTCCTTTGATGTCTGTACAGAGAGAATTAATTGCAATTGGTATAATAATCACTCACATGTTCTAAAGCTTTTCCAATTTCCTAATAAGGTCGATGTACTTATCCCTCTTTTCGCATTCTTTCATATTCACTCTGTGGTCCGACGGGACAGCAAATTTCACAATTTTGCAAGTTCTCTATCTCTCTCTCTCTCTTTTTATTATCATAAGTTCTGTTTGTCTGGCCGAGATTAAGTGATCCGTTTGTAGCTCAAAATCCCAGAGGACATTGTCCATCTTTTTCTCCATTACATTATTATAATCCTTGTGAATTTTTCATACCAGTATAAGTTGCGCTTTTTCACTGAAGTCTTTGAGAGAGCAAGACACTTTAGGTCTTGAGGACATTTTAAGGTATCCCACCAGAGCTATGGCATTGATAGAGCTGATTTTTCCTTTAATTTCCATTTCACCTACTTTTCAGTGACCGTCCAATCTGCTCCAACTAAAATTGTTATCACTATTACATTTATGTTCCAATGCTTTTGTCTCTTTTTGTTCTCTGGCAAAATCCTGGTAACTGTTTTCTTTTAGCTTATATTTACACTTTATGGTCTGCTTGAACGGGACAATTCACTATATGACAATTTTAATACCTTTTTGATAATTAGGACGAGATTGTGTGGCTTGTTTAAATCTATTGTTCCTGATAATTTCATGCATTTCAATTTCTTGGATAGTTTCTGATTTTTGCATATATCATTTGTGGAGGTGCCCGTGGTGTAATGGTTATCGTCGTAAGAAATGGACACGGCGACACGAGTTCAAATCCTGGAAGAGACTGATTGCATTCCACATAGCACTAATACCCTTGGGAATGGTATGAATATGATTATTCTCCTTCCAGCTATGGGTAAATAACAGGGCAGACTAGGTTCTTCAGGCTTGGTGAGGTAACTAGTCTAGGAGAAGGAAAACTCTGAATTCAAACCTGTTAAACTCCGCTTAAAATTGACCTTGTGTCATATCCTGCCCGAGCGGAGGGGTTGGTAAATATGATGAACAAACTTTAATCTCTTAGATTATTCTCAGTTGATCTCTTTTCCCACCCGTAATTATTTTAATCATTATTAGTAGTAGTAGTTGTAGTACTAGTTGTACTGATGATGGTGCCTGTCATTGAATTATTATTAGTAATAATAGTATTAGTAGTTGTTGTAAGATTGGGTCTTTTATGAAAGTGGGACATCGATATTCGTGGGTTATTCAATGTCAAATATATCCTTGTAGAGGAATTGCAATGATATTATCTAACCTAGCGCTGTCGATAGGAAGGGCTTCATACCTTTATGAAAGTTATTAGTCTTAAAGTGACCGTATCAGTGCAAATGCAGTACAAACCCGCTTATTTCGAGGCTGCAGTCCAACATTTTAGTTCTTATGCACTGGGGATTCCTGACTGTTGAATGGATAGAAACAATATTCATTATAAAAAGAATAAAGTAATTTTTATTAATGTTTTTACTATTAACTATGTTTTACATGACTTTACTAATAAGTTAGTGTCATGAGTCCATGTGTTCTTCCCAGCTACGAGAAATAGTAAGGCAGACAGGTTTCTTTAGCTTTGTCACAGCAATCATTCTGAGAGAAAACTCTGAATTTATATCAATTTTACTCTGCTTACTTATTGATGGGAGAAGGGACTGTTTATTTTTGGTAAAATAACCCATTTAGTAGAAGAAAAACTGAATTAAAGCAGTGGTACTCCACTTAAAAAAGGGATGTTTTCTCATTCTTGTCTTGGTAAAATGGTTGGGCAAATATATACATGTTTTATATGACTTAATTATATTAACGTTATGTCAAACTAGCAGAGAATATCTTATCGCTAGTGTTAAAGGAATCACCTTAATTGTCGTTCATGTTTATGTTTATTGAATTTTTTTTTCTGAAGATGATATTATTTTGTACACGGACATTTTGAATATAAATACATTTTCAATCGGTCATATCGGAGGTTGGAGTAATAGCAATGAAGAGGTACACGGACATCTCCACTTCATCGCACCTGAGGCTCACCATCAAATTATATTCATATCATACAGAGAACGCCCGTTCTTTGAGGGGTCTTACCTCACTGAAGTGGATAGAGTCAGTATATTCTGAACTCCATCAACAGGGCCAATATACCTCAGAGTTTTTAAAGTCACCGGTGAGGGTAAATATGGAAAACTCGTTAGATACATTTTAATAACTGCTACACATCAACGCCCTTTAGTTTTCTAATGAATGTGTAATTAAGTCATGAACTGTAGATAAAGTTCTCTAATCTTCTTAAGAAAGTTTGAATTGGTGAATCAAATAATAAAACTTCTTATCGTCAGGAAAGCATGGAGGAAGATTACACAAACGATTCAGTCAAAAGTACTGAAAAAAAACTTCACTACATTAAGTTGAGGAGACTTATTTACACACACGCCCCCCAAGCTTTATGATCGCTTAACACTGCTTGACTTACAATCAACTCTAAGGGATACAATCTATGTTTACTGATACAACATGACACCTCATCCTTCCGCGTCTACTTTTGAAAACCTTGAGAAAAACAGAATTCACTCAGCAACAATGACAATTATAAGGACGTAATAAAAGTTGTATATGGGTTTTATGGCATCTTGGTGTGACTCTCTGGAGCAACATTTATTCAAAGGATATATATCTACAAGTTTGTTGTGCATCTTATGATGTTAGCAGAAAAAATCGATTGCTTTTCGCTTTTAAACACTCTCCGGGGGACAGCCCAAATAAATTGGTCGGCTGCATTCGGCACGAAAAAAAGACTTAAGCGTTATGGGAGTGGACCTTGTTACCCAACAAACAAATTTTTGCAGTCTTCTGTCTTACTTGTGTCTATATGAAAAGGCAAAATACTCTATTTTATGACCAGTTACATTTCAAATGTCCTTGTGCTGACATCCTGATCTTTTTTCCTCTTTAATTTTTTTGCCAATTTATATATATATATATATATATATATATGTAAATCAACTTACAAAGATAAAAGAATATTACTTAAAGTGCACTATTTATCATCGAAAAGATATGGTGTTTTACTTTGTCTAACTAATAATACCCTTGTGAATTGCTTCAGTGCTATTTTGCACTGTGTATAAACTCCTGTCATTATGATCATTGTCCTATTATTGGCAAACTAGAGTAACAGACCATTCGCAAGCAGTTTTGTTCCCCCTGCTTCAGGAAAAGACTCATTATTTCAATAAAAAAACAAAATATATGTAAATATCTCGCAGCTACATCAAGTCTGTGATGGAGCTATGGATTCAGAACAAAAAAATATTTTCTATGAGAGTGGACTTGCTAACCCCACGGCTACTGATTGTGAATTCAGTCTTTTCTCCCACTTCTATACTGGTTAGCTTTACGTGAAAGGAGAGTACAGTTTACCCCTCTGTTTAGCAATGCCTGGGATTGGTTTGAGAAGAGTAGGATTCAGAGCTTTCCAACTAGCATTACCACGAAGGGGAAATGCAAGCAGCCACGACTCCAAGTTGATTTTTACTCAACAAGCATATGCATTAATATCCCGGATTTACCGCACACCAGGTGTTTAAGTCAGCTGTGTGTTATTGATCTGAATCACCTGCTCCCAGGAATATTTCCCCTAAGGTAATACCAGCTCCACAGGGTTGAGTCTTTTCGTTTCGGACCTAAAGCACCCCGAGATGGGGATTGGTGACGAAATCAAGCATTTTTGTGAAAGCCGGGCATGATTCTTCATTCGTGCTTGGTTCCTCAGAGTAAAAATGGCATTGTGTTAGCTTTGGCCTGGAAATCTGTCGGATAAATATCTTGCCTCCTATAATTATCGTTTGATAACCTAACGCAGACAATTACAAAATATTAAGTGATTTTTACACCCACACACACACACACACACACACATATATATATATATATATATATATATATAAGTAAAGTTGGTGATCTTAGTCGAGGGTGGCCCGAAGGCTCCCTTTTCAATAGCTACCACACCAAGGTATCGGGGAGGTCACTACTCCTTTCCCTGGATTACTCCACTTTACCCTTGAGTCCTACCTTATAATGCTGAGTTTTATTCAAAGCTGTATCAAGTACCATTTTTGAATATTTGGTATGACTCGAATGGGATTGAACTGCGGTCCCCCTGGCCATTTGCGTACACTCTTCTCATTAGGCCAATGGCTCGGTTAATATCTTCACCCGATCAGAGTTCTTATTCTATTCTTTGCTTGACCAAATCCATGTTAAATAGCACAAACTGCCTCACTGTTCATGTATAGCAAGTGGAGAACAGTTGGCTTTCCATCTTTCTCATACGCATTAGCGCGACGTGAAACGCAATCAGCTTCGTCTAGATTTGAATCAAAGGGGGTTAAAATCAGGGACCATATTCTGAATATACCATCATCATTATCTTCATCATCATCATCATCAAGTCATGCTGATAGCCGGATTCCATTTGTTCTCTCTCTTTACCTCTTTGTCATTCGTTCTCTCTGTCTATCTCTATCTCTCGCCATCAGTCCCTATCACCCATCATTCTGGAAAAGTCATCTTCAGGGTTCGAATAAAGCCGCTGAATGTAACTGATGTGTTCATATGTACAAGTTCACAGGAGTACTGAACATAAGTTCGTCTTTGCTTCACTAGCAGTACCCAGAATGTCTTGCCCGACTTAGTTAGTCAGGTAAACGTTACATGGCCCTGCAGTTTCTGTTTTGTTGGGTGCTGGTCCTAGCACTTGTTCAAAATTGCACGAATTATCCTTTGATAGGAACCATCTTGTCTTTTCTCCTGGCCTTTTGTTAAAGTGGTAAAGTAACTATACTACACAGTAACAACTTTATTTTATCAAATTGATCGGATTTTAATACGATAGATAACCTGTTAATAGAAATCTATTCCTCTTCTATGCGTATGTTGACATCGCTTGCAGTTGATAAGATATTGTTTCTGGGGAATGTAAACTAGTCTACAAATTTCAAATTCTTGCCATGTAATTTATAGATCTTTTCTTTTCATTTAAAATGCATAACCTCAGTTTTATCTGAGTTCATCTTGACCCCTCAATGTTTCTTGGTGTTTGCTCCAGGCTATGCAACAACAATTAGACTTGATCAGGTGTATTTGCAAGAAATGATAGGCCACCAGCGTAAACTGCATCTGTAATACATTCTGTGGTATATTGTCGGAATGTTGAGGGTTCTTTTTTTTAGTGTGGTATCATGTTCTTCACTTGATCTATTGAGGTTGGTATTATGTGATCTAAGCAGATTATAAATAAAAAATGTTACTAATATGTCTCATTTCAAGAGTCCAGGAGAATATTGAAGAAATCAGTGAGGAAACAATTATTTTCGGGTTATTTCTTAGAGCTGATATTGGCAGTAACCTTTTTTTATGGTGGCTGAGACTAAAAGCTAGAAGTATTTTTTCATATTCCTTCGAGTGCGGGATGAAATTCCTTGGGTTTAAATACACAAACACATTCACACTTAAAAACACATAACCACAAACAGATATATATATATATATATATATATATATATATATATATAGTTTCCCTCTATGTGTATGTGTGTCTTTATTTGTGCATGTGTATGTTTTTGTTAATGATTTCTTCCGATGTTTTCAGAAAGACGACAAAATTGAAATAAGTATTTTATTGTTATTTCTTTTATATTGTGAATTTGGTTGATAAAAATGACGTTCATTTTCTACGCCCACCAAATGAAATTATCATTTTGTAGTTAACTGAACAGGAAATTGTACTATTCTTTTTG
>OY757904.1:69222864-69327864 GCA_963585895.1 Sepioteuthis lessoniana
TTTCCATCGGTGATGGGGCTGTAGTTTCCATAGAAATCAATTTTGGAAAAGAACTTTTAGCGTATCCCACTCTGATTTCATATTCATTGGTTTGTCCTCCGAGGTGAGTTATTTTTTTTACCCTGAAGCCTCGAGAGCTCAGTTTTCTTTACGATATATAGTGAGCTGTAGGGCGAAGAGACCGTTAGCAGTGCAATATCAAACCTACTGATCGAGTCGACTTTTAACAACGATTAACTATACGCTACAACGTATCCATACACTCACGCACCAACATTTGGATTCTATTTTCAGAAAGATATCAGTAAATGTTTAAACTGACTGAAATTTATAATCATTTTCTTATTGCAGCAAACATATACATGCATTCATAATGAGGTTTTTATCAGTAATATTTTCTACATTAATGAATTTTATTGACAATAGCTTTCAATAAATTGTTATACAAAATAGATATCATATTTCCGAATATTTGTTTAGTACAACAAAAAGATTATTTGAAGTAATACTGGATAGAGAGATAGAGTTTCAACAATCTTCAAATGAGAAAGACCTGACTAGAGATCATCTGTTGAAATTGCGTCTTTTAGTCAGAGAACAAATGTTACGAAGTAATTCAGCTTGAAATTTAGGTAATGAAAAATCAAAACTTATATTCTCATAGTCATTGTCGCAGAAGTGGTAAGAAAGTTAGCAAATCAGTATTTGTCTTGAAAGAATATCCAGAAGAATACGAACGTAGTTGAAAATGTTTAGTTCATAAAGAAAGAAAACATTAAATTGCTAGAAGTATTAAAAATTGAGATGACCGCAAAAGTTGAAACAATAATTTCATTCAACCATTTATTTCAACATAGTAGGAAAATGCAGACATAAACAATAACATAAAAGTCCATAAACGTTTCAAGAAAAAAAAAAAAACAACTATTCTCTTTTCCGCGAGGGAAAAAAATTGCAGTCTTCCATTCTTAACGGCAAGCGAGTGCTTTTAAACACTCGCAGGAGATAAAAATAAATAAACATTAAATCCCAGATATGTTTTTTTTTTTGTTTTCATTTGGAGAGAAAAAGACATGAATACCAAATTCTTTTTTCTTTTCCAAAATACCGCCGCTTTAAGATATCTGTCTCTACATTTTTTCAGATCCAACAGTCTCCAAAACCTTCAAGTCTCTTCTTTTATAAAATCTTCATCAATCAAAACTGGTCAAGTGTATTTTATAAAAAAATGACGGACTCAAAGTTCAAGTGGCTCATCTCCTGCTTTTTAAAAATTTATGTTAATTTATTTGAAACGAACAAAATTTTATAATTGTCTGATTCTTTCTTCTTTTCATTCGTATTATTCTTTGATTGCTAAATTTTGAACTCTTTTCTTTCACAAGTTAGAACATCAAATGTCATCGCATATGACCGAATTTCACGTCAGAGAAAAGAGCAAAAATCTCAGCCACATGATTAAAATTGACTGAATATGACCACTTTCCACTTTAGAGAAAAGCACAACAACCTCAACCACATGATTAAAATAGTGCCAGAGTCAACTTTTACTCACAGTAAGGCAATATTAATTTATAAAAGTTTTTCCAATTATACGAATTGTTCTTCCGAGACAATGATAATGACAAGGGAAAAAGGGAAAAAATACTGTATTGTTAATTATACTATCAATTGATGACAAATTTTTCTGTGATTATGACTATGAATTAAATATCCTGTATTTTATTTGTTTTTATAGATTTTCAGCAAAGTTTCGAGAATGCTAAATATCTTGTTTTTGCATGCTATGTTTCATTATTTTGTCACTTATTCGCTTCATCTTTATAAAATCTGAATAGCTCTTTTCAGTCATGTATTTGATATATTAATTTCCTTAATGACACAACTGCTACTACGATTGATTTATTAGATTTTGTAACTTCAAGAATTATTACGATCTGATTTATGTCTGAAATATCTTCAGGAACAGGACTTTGTTTAAAACTAATCGCTTTGTTTCTAATTGCTTGGCCCGCTCATTTATCGATTTGAGCAAAGGAATGTAAGCAACTCTCCCGAGGCGAATATCGACTCCTTTTTCTTCTAATCGATACCAAGTTCGTTTAAAATGTAAGAGGAATGTGATCGTTGTAAGTGTTGAATGATTGATTGATTGGTGTATCTGGCCATAATTTACGAGTATAAACGTGAGTGTATTGAAGTGCCTGACTTTAAAGAAATACAGGATTCAAATGGAAAAGTAATTCCGTTAAACATTTTTATTTCCGTTCATAAGAATTATATATCTAGATAGTTTAAGGAAGAGTTTCCGGTGAAAATCAATTATCGAACATTTTTTTTCTTATCAGTAAATATAAATAAAGGGATCAGATTAAAAATAACTGCAGGATATTAAGTAGCAAACACAAATGATTCAAATCAGGAAAGGAGACTATATTTCACTATACTATGACGCTTGGGTTAGCCCTGTCGGTTGGAGCTTCAGTATACACCAACTGCATCTTTGCAGAGGGGTAAGATCCAACCAACATATGTCCTGGATATGACACTAAACAATCTAACGGTGAAGCTTCAGTAATGCTGGAGCTTTGGGGAATGCGGAGTATTTCGTCATTGCCATCGCTCCTAGGTCCACTCTGGCCCGGATTGGTAGCATCTTATAGGGTAAAAAAAATGTCTGCGCTTATGATAAACCTAATTGCTCGAAATAGGACTATTTTTGACATTGAAACTGTGTACTTATAAGCAGTTCTATTTCAGTCAATTTAATTTAGTATATGTAAAAATGGATTTGGCATCAATGAACTACAATGGCTGATGTGCCATAAAACCAAACCTAATTGTTTTGACATTTTACTGTATAAACAAAAAAAATTGCATTTTTGTTAAACTGAATTGTTTGAAACTTTTATAAAAATTACTTAATTTGGCCTTCAATGACCCAAAAAGGGTTCATACGCTGTAAAACAAACCAACCAACCAACCAACGAACTAGTACGCTTGGGATGAATCAAACTTTTATCCCTCCAGTTTGAAGTAAAATTTGTTCAGATTAGTCTCTTGATATGACAACCTGCGTAGGAGAAGAAAACTCTGAAGTAAAACCAATTGTATGTATTTAATGACCCTTCACACAAGCTGTATGTGACACTAGGTCAATTTTTATGAGCGGAGCTTAAAAGTGTTGAATTCAGAGTTTTTTCTCGATATGTTGCTATAACAAGGTTTAAAAAACCGCTGTCAACGCCTACTATTTATTCATTGCCGGAGGGAGAATAATTGGAGGCATATCTTCCCTAGAGATATTAGCGTTTTGTGAAATGCTAATAGCTTCGTCCAGAAGTTAAACTAGGGATGCCACGTCCATTTCCTATGACTATATCGATTGCACCTCTCTTTGGAGACTTCGAGAGAGATCGGCTTAACTAGACTATTCCTGCCAAAAGCATACGGCGTGAATAGTGCTCCATGACCATACTGCGTTACAGGATTAATGATAATGATGATGACTATTCTGTAAATGTAGTCACGAGAAACTTGAAGCAGAATCATTACAGGCTAGCTACGAAAAAGAAAACCTTTTTTTCTCTCTTTCAGGAGGAAACTTTGCTGTTTTAAACCCAAAATAATCTTCGTACATTTTATTAAAAACCGAGTTGTGATAATTTTTATAACAAACATTTAAGTGCATTATTATTCTATCGAAAATGTAGAATAAGAGTGTATAACGTAAACACTATTCAAAACTTTTTTGAAGCTGTATAAGTTAACTATTTTCTCATATACTAGATAAGTTTTGCGTTCATCTCTCTCTCTTACTCTCTCTCTTACTCTCTCTCTCTCTCTCTCTCTCTCTCTCTCTCTCCGTAAAAACAGCCGGTATGTGGCCACTTACCTCCTCCTATCTCACAAAACATTCATGGTAAAAAGCAGGGGCGGAATCATAAGGGCCGTTTCTTATGGACTCCTATCTATGGACACTCCAAGTTTGGCCACCCAGCAATGACCTATATTTATCAGCTTTGTAGAGACAGGGGATATTGTTAAGTAGACTTACCAAGAATGATGATTGATAGGGACGGATGGTGAGAGAGAGAGAGGGAATCAATATTGGTGGAACAACGGATGATTTCAATAATGGTTATCACCATCAACATCATATTTATCCAAGCACAGTATAATCACGAGAACGTGTACTTGCTAATCAACACTTATACTGAATCACATTCATACACATATTACAGATATACATAGCACACTATGGCTGGTCCCGCTTAACAATTTGGATATTAGAGATAAATATACGTTACACTCAGAAAAAAAAATTCGATACGCTTCAGGAGATGTCAGAAACACCTACTCCAAATAACGAATGTGAGAAATTCGTCAATGCCCACATAGAATCGGCAGCAAAATGCATATCAACTAAACATTGGAGACATTAGTAGTTCGAAAAAAGCGTGCATACGGGAAAACTGCTTCCAAATGCATTTGGAGGAACCCAACCAGTATCAATGCCAAGAAACTTAAGAATGAATTAACTAACATATGCCTAAAAGAATAAACAAAATACATACAAAATCAGATCAATAAGATTAGAGACTCGATTGAAAATAGACAATCTAGGATAACATGACAGATGGTAAAGGAAGTGGGCAGAAGAAATAGCACTGCGAAAGCTAAACTGAAAGCTACTAACCAAGAAGAACGAAAACCCCTGTAGAAACAATATGTCGAGTATTTACTCAGAAAACCTCCGAAAGTTACACATGAACCAATCCCAAATATTATTAGTAATCAATTAGACATCAAACTAGGACAATTTACGCAAGAAGAGCTTAAATCAGTACTAAGAAAATATAAAAAAAAAGGAAAGCAGCAGGGATAAGACCAGGGAATTGGACGACATACTGTTCCACCACTGTACTCCCGTACATAACCAAAACACAAGAAACAGATGGACATAGGGATGCATCCACCTTTCCCTGAGAAAAGTGACCTCGGTATAGCAAAGAATTACCGAGGTATAACCCTAACGCCCATAGCGGCCAAGATCTACAATGCTCTATTATGCAACCACATGGAACCAAGAATTGAGAAGATACTTAGGAAGAACCAAAATGGCTTTCGGAGAAATCGATCCACGTCGCCACAAATTATTACTATCCGTCGAATTCTAGAAGACGTACGTACAAAAAAAAAAGAGGCAACAATATTATTTGTCAACTTTTCCTAGGCCTTCAACTCCATACAAAGTGGGAAGATGGAGCAAATACTACTCACCTACGGCCTACCCAAAGAAACTGTCCCAGCCATAGTGATGCTATATAAAAAAAACTAAAGTAAAATTTCGCTCAATGAATGGAGACTCAGAGTACTTCGACATTGTAGCAGGTGTGTTTTAAGGAGACGCATTAGCCCCATAACCATTTATTATCTGCCCAGACAACGTGCTTAGAACGTATATTCATATAATGAAAGTTAACGGTTTCAATCTGGCAAAGAAAAGAAGCAGAAAATACCCCTCAAAAACAATTACGGACGTGGACTACTCCGATGACATAACGTTTCTGGCAAATACTCTAGCCAAAGACGAAGCCCTGAAACATTGTCGGGAACGAGCAGCTTCTAGCATAGGCCTCGATGTCAACCCAAACAAGACGGAATACATGTGCTTTAATCATAGAGGCGGCATCTACACACGAAATGCCAGTTTTCAGAAATTAGTGGGCAAGTTCACCTGCTTAGGAAGCAGTGTCTCATCAACCGAGAAAGACATCAACACGCGACTAGCAAAGGCATGGACAGCTACCTATAGACTATCAGATATAAGGAAGTCAGGCTTGACTGAGAGAATAAAATGCAGTTTTTTTTCTATATGGATGCACTACATGGACGCTAACTAAACCTATGGAGAAGAAGCTTGACGGCAATTACACAAGAATGCTGCGAGCAAAGTGAACAAATCCTGGAGGCAACTCCCTACAAAATAGTAGCTATACAGCGACCATCTCCTAAACTATCAAAGTTAGGCGAACTAAACATGCAGTACATGTTGGAGAAGTACGAACTCATGAGCGATATACTCCATTAGACCTCTTCACATGCACGAGTGAAGGCAAGTACCTATATATAGCAGCAAGTACCTATATATAGCAGCTCTGTGACGATACAGGATATAGCCTTGTGACCTCCTTGAAGCAATGGAAGATAGGAAAGTGTAGCGAGAGAGGCTCAGGGAGATCTGTGCAAGCAGCATGACATGATGATAACGATGCTGAGTCTCAGCCAGAAACGAAGTTATTTTAATACAGAGAATATGCTCTGCAAGTTAATGAAAAACAAGCAAAAACAAAAGAAACCTTCAAAATTCAACAATTATAAATAACAAGCTCTAAACATTTTTTATAACTTTCAATAACTAAACAAAATTGTAGATTCTACTTAATTCAGATCTGATTATTTTACTTAATTCCTAGGCAGTTTCTGATACAAATTAATTTCAGTTTTTCTCCATAATACATTCAAAACAATCTCGTCACTGAATATAATCCAAAGATTTTTACTCAAACTACGAATATAATTGTCATATAAAGTAGTTTGATTACTTTGCTTGAAATGGAGCAAGCAAAAAAGGTCACGAGATGTATGTCAGGTGTCTATTGTTTGGTTTGTTTGACAGCATATCCAGCTTTGAAAATTTTTTCATACAGAAGCCAATCTTTGTTTTTTTTTTTCTTTTTTCTTTTTTTTTTTTTTGAGAGAGAGAAAGAGAGAGAGAGAAATTATTATGATATTCATTTATCAACAAGAGCCATTCTAAGTTCAAATATTTTTTACGCAATAGTGTTTTGAAGGATTCTTAACGATTATAAATGATACTTTAACATATTTAATTGGCCCATACAGAGGACTACGACTGGTACTACTTTTCCAGGCCAGAGTGGACCTGGTAGTTTGAGGAATTAAAAAGAAATTAAAAAAAAACACAATAACATCAAAAATGAAATAAATTAATCCAAAAGTAACAGTTTCCCAGGAGGACCCAGACCGAAAGCAAAATCGACGCATGCCTAAAAAGAGGGGCTTCCTGGCACCAAAGATAAACTCAGCAGCAATAATTACCTGGATACACGTTCAGAGGACGGACCTTTTTCTCTCGGCTGCAAGTAGAGTGCACGTACAATCAGCGGCACGCTGCATCTCCGGCCAGAAGCAGGGAGGTACACGACGGACTCTTACCTTATAATCATCAAAAATAATTCCAATATTTCTTCAAACTCCTTGTCTAGTGACCCCAACAATGCCAACTGGTTTAGAAAACATTGCATGCCATAGAATAGTCTCAAATCTCAAAATAAAATTTGAGACTAAAGGTATCCTTGCCTTTTTCTTTCGCCCTTATTTCCCTCATATCTTCGACAGACAAACAGGGAAAACAAGTGACTGGGGAAGGAATAAATAGAAGTCAGTTTACAAACCTCAGAATTATCCAACGACAACATACCAACACTTAACTACTTACCACTAGAAACCTTCTATCATCAGTTATTGCAACAGAGTGGTGAGTCGATACAAACAAGATCCTCAAAAATGTTGCCTAACAACCAGTGAAGTTTTCTGTCATACATTAGACGCTCGAAAATGATAATGCTATGCCTTTTCAATTGAATTGTATCCCGGGTTCATGCATATATTGTTGAATATTTTTGTGTTTTGAAGTCTACTGCAGTGTACCATGTCAGGTTTCTTACAAGAATATTTCGGTGATTCAAATGAGTATCAAGATAAATCAATTGGCGAAAGAATATCAACAGAAAACGATTTGAAATTTTAAAATGTACCGAGTGAAATTGAACTCGTAAATAACCAAATAAATCTGTAGGTATAACAGAATTCAACAGCTTTTAAACGTCTGTTATCTCTTTTTCTGGGTACTAAATTAAGATCTTATAAGCGCATGTCAGGAAACCTTATTTCTTTTCGTCGAGGACTGTCATTTTCCACTAAATATACTGTCATCGAAGAAAGGAGAGAGTGATGACTTATCCCCAGGAATTTCAGAACAGTTACCACCTGGGTCATTACCCAATCAATTACAAACTACTAGACTTATAGGGAAGTGATCTACTGCCGTTGTCAGTAGGAAGTTGACCACCGTTCCGACATTTGAAAAAAGCACGAAAGAAATATACATTTGATAATATAAACTTGTATATTTCCATTGTTGACTTTGTCTACTTCATCTTTTTTTTTCAACCCAACTGATATTGCTCCAAAAAAACACATCATGCTTCTTTAGATCATAAGATTTTGTCAGCAAGGACACATCTTCGTGACGTTATAACGTTTGGTGCTGTGCTGAAGGATCGACCCTGATGCCACATTAAATCTAACTTAAATCCCTTTTGTGCTGGGGCAAAGAGGCTCTACGTGTGCATCGTGTCATATGGCGTCGATTGAACACGTGCATAAAAGCTCAAAGTCATTACACCAAAGTAACTGTGTTACGTTTCCATAATACACTAATATTTTATTAAATAAAATCGAAGAAAATATCCATTTTCTATGATAGAGCGTGTTTCTGAGCAAGGAATGAAGTTTGAAAAAGGGAAGAGTCTAATCTCTAGCATAAAATATACCTCGGAGGAAATTGCGATTTACACCTTGGAAAATATTACAACGGAAAAAAAGTATTCAATTTTATCAATCAAAAGATCATTCTGAAACTTATTAATTGCTACACCTATTCATGATTAATTAAAAACAATTCATTATGGGTTACGTTTTCCTGAAAGTGAGTCGTGGAATTTTATATGATTGGTATATAAATATATATATATATGTGTGTGTGTGGGGGGAAATATCAATATGGTAAGAGCAAAAACAATGTAAGTTCATTTATTTATGTTCAGATTTTCTCAACCTGATTTGATCTTACGTCTTCGGCAGGCAAAATAGTTATGTGAAAAACGATTTCTTTAAAAGGTTCGTGAAATAGTTTTATAAGAGTTGATATGTTATAAGGGAAGCGAGAATCAATTGTGAGGTAACGGATTGTACAAACTTTTTGAATCACACACACACACACATATATATATATATATATATATATATATATATATATAGTGTATCATAAAAGTTAATACACCCCTCACTTTTCTGCACATATTTACGGATATCTCTTCATGGGACCACACTTTCAAAATGACACTTTGACACAATTAAAAACAGTCTGTGTGCAGCTTTTATAACAGAGTTAATTTATTTTCCCCTCAAAATAACTCAAAATATACAAAAGTGAGTACACCCCTTAGGGAAAGATGTCAATATTAACATACACCATGTCAACTGTCAATATTTTGTGTGGCCACCATCATTATCCAGAACTGCCTTTACTCTTCTGGGCTTGGAGTTTAGCAGAGCTTCACAGGTAGCCACTGGAATGCTCATCCACTCCTCCATGACAACGTCGCGGAGCTGGCTGATATTTGAGACTTTGCGCACCTCCACCTTCCGCTTGAGGATCCCCCAAAGATGTTCTATTGTGTTCAAGTCTGGAGACATGCTTGGCCAGTCCATCACCTTTACCCTCAGTCTCTTCAGTAAAGCAGTGGACGTCTTGGAGGTGTGTTTGGGGAACACTGTCCTGCACCCTAGTATCTGGAGGGAGGGAATCATGTGCTGCTGCAGTATTTCGCTACGTGTTTGAGATCATATTTTCCTCAATGAAATATAACTTTCCAACACCTGCAGCACTCATGCAGCCCCAGACCATGACTTTCCCACCACCTTGCTTGACTGTAGGCATGACACACTTATCTTTGTACTCCTCATCTGGTCACCGCCACACATACTTGAAGCCATCGGAACAAAAAAATTTAATCCTCATCTCATCAAACCATATGAGATAGTTCGAGTAATCAATTTGCTTTGTTGACATGTCTTCAGCAAACTGTTTGCAGGCTTTCTTGTGTATCGTCTACAGATGAGTCTTCCTCCTGTGGTAACAACCATGCATACCAATTTGAAGTAGAGTTTGGCGTATGATCTGAGCACTAACAGGCTGACCCCGCACCTCTTCAATCTCTGCAGCAATGCTGACTGCACTCCAACGCCAATCTTCCAAAGAAATCATTTGGATGTGATGCTCAGTACGTGCGCTCAGCTTCTTTGGATGACCTACCCGAGGCCAGTTATGAGTGGACTGTTCTATTGTCATATACATGTTCATGCTGAAGTATACATATATATGCTGGATACATACCGATGCAATAAATTAATCAGACGCAGTAATAAACGACGCAGGAAGATTTCTTTAACAATATTTACCTCTCACTTTATTTGCAAAGGTTCGAAAAGGTTGTGTGGGGTTTTACCGTGAGAGGGAGCTGGAAACCGAACATAACTGAAATATTTTGACCCCGAAGTTATGGCCGTCAGCGTTGTGTCTTTCACGTTCTCCATGGCTGCTCAAACGGAGCGCGGGAGTCCACTCTGCTGGGTGCTGGTTTTCCTTACTACCACTCGTCCCTCTCCCACTCCAACTTTCTTGCCTCAGCTCAACTGTCCTCAACTGTTCAATTCGTCGGCCTTATATTACCTTCAAACTCCCACGCGGTAATATGGACACGCCTCCGCAATTTCTACCGATATCTGGCGACCGAGATGTGTCACTTCCGCTATCTTTGGAATGGCCTGTGTGATCGTCATCGAGCGGAAATAACTGTCATGCATTTCAGAGGTCACTCTCTTCCGGTGCGTCAGTCTATGAGAGTATAATGTTTTTTTTTTTTTACCTCGTCCCATTTCATCAGCCAATTTCCGCCCACGCGATTTCCTCTCATAACTGCCATTAGAATGTGTCACTTCCTTCCGGTGCGTCACCTTGAATGGCATTTTTGGCCGGGTCAAAAGGTCAAAAGATAACAGGACCCCGCTCTTTTAACACGCTGGGTGATTTTAGCCACTCTGGTTCAGCTCAGTTTCAGGGTGTTTGCAATCTTCTTGTAGCCTTGACCATCTCCATGTAGCGCAACAATACGTCTTTTAAGATCCTCAGACAGTTCTTTGCCATGTATAATTGGACATTTAGGTGTGTTGTTTCTTAGGGGTGTACTTACTTTTGTTGGCAGAGGTTTAGCTTTTAATGGCTATATTTTGGGTTATTTTGAGGGGAAAATAAATTAACTCTGTTATATAAGCTGCACACAGACTACTTTTCATTGTATCAAAGTGTCATTTTGTCAGTGTTGTCCCCTGAGGAGATATACTTAAATATCTGCGGAAATGTGTGGGGTGTTTTCACTTTTGTGATACACTGTGTATATATACGCTCTTGGTATTAGCGTTACTAGCTTTAAAGATGGGAACGAGGATGCGAGTTTAATGCATCGCATTTCACGAAGCGGTAAGATTATTGGCGAAAGCATGCATACGAATATTCTCCCTTCAGTTATTTGTAGGGTCGAATGGGCTCTTTTACCTTGATAATGAACCCTTTCTAAGAGAACGAAAACTATGAATTCAAACCTGTTAAACTCCGCTTATAATGAATGAACTTATGTCACATCCTTCACATGTGGGTTTGTTGGTATATATATATATATATATATATAAACGTTTATACATATATTTTTTTCGAAGAAATATAACTAAACCGCATATGTCAATGAGGTTCCAGTTCGAAATCAATTTTAAGTGTGAAGTACCTCTTCATAGCTCCTAGATTTCGTCCGATCAGGAGTGTTATATCTAGTTTTTGTTGCTGCTAAAGGATTATACAGATCTGCAAAAATGTATTCATTTTAATTAGTTGTTTTTGTCATGTTTTCTTTGTTTAATGGCATATGAACCTCGTTGTAGAAGAGCAGTAATTGTTCTCTTCAACCAATAGATAAGGGATAAGGGAATGCATACCTTTTCAAAGAGTAGTGAACATATTAGACTGACTGGAGTTCAAAATAACAAACTGTTATATCGTAGTCTGGTACGCTTCACATCACCAAACGGAAACTCCCCACTTCACTTACTCGGTTGTTAATTCTAAATAACTGTGTGCAAACGAATGGTTATAGTAAGTGAATTATAAATTTGTTAAAAAGAATTCGATGGTATATTTTAAAGAATAATCATATTTAAAATTATACATTTTTAAATCAATCAGATTCCAACATTAAATAACGCAAGAGTTATTATATCTTTAGACATATAAATTAAACCCAACTACAGAGAACACAAGTACAAATGTTTAATGATACCCCCTAGTCAGGGGGCTGAGTTTTGGAAACATGTCGGCTTATGAAAACACGTTATTTCAACAGTATCCTTAAAGTAACTGTTCATGAAATTCTACTGCTATGTACCGAAATCAAGTAATATGAACGAGGGTTTTAATGTGATTGAATAGAATGGTGTTTGCTTTGACACTGAGCTTATTTTTCTTTAATCAGTAATTTTCGGATTGATAATTAGTATTCTTTGTTGACATCTCATCTGAATCTTTTCAGGTATACTAGTCTCCCCACATGTCCAGTAACGTAACAGATTCTGTAAGGTAATCATAACTGATGATGTCTTTTTATTGCGAAGGGAAAAAAAAAATATTTGCCTGTGAAAAATATCCTATTTGTACATCTTGTATTCCCATGCACACGCGCACATTTGCTTAAATATATATATATATATATATATATATATATATATATATATATATATATATATATATATATATGTCTGTCTGTGTGTGCGTGTGTGTGTGCGCGCGCAGAGATATGAAAATAAACACGCACACACACCATATATATATATATATATATATATATATATATATATATATATATATATATATATATATATACGATTCTAAAAATGCGTAAATAGATAAATAATCAGGTTACGTAGGGATATAAAAATCATTCCTCGCGATAAAATATTTATTCAATGAGAGACTTTTTACATTTATGATAAATTATACACTGAAGATTTGCGATCACAATTCAGCTAGTATATTCATATTCAGAAATCAATAGTTATTCCTCCTTAGGTTATACACAGGCAATTTCTTCGTATGACCACTTTTTTTCTTGGTTCTGTTATTGATTCTCGTCACCATATTTTTAAATCTTCTTAATTGGTTGCACTATTTTTTTCGCTTGGGTGAAAAACAAATTCGAAATCTTTTTCCCTGTTTGCGCACGAAAATTTATTCATTTCAAATATTTTACTGACCCCGTGGTCTTACCGCTTCCAATTGTCTTCTTATCAAAAACTTAAAGTTGACATGTATCCGACCCTTTGGTCACATGACCACCCAATCAGATTGATCTCGGGTTCATACCCTGCCGATCATATAGTGTTATATTCTGTGGTATCTTTATTCCGGCTTATGGGCTGACTTTTTAAAATCATTTAACCAACATGTCAGTGACAGATCTCACTCATCTACAATGCAACACACGTATATCTGTTAATTCTAATTATGAGTTTGCAAAAGTTATTTGCCATATATCTACCCATAAGTAAGAAAATTTCTTACCATATTTTATTAACTAATAAAGTTCAACTGCAACGAAAATACCAGGATAATAATATATCTAGTATTACTAAATCAAAATGGACACATTTAGATATTATAAACAATCTTTAAGCATTGAAACCTTTTTACAAAAAAAAGGTATCTGCAGAAAATCTTATATATATATATATATATATATATATATCTATATATATATATAATTATATATATATATATATATATATATATATATTGGTGTGATGGTCATTATAGCAAGAAACTGATTGTTACCAAACGCAAGTGTTTGTTTTTCTGCTTTTCCATCTTAAGTCTACAAATATTAATCCATATCAAACAATAACAATTTTACCAGATATGTAAATAAGAATAGAAATAAAATTTACAACGAGATATTACCTGGTTGACAAATCAAAATTAAAAAGGCTTAAACTTCAATGGATTTATTTAAATATCCATGCAAAAGGGAGGACGAAATGGACAACAAAATTCATTGAAATGATAATGTAACAATTAATTCGAACACCAAATAAATTTCCCCCACCAAAAAAAAGGACTACTGAAGTCAATTGTGAAGCAGTGGTGAGAGGAAGTATCATAAAGAAGTGTGGAATTTGATTTTTAGCAAATGTTCCTAATTTTTTCCTTTTCTTCATAATTCCTTTCTTTCTTTATTTTGTGACGGGAAGAAGTGTTAAGTTAATAAAATGTTTAGATCAAAAGTTCATTTTAAATTTCAATAATGCAATGAGGACGAATTCAGAGAGGATAATAAGTGTGAGATATCTATTTCGTAATGTTTTTTTTTTCTATTTGATGTCGACCGATTGAGAAATCTGATCACCATTTCTTCAGTTGAAGACTTCAATATTAATTCGAGACCATGAATTATTTTCAGTTGGTCAGCATATTTTCGAAGATAACGTGAAAGACGTCTACAATCATCGAGTTCTTGACAGTCTGTATTTTGAAACTGTTCATTTTTCACGCCCAGCGCCCGTGACCAATATCACGTGATCAGTCCCAGCATATTCCTGCAAAACTCAGCGCTGCTGGGGCAAACCGAGGTCGCTTTTACTTGCCATTACCTCAGTCCACGTATAAAGCACATCCGGTTTTCTGTTTAGGTCATCGACATTCGGGGAGCATATGTTACAATATATATATATATATATATATATATATATGTAAACAAACGGCTGCTGCTGTTGCTACATAAATACCTTAAAAATTCCCTTAGTCAAACGTGGTACGCTTGTTGGGCGAGCGGTCTGAAACTTAGTCTAACGTAAAGTTGGATGGGTTCCGATCCCGGCTTCGAGCGTCCTATGTGTCTAGCCACACTGAAGATTTTTGATAGAACGAAACAGTCTGTCTGTGGATGACAATATATATATATATAGACCTAAAATTAAGCAAATAATGCTAAAGCACAGATAGATTATGTCCTCATGAATAAGAAATAGATAAATATCGCTTTGAATTGTGAGGCATATTCCTTTTTTGAATTTGTGTCTTCTGATCAACGAATTGCCACAGCAAAGATACATATGAGCCTAGGCCGGAATACGATTCAAATAAACAAAACCACATTTTGGGACTGGTCTTTGATTGGCAATAGATATATTAGCGATAAATATACTATAACACTAAGAACAAAATTTGTTGCTCTGTAGGGTATCCGAAGTACTTCCGCCAAATGATGAATATAAGGACTTCATCAATGCCCACATGGAAGCAGGAGCAGTAGAATTCATACAAACCAAACTAAGAGCAAAACATAGCGTTCCCTGGAAGACATTAACAGTTAAGAAAAAACGAGACGACGTGAAAACGGTATCCCTACGTAATAAAAGGAACCCATATAATGCCAACGCACAGAAACTTAAGAAGGCACAAAGTGAATTAATTAACGCATACCAAAAAGAACAAATACCGTAGATTCATGGACTGATCAATAGAACTAGAAATTCAGTTGAAGATAAATAATTTTGAATAGCGTGGAAGGCAGTAAATGAAAGTAAAACTAAAAGCTGCCAGATAAGAAGAATGAATACACATGGATAGAATATTTCAAGAATCTGCTTGGAAAATACCCAAAAGTAACTACTAAACCTATCACGAAAATTATTACACATCAACTAGACATCAAACTATGCACCGATAAAATAAAAAGCAATTTCTCCCAATCAGTGGCTTTGTTAATTCAACTATATGGATGCACCACATGGTCACTGACTAAGCATATAGAGAAAAGCTACGCGGGAATTGTACAAGAATTCTACCAGGTCTATTTAGCAATTCCTGGAAGCAACAAGTACTTCAATTTTTGTCTAAACAGTTGTAAAGTAAATCGGTTGGATACTATGTTATGGTATCCAGTTTGATCCTAAAATATAATGATTTGTTTGGTCGTAACTGCTCATCTCAAGTATATGGCGTGCCAATTCTGAAACTTCGACTTTGTATCTCTTTTGAAATGATTCATCACTTATGTTTGAAATTTTCCATACGTGGTCATAAATTGACAACGCTTGCAATCGTCCTCATCAGCAAAATATTTTACAGAATCTTACGTACATTAATAAACTGCTTTTCTTAATCCTATTTTCTTATATGAACACTAGTAACAAATATTTACATTGTTTCCTAAGTTTTTAGGACTCTCAAACATTCAATTCTGAATGCGTGTTTAGCGTAAATCGTCGGAGAAAATCAGATCGGTGACCTTAGTTCACTTCCTTGACGAGGCTGTTTCGATTACCTGGATTCAACGCAGATTGGCTGCGTTTCAAAATGGATTTGTTTTATATCTTGTGCAAGGTGGAAAGTTTGGATAAATACATACATTATTTAGATTCAACTGAAATTTGAATTACTTAAATAATACCTATAAATCTTCAAAGTAAACTATCGTATAGCATATTTCATTCTTCATACAAATGGTTATTTTCTGAAATTAATAATTCCGATGTTGAAATAGTACGGTACAAACAGTAATATCTAAGCTTAAAAAAACATCAACATTTTAATGAGCCATTTATGAAGACTAATTTTGTCCATCTTAAAGCCATAGCACATAGATTTCCCGATTTTTATCAGGAATTAACTCAAGTGCTTAGTTCAGGAATAAAGATCATACTATCTAAGTTCATCTGAAAAGAAAACAACTTTTGCCGGCAATAAAATTAGGAGGGATTCTCTTTGTTCTAAACTTTGTTTAATTTTCCATAGCAGAAAATACCCCGAGCTACTGAACTGTTCAGCGGACTGCTTTCTTCTCCCATTCTAATACGTCTGAAGGTTTGGCCTTTGGCGGGAAAATTGAGGATTGCGCCAACTTTGCTCGTTGTTTCAGGATTAATTGTATTATGTCGTCCTATAGGTTCTAACTAAACCAGACAATGGTACGCTGCTCGATTCACTGAAAATGATATCAAAGAGTCCCTGCAGATGGAGTAGAGTAACATTATACCATATTCACCGTGCACATTTTCAATGCCGGTTACTGTGATGCATTTCTATGTTTTCTTCAAAGAGGTTCCAATGAAACTAGTCTATTTACTTCAAAAGGAGATTCGCTATTTTTCACAATATAAAACTACAGTTGTTGGAAATAACGGTTGATTATTATCTTTTTGTTCTGTCAAGATTTGTTAAATTTTATGCATATTCGATAAGTAACAATTTCACCACTGTTTTGATGAAATAAATTTTCTAAGCATTTTTTAAAAATCTATTTGATTCCAGCTTTTATTTTTCTCTTCTTTAACTTAATGAATATAGCTTTATTATGATATCAAGAGCCCAAATGTAGAACATAATACATTTTCAATTTTGAGATTGTTCCATTGGCTTAGATTACTATGACTCTATCCTTTGTTGAGTGGTTAGAATCTCTTGAATAAAGACTTGTTCTTAGTATGATGATAAACTGTATCTGGCAATGAAAGACAAGTCATAGAGTTCTATGGAGGGCCGAGTACCCCGCCATTGCCATAACTCCCAGATCCACTCTGGTCTGGTGTTGTAGCATATATTAAGATTCCATAAATGAATAAAATATTAATGTTAAAATATTCATATTCGACGGGACCGTATACAAATACAATATCTTAAGGAACATATCCTCGATATAAATATGAACGTACAATGAACGAAATTCTCTAAAGAGTTGACATTAATCAATGAATAAACAAAAATACTATCTCACATTGGCTTGTTAAAGTGTGTCTTCAGTGATGCTTTTAAGTGTTAGTTATTTAAAAAAGTGAGATTACTCACACTATCTATCTATCTATCTATCTATCTCACCGTCACCCACATATTGGCAAGGTCCAAATATTTGAATACCTTTTTACTGGAACGGAAAAATCCACAAGAAGTCAAGTGTTTGTTTTTTTTTTTTTGGTCATTATCTTTAGTTTTGATTTTCTGTCCAGGGTTTGGTGATCCGTTTGCCTTAGAGAATTTTCTACGTCTCCCTCTCTTTGATGGATTCGTTTTTTTTTTTTTAATGTAGCATTCGGTAGTTTAGCATTATTATTATTATTATTATTATTATATTAGCCATTATTTATTTTTTCACACCAGCATGATCTTATAGTAGTTTTCGGGATTCCGAGTGACTGCAAGTCTCCTTAGATATCCAAGACTCGTCTTAGCAATTTAGCTGTTCATATAAATGCTGTAGTTTGACTGGACTCAGATCGTCCTCCGATTTCCCACTCTTTCAACTCCCTTACAAAACCTATGGAGATCGATCGAAGCGCACCAATTACAAATGGTATCACAACCACCTACATGTTACATAGCTGCTTTAGTTCCCTAAGTACTTGTCTCACTTATCGATTTCTTTTATATTTACTTTGTTGTCCACCGTGACGGTAAAGTCCACTCTACCACAGATTTTCTATTATTTGTTGATTATCACAAGGTCTGGCCTTCTTGACGGGATTAAATGATATGCGTATATCTCAAAGACTTTTGAACGCGTCATTCTCCAGGATGGATTCTGAATAATGCGTATACTCTTTTGTAGTATGGTCAAATTTCAATTTCTTGCACAATTCCCGGGAATCATCTTCCCCCACCAAATCTTGTGTAGTCTTATACTCCCTCTGCACTACTTTGTTGCCTTCACTTATCGTGTTATTATTCCTTTCATTTTTATCACCACATAACATAAAATTGCTATTCTGCTGCGACTTTTCGCGTTGACGAATTGGTCCTGATGGCATCGTTTTGTGCTGCTATTAGAAGAGATTCAGTTTTTCTCTGAAAGTTTCACTTTCTTTGCCATGTATAATTTTCTCATGTGAGAGATTTCGCCAATTAGTTGTTTGAAATACTCACGGAGCTATTTTACTTCTTATTTCTGTTTCCTAGTTCTTGTTGTTCATTTTTATTTTGTTTCACTCACTGTGAGTTCTTCCTAGCAACGTTAGCTGGTAATATTTTATGGTAATCTAAATGACAGCAAGTATACTCAGGTCACCAGGACTTTTCTCTTTATTCTGACTGATCTTAACAATGCGGTAGTTTTGATGATCTCGGTTCGTCTTCCGATTTCCAACTTTTTACTTCCTCTACACAAACCTTTGGGGATCATTGGAAGTACAATAATCACAATAGTATTACCATTACCCTCATGTTCCACAGAGTTCTCTGTTCTCTGGTAAGGTCTTAGTAATTGTCTCTGTTTTCACTTTCTTTGATTTTGACTCTGTGCTCCACTGGGATAACTGAGTCAAGTATATGGCAGGTTCTCTTTTCAGTTAATTATCTCTGTCAGGACTTCTGAGCGCGATCAGTTGATCAGTTTTCATCCAAAAATCCCAAAGAATTTTATGCGTCTCATTCTCCAGGACGAATTCTAATTCGTGCATATATTATTATTATCATTATTATTATTATTATTATTCATTACAAATTACTTTCAGTATCTATGTCATGTCAGAATTGTTTCTTTTCTGTTTTCTTAAATAATGCTGAATTAAAGTATTTAGTGCTTTCCGATAACCAACGTAGGAACATGAGTTTGGAAAATATGTGTCGAGAGTTCCACTGGAACAGGGTTTTGTTCTTCTAAATTGATAAGGCTAAAATTATATTATTGGCTGTTTAACCATTTCAAAAAAGAACTGTGATAAATATGATTCGTGAAACTTTTACAAAAAAGAAACACAGCTGGCAAAATAGGCAAACATATTTACCCAGTTTGGTTGCTGATAACACTGCTCTGCGTTAATTTTTTTTTCCACAGGTCAATGGTTTATCAAGTTATATATATTCACCATTTTATGTTGAATTCCCAAATAACGTTCTTTGTGTTTAATCAGGTCTGGTTTTTAAGATGTGCCAGAATAATTCACAGCAAGTTGTACACAATAATAACACTTATTCAAAAGTTTGCGAACTACTTGTCAAAGATGATCGTGAGTGCCAAATGTTTAGGATAGCATATAATACTGCATGTGTCCCTAAATACATTGTAACATCCAACTCTATAACATATACAAACCTCATGGGCCTGTGCTTATCCCTATGCTTAAAATGATTTTAATGTCCTGTGTCAAGTATTAACGACGAGCTGAGTTCTGATTTATTTTCCTCTTATCAGCTTGATACATTTATTCCTGTAAGAATGGATCGCAAGTGTATGAATGATATGTACAGGTTCTGTAAAATCTGCGGTAATGTGGTCCTTCCTAACCCTCGAACAAAAATCACTCGCTTTGTGAAGAAGCCATATCGATATTATTTTGGAGACAAACTATGGGATCAGGATAAGCCATTCTCTCCCCGCGTTTTTGTAAAAATGTGTAGAGAATCTGAGAGATTGGAGGATTCGTAAAAGGGGAGAGTATGCCATTGGCCAAGGGTCTGGAAGGAAGTAAAAAAAATCATGTTACGGACTGCTATTTCAGTATAATTGATATAAAAGGAATAAATCGCAAGAACAAGTACCAAGTCCAATAACCAGATGTTTCTTTTGCCATAAAAAGCAGACCTTGCCGTTCCTAAGCCAGATTGTAACATAAAATATAACTTTGATTCTGGACAAAGTGACGTGATTGTTGTAGCTGAGGATGACATATACAAGTCAGAAGAGGATAACCAGCCAGTAGTCTTGAATCAGCAGAAACCAACGACCTGACACTAGACCTGGAACTTTCAAAGGAATCTTCTCAGCTAAAGGCTTCTCATCTCAAAGAGAATCATCTATTTGGTGCCAGGAACAACGTTATACTGATATCGAGCCAGTGAGAGAATTAAGAAGGTTTTTCACGTTCCGGGATAAGTCATCATTGGTTAATTACAACAACATTGATGGATTAATCAAATTAATAGGATCAAAGTAGTAGCGCCCTCCCCTATACCTCTGTGAAGTAGCTATTGAAAAGGGAGCCTTCGGGTTGCCCTCGACTACGGTCGACAACTTCTTCTATGATGCTGTAAAATTGAAACTTTTTATAGACAGATCCAACAGAAGACTCAACGTAGTTCTTCTACATAACGGGAATAGTTTTTCATCTATCAGTATTTGGTATTTATTACTAATGAAAGAAACTCACAACAGTGTGGATTATTTGTTCACTCCTATTAACTACCAGTAGCACAAATGGTTGATCTGTGGGGATCTTAAGGTAGTTTGGATGGTGGTAGGTCTCCAAGATGAGTACACAAAAATATCCTTTTTTTCTATGTCAAACAAGAGTGGCCGTAACGATTAGGGTTAAATCATGGCTCCAATAACACTCAGGCTCACCCTCTTTGGGGACCGAACGAAATACTGCTTTTACTCTTACATATCAAGTTATGAGTAAAGAACTTTGTGAAAGCAATGGACAGAGAAGGACCTAGGTTTACCTTCCTCCAGGAGATTTTTCCACGGATAACCATGGAAAAACTCAAGGATTATTTATTTTACAGCCCACAAATAAGAGAACTCATGAAGGACCTAATGTTTGAAGAAACACTGTGAAAAGCTGAATTGTCCGCCAAAAAGTCCCTGAAGACAGTGGTTACAAACTTCCTGGGGAAACGAACGAAGTGTTGAATACGGAATTGCTTACACGAACTCCAAGAACGAATGTCAATCAAACTGCTCTTTCTGCGGTCACACTCGGGGTATTTTACAAAGAACTGTGAGGATTTGATTTACAATTAGAGTAAGCGTTTTCACCAAGACATTCACATGATAGAAGAGAGCTAAAAGGACCGGTGGAATGTTAACTTTCCCGCTGATTACCGCTGGAGGTTGAAACGCGATGTAATGGTTGCCGTCCACGGGCGAAAGTCCTTGAAAAGACATTCTGTCCTAGAATAGCTTGTTTAATGTATTTTTCAGTTTATTTTAGCACAATGGGAGATTTCTGCAAATATATCAGGATTATCAAGATGAAATCTCTCTGTGCATGACAATATATAGGTTGCCCACACCAGCGTTGAGCACTCTAGTGTGGAATGTTTGTGTAAAAAGAGAATGGCAGTGCCACTCAGATAGATATCCAAATGATGTAAAATCAGCCAATTTCCAATTCCAGTTTGAAGCATCTCTCGTGTCAAATTGAAAAAGGTGTGATACAACAAAACAGTTTGTCAGTGGATGACAACATATATATATATATATATATATATATATATATATATATGTGTGTGTGTGTGTGTATGTGTGTGTGTGTGTGTGTGAATTTCTCATATCGTAAGCATAGACAGTTTTTGAATTTTTTTGTGAATATTTTCAAAACAGTTAGCAAAACGATACATTTAAATTTAAAACCAATATATCTTATTATCAACATTTGGTTTTCTAATCTATATTATGTGGCAGGGTTCGCAAGTCGGTTGAAAAAGACACATGCCCACCCGCGAGAGCTTTTAGGGGGATTGAACAGATGAACTTCGTTTCTAAAGTATGTCGCTCTCAATATATATATATATATATATATATATATATAAGAATACTTTTCCAATAAGTTTCTTTATGGTAGACATTAACTTCTTCATTGTACTTTTCATAGATTTGCTGTTTGAATTTATTTATTAATTAATTTATCTATTTATCTATTTCCCATTCTTTTTGTGAATATTGATTTTAATGTCCAAATAAAGTTCAGCTAATATCGAAAGAAATAAGTCATCGGAAATGTAATATCTTTAGAAATTAACCATTCGTATGCCTTAAAGATATTTTAAAAGACTGTACACTCCCTTATGCTCTGCCCGACATTACAAACTTGTCATCTTTTTTTTTTTTTTGAAAATTGATTAAAAGAAGGATAAACTCTGTGACAAATTCCAATGTTCTTTTCATTAAATTCTTTTTCTTTTATATGTTTTTTTTCTATTCTGCTGAAAGGTGTCTTGCTTAAAAAGTTAATTAATGTTGTTTTGCTATAGAATCCATGGAAATATACTTTCTTTTTTTCTGCTGATGAAGTCACATATTACAAATGACAACTTACTTTGATGATATGTTTCGATCAACCGTTTCTTTGAATAACAATTTTAGTCGAGGTCAATATAAGGTAAACCCAGCTGAATAAAGGCATTTGTTTTTTTAACTATATAAACTACAAAGTTTACAACTTTAGATAATATTACACAAAGCAATGAACAGTTTTATAATGAGTAATGACAAATGATTGGATTGTTGTACTTATTCTCATGGCTTATCTCTAAACTACCTAATTCTGCCATCAAAAATGGAATGTGGCCAGTGGGTAGATTGATTTTAATGCGATGTAATGCCATCTGTTGTTGTTTTGTGAATATAGGTTATGGAGGAACATTTATATTACGATCATATTTACATCGTTGTGCAGTTGTTTTTAAAGATTTGTTTTTAAATAAATTTATATGATATTGTACATTTCAGTCTAATTCTAATAATTTATTAACGATTACATAGTCACAATTAAATTATATGGTTTCATTCAAGTAAAAATAATTCTTAGTAAACAACAGCCCTGTCGGCTGGGAATGTGGATTCTGAATGCACAACCGCAGAGGGATAAAACACCTTTAATTTTTGTCCACGATATGATATGGAACGATCGGATGAGGAGGCTCTAGTGTTGGATCTTTGAGGAATACTGAGTATCCCTTTATTTTGATTGCTCTTAATTCCTCTCAAGACCATAATTGTAGATCCTTTCATGGTCCTATATTTGGGTCAAACAGAACTATCAAATTATTTTCTGTGCTAATAAAGGATTAATGTTAAATTGAATTATTAGAGTAAGATTGCAATACTTGAAATTATTTAGTGTCGTGCGTATGACATTAAACTGTCCCGTGTCCGTGGTGTACTGGTTATCGTCGTAAGTAATAAACACGGTGACACGAGTTCAAATCCTGGAAGAGATTGATTGCATATCACATAGCACTAATACCCTTGGGAAAGGTATGAATCCAATTATTCTCCCTCCAGCTATGGGTAAATAGTAGGGCAGACTGGGTTCTTCAGCCTTGGTAAGGCAACTAGTCTAGGTGAAGGAAAACTCTGAATTCAAACCTGTTAAACTCCGCTTAAAAATGACCTTGTGTCATATCCTGCCCGAGCGGAGGAAGACATTAAATTGTATCTGATGGCGAGACTCGTATTCAAGAGAATGTGGAGTACGCCGTCAATATCATTACACCCATGGCCCCTATTACCCGGAGTAAAAGCACCTGCTTATGTACAATCTCTGAGTCAAATAGAACTATTCACCCTTTTCCTTGGGATTATCTTCTTTTTTTTATAATTAGTATTACTAGATTCCAGTTCTTAAAAACATTTAACTGAATGACAACATTAATAGCAAATATAAATATATGAACAAGACTTGGCATTAAATAACCCACAAAGGTTGATATAACTTAAAATACAACCAAACCAGACCATTAGTTATCAAATATATCTTCGAGTAATTTTTCTGAATAAAAGCAATAATTATACGGCATTAGGTATTCCCATCGAATACGAATACTTTTTAAAACAAACTTTTTTCACCCATTGAGAGGACCATACCTGGTATTAATTCTCCGGTTTAGAGTAAACCTGGAAGTAATGAAAATGAGGGGATACTTTAAATCGTGTCGATCTCAAGCAGAGGCTGTTTAAAATCAGAATCGGGAACCCCTCTTTTTGGTGGGTCATGGCCCTTTGCAGAACATACAGTCATCGTATTGTAAGCACCGAGGATATGACGGGGTATAGGGCTGAGTCCAGACATGATTCAATAGTTATACTTTTGTTCATATAATTAATGAAATTATCAGCTCATATTGGACACAGAAAACAATTCGGCATCCCGCACCTTTTACGTCATGTGTTTTTACTCTTATCATTAGTTGGCTGGTTGGATTATATGGCATATCAACCTGTGAAGTTCATTTAATATCAAATCCTGTTTATATATATATATATATATATATATATATATATATATATATATATATATATATATTTGTTGACGTATATTTTGTTGATAACAATTTTTACGTGAGACAAAGTACATTTATTTGTACACAGTTAAATGGTTTTAAGCATTACTATGTATCACAAGAAATTCATTGAATATTATCCGTTTGTATGCTCATAGTTAAATGGTACCAAATATAGAAATGTTTGAATATCTCTATGTTACTCACATATGGGACTCTAAGACGTGCTACCAGTCCGGATCAGAGTGGACCCGAAAGTAATGGTTTAGTAGAGGTACTTCACATTACCTAAAACTTCATAAGTGGAGTTTCAACATCTGATGGTTTAGTCTTATGTCCGAGGCACTCTTCACTACTGCTTTACCCCTCTGCAGTGAGGCAATCAGTATATTTAACAGCTGCACCTGACTGAGCTTTTCTTTTAAAACTCTTAAAGAAAATAGGATATTAAAAAGAAATTGATGGAATACAAAAACCTAGTACTTCATTTTAATTTTTTTATTTTTATAAACTGTTTCTTTTTTATATCGAAAGGCATTCAAAGCAAAATATGCTGATTATATAACCCTATTTGGAATATATCACTACCTTTGAAAATTAGATTTCAGGATATGTGAAAAATTGTTCGAGCAGGAAGAAAACACACGCTTGGATCCATGCAAATATATTGAATAGATTGGCTTCAGGATCCGTCACTCCTGGAACTGCCTATCCACCTCTAAAAGGGCATGAGTCAGATTCACTCTTGGATGCTTGAGGCGCTTCCAAAGTGGATAATGCTGAAGGAGGGAAAGAACATTTTAGCAGTGAATAAATGCGCAAGAGTGCCCCCGGGCAGAAAAATTGACATTGTATCGCATCAAGCCCGTGGTGGTGGGGGTAATATAAACATTGAGGCTAAAAAAAGCGGTTGTTTTGGTGATAAATTTTTGACCCAGATAAACAAACAAGACACATATATATATATATATATATATATATATATATATATATATATATATATTTATTCTTTAAATGTCTATCAACGCATGCTAAATTAATATCTAGATATGTCTTTCCTATTTGGTCTCTTACCAGATTAATTTAAATCAAATATAATTCTTATTGTTTTATTCTTCTAAGGTATTTTCATATATATATATATATATATATATATATATATATATATATATATATATATATATATATATTTATATAAGATAAATAAATTTTGGAGTCTATAAGTATTAAAACGTTTTAAAAAGTATTCTGAGGATATATCATTCAAATAGGATTATTTTCCAAAATTATATTTCGATTTCGGTATCATTTATTTATTCATTTACTTTATTTTAGTTTTTTTACAACAAACGTAGACTTTATTTTCATATTTTTAAAACCTAAATACTCTTAATTCTTGTAAATGACATTTAAAAAACCACAATAAGAACGCTATCTTTTTGGAAAAAAAAAACACTTCTGGCACCAGTGTGACAAGATCCCAATGTAAAATGGAACGTTTAATGAACCCTAAGAATTTATAAGATTTCCATAAATATTTTATTTGAAAATATTTCTCGGATGAAGTAGTTACCATCCGTTATATACACTCTAAAGATAGATTATTAAAAACAAAGAAACCGAAACATACGTGGGCTAATTATCATATATAAGTAATGCATTCTTTTAATATAAATGTATATATGACATCATCCACAGACAGACTACTTTTCATTGTGTTGAGACACTCAAGCTGAATCAAGTTGGGATCGAAAATTGGCTGATTTTACGTCAGTCGGATATCTTACAACTGAGATATATTCATTCCCAGCAATAGCGATTTTAATCTTTACGTATATATTATGACATATACACTATCGGCTACTGGGCGTCCTCAATTCATGAGAAGAGCTTTGCATATATATATATATATATATATATATATATATATATATATATATATATATGTGTGTGTGTGTGTGTGTACGTGTGTGTGTGTGAGCAATGAAAAACAACACACACACACACAAACACACACACACACACACACACACACACACACATACATATATATATATATATATATATATATATATATATATATATATATATATATGCGTTCGTTGTGTAATGATTGTTGAGTTAGGCTATTCACCCGGCTATCTGAGATTAATTCCTTGACGAGGCTGTTGGCTTATCAAATAGCGTTAAAATAATTGGGAAGGTATGAATGCGATTATTCATCCTCTAGTTATGGATACATATGACGGCAGAATTGGATCTTTAACCTTGATACGGAGACTGGTTAAGGAGATATAGCCATTTTAGTTCAAAGTTGTTCAACTTCACTTTGCTTTAAAAGCGTTGAAATATAAGAAATGATCTCAAGAATTCTCTCGTTGAGAGGAATTTAAGGAATCACTCATTTTGAAACCCATCCCAGAAAGCTTCGTAAGAGAGACTGGCCCCTGCTAGTGAAGCAAGAACGGGCTCGTTAGCAATTTTCTCTTTAAAAATGGTCACACTAATGTTGGCCGATAATCAAAATCTTTCATTAACCAGCTTTGTGTCGTAGAGTAGTCTTACCAAGTTCGACAATCAAGAGAGAGAGAGAGAGAGAGAGAGAGAGAGAGAGAGAGAGAGAGATCTTTTTCAGAGTTTCTTTATGATTATGACTGGCAATGAATATATATATATATATGTGTGTGTGTGTGTGTTTGTGTGAGAGATACACCAGTGCGCGCACACACACACAATCACACACAAACATATACATGTGTGTGTGTGTGTGTGTGTGTGTGTGTGTGTAAAGAAATATATAAACTATGTTTCCTTTGTTTCCGATGAAAGGTCAAAGTAAAAAGAAAATTACTTTTCTCCGCTACATTCAATATGTCCCCTATTTCTTTAATGCCACTGCTGTTATTTTGTTAATCTAAATAATATGCACCCAATTTTTTGTAATGCTATCAGGACAAATTTAATTTCTGCAGTGGAAAAAAAACAACACTAAACTATTAGTGCTGAAAATGTACAACAAAATTGGAGAAAACATAATTTCAATACAAATGGCACCAAAGCCATTATCCCAAAAAAAAACCTCTTTTAGTTGAAAGCAGTGGTTTTGGACAGAAATAAAAAAAATCCATTGGTTGTTTGTTGTTGATAAAATTTATTAAAACAGAAGAATGAGAGAAAGGTGGGAATTTGGTTTTTGTTTTGGACAGGAAATTGCTCTCAAGAATTTATGGAATGCCAATTGGCGACAATAATATCAGACTTGACTAAGTAGAGATTATAGCCATAACAAGAAATATACACAGCGTACTTGATTTCAGATGTCTTTTCTTTTCACTTAGCTCTTTGCCGCAGCTGTATTTCTGCTGATATAAGCTTTCCATAGTTAATAATTACAAGCAAAAGCCGAATCGAAATTATGTGATTAATTTTCATGTTAATCTTGGATCTTGATTGTATAAAACTAAGAAGAGTGTTTTCAACCAATACTTGAATACGTCGAATTAAAACACAATAATTTAAGGGAGCACGATGACTTTAGTATTGCGGATCGTGATGATGATTCTATACAAGGATTCACGAATTTCGTTAAAAAGAGGAAAGAGAGATTAATTACAGCATCAAAAAAAGTATTAGTAAAATAAATGCAGAGAGTGAGAGAGAGAGAGAGAGAGAGAGAGAAAGAGAAAGAGAAAGAGAGAGAGCAAACAAAAAATAGAAAACAGAAATTAGAAGAAAAATTGCTGTATGGATATTTTAAGTGACATACAAGCGAATTTGTACGCGGAAAGACATGGCCATGACTACCATCAAAAATCAAAAGAAAGAAAACGATTCTCTACTAGTAGCTGCAAAAAACAGAAACCAATTACATCAGAGCAAACATTGATAAGACAACAGAATTGCAAGTGTAAGTTATACGGGAAGAATAGGAAACGATTAACCTCAAAGTAAGCGAAATTTCTAAACAAGCCCCGAAATAGTACAAAGGAAGAAACGAATGGGTGTTTTACTGAAAACTGTATAATAGATTCAAATTTGACCATACTAACAAATGGTATTTGCAAAAACAAGAATCCATCCTAGAAATCGTGACTCATTAAATTCTTAGTGATTTTCAGATACAAACGTATTATCCGATTTCAACCTGAAGACCAGACGTAGATTTAATCAACAAAGAAAGAGACAGAGACAGAGAATGAAGTTGCCATCAAGTGGATTTTGACTTTCCGCGGACCACAAAGTAAAAATAAAAGAAAGTGAAAGGGAGATAAATACTTGCAACTTACAAGGGAACTAAATAAGCTAAGGAACAGTGGGGTGACTGTGACTCTATTTTGAATTGGTGCACTTGGAACGGTCTCCAAGGGCTTGGAAAGGGAAATGGAAGAATTGAAAATCAGAAGATTGGTTGTTGGTTGTTTGGGTTTTATGGCCTATCAGCCTTTGTAGGTTATTTAATGGCAATTTCATTTCCATACAAACAGTTCTATTTTAAATAATTCAGTTAAGCATAAGTATACATTTTAATTATCAAAAACAGTTTTATTTCAAGATAATCAGTTTAATCAAACAGTTTTTATTAAAAGAATACAGTTGAGTATAAGTATTGTTTTTGTTTACCCACAGATAAATGTCTATACAGTTCTATTTTAAACAATCCAGATTAGCGTAGGTACAGTTTCAAATAATTCAAATAATTCAGATTAGTATAAGTATTATATTTTATTTACATACAGGTAAATATCAAGAAGTTCTATTTCAACGAAATCAGTTTTAGCATAAGTACGTAGTTTAGTTCTATTTAACCCGTAGATAAAACCCTATCAGTTGCTACCACTCCGGGCCAGAGTGGTCCTGGAAGCAATGGCAATGAAGGGGTGCTCCGCATTCACAAAAACTTTTGCATTACTGAAACCTCACCATCAGATTGTTTAGTGCCATATCCAGGGTTTTCTTTGTGGAGAATGGTGTTACTCATCTGCAGCGATGCAGTTGGTGTATTCTACAGCTCCAGCTGACTGAGCAATAAAAGTCAGAGGAAGAATCGAGCCAATCCAGACTATGGTATTATTGAAAAAAAGTTTTGCATACTGAGGACACCCCAATGAAAGACAACCAGCCAACTTGTGAGTAAAAGTATTATTATTATTATTAATAATAATAATTATAATAATACCATATATTGCATACAGAAACTAGAGTCCGTCTGGGGTAATAAGGCGTATAAAATTTTCTGGAATTTTGAGTCACAAACAGATCAACTAATGCCGGCGTCAAGACTAGACATTGAGATAAAAAAAAGGAAAAAACAACTTATGGCATAGTAGACACTAATATGCCAGCCTATCACACAATGAAAATCAAAGAAAATGAAGACGAAAAACAAGTGCTTGGAACTTGCTAGAGAACTACGAATGCTGTGGAACATAAAGGTTACATTGTTACCAATAGTAACTGATGCATTTGGAACGGTTTTCAAAGACTCATAAGGAGGGATTCAAGAGAGGAAAATTGGACAAAGAATTAAGATTATTCAAAACACACCATTATTGAGACGTGTCCTGGAGACCTGAGGAGACTTGATCTCATCCAGATCCTACCATAGAACATCAGCTAACCCTTGTGTAATAAAATCACGAAGAGTAGAATAATAATAATAATAATAATTCATTGGGAGTTTGAGATTCAAACAGAACATCTAATCTCGGCCTAGTGAGGTTCAACAAAAAAAGGACCACTAGCCGAACAGTAAAGTTTGCTGTTTTGAGTGACCACAAGCTAAAACTGAAGAAAAGCTAAAAGACAGTTAGATACCTTAAGAATTGAAAAAAAATCTAGAACATGAAAGTGACGGTAATACCAATTGCAATTGTGTCGTTTATTAAAGTCACCAAAGGATTGGTAAAGAGACTGGACGACTTGGATATAATAGGGCGGGTGAAGACCATCCAAACTACAGAATTTTAAAGAACGGCCAAAATACTAAGAAGTCTCCTGGAGTCTTGAGGAGACTTGCCGTCACTCAAACTCCTGTTGAAAATCATCAGCTTACGCTGGTTCGAAAAACTCTCAAGCGGGTAAAATAATAATAATAATAATAATAATAATAATAATAATAATAATAATAATAATAATAATAATAATAATAATAAACCAGAAAAAAACCTCAATGTTAAGAGAAAAGTACACTTGCCAATAGTAGGGGAGATTGGTAGCATACTTTATCAAACAAGGGAAGAAATGTACTATTCGCCAACAATTTGCAATTTATTCTCTGAGGAAGAGAAAGAATGCTTCATGAATCCAGAGGCACAGGATAGCTGATGTACATTGATCAACACATCCTCAACAAGAACAAGACCAGACAGAAAAATCAAGCTGTGGTTTGGATTGACTAAAAACAGCTTACTATATGGTCCCAATTGCTGGATGATAAACTACCTCAAGATGTACAAAATATCAGATGAAACATAAACTTTATCGAGAAAACCATGAAAACCTGGAGAGTGGAATTGACAGCTGGCGGAAAAAGCTTAACTGAAGCAAAGATCCAAAGAGGTATATTAAAAAAAAGATGCACTATTATCATTACTATTTATAATTGCGATGATGCCATTCAACAACAGACTCAGAAAATGCACAACCGGATACAAATTTAGTAAATCACAGGAAAGGATTAATAACCTAATGTACATGGCCGACATCAAACTGGTTACACAAACGAAAAAGATGTTGAAACACCAAAACAGGCGGTGAGAATATACAGCCAGGACACACGGATGGCATTTGGCTAAGGAAAATGCGCCATGCTAATGAAAAGCAGCAAATGACACCAAACGGACGGAATGGAACTACCAAATCAAGATAAAATTAGAATGCTCGGAGAAAAGGAAACGTACAATTAATTTATTTTTCGGATTGTCAAGATAAAAAAAAATTAAAAAGAGAGAAAGAAAAAAACTAACTGGTGACTCTCCGTGGAATTCTAAAAGTTGTACGTGCAAAAAACCAAGAGGCTACAATATACTTCGTCGACATCTCCAATAACTTTGACTCAGTCAAAGGGGGATGATGGAGCAAATACTACTCGCCTACAGCCTACCCAAAGAAACTGTCGCAGCCATAATGATGCAATATAAAAAGACGAAAGTAAAAGTAAAAAACACTGAATACTTCGACATTGTAGCAAGTGTGCCACTAGGAGACACATTAGCCCCATACCTGTTTATCATTTGCCAACCCTGGGTGCTTAGAACGTCTATTGATAAAATAAGATATAAATGTTTCAAGCTGGGAAAGGAAAGAAGCAGAAGATACTCCGTACAAGCAATTACCGATGAGGTCTACTCCGATGACATATCACTCCGGGCAAATACACTCGATCAAGCCGAAACCCAGCTACATAGTCGGGAACGAGCAGCCGCTGGCATAGGCCTCCATGTCAACGTAGACAAGAGATTACAGGTTCTTTATTCAAAGTGGTGACATCTACACTTTAAATGGTAGTTCTCTGACATTTGTGGACAAATTCAGCTACCTAGGAAGCAGTGTCTCATCAACCGAGAGAGACATCAACACGTGACAAGCAAAGGCATGGACAGCTAACTATAGATTATCATTCATATGGAAGTCAGGTCTGACTGATAAAATAAAACGCAGTTTTTTCCAAGCAGCGGTCGTGTCGATACTGCTAAATGGATGCACTACATGGACGCTAACTAAACATATGGAGAAAAAATTTTACGGCAATTACACAAGAATACTGCGAACTGTATTGAAAAGTCCTGCTGGCTGCGCCCGACGAAGAAGCTGTACGGCCACCTACCAACAATCACAAAAACTACCCAAGTTAGAAGAATCTGACATACGGGACACTGCTGAAGAAATTAGGACGAAAACATAAGCAATATACTTATTTGGACCTCTTCACATGGACGAACAAAGCTAGTATGACCAGCTAGAATCTATACTCAACACTGTGCCGATACATGATGTCGCATTGACGACCTACCGGGAGCGATGGAGGATAGAGACGGGTGGCGAGAGAGGATCAGGGAGATACATGCTGGCGGTGTGACATGTTGATGATGATGAAAATTACTTGGGGATATTAGAAGCTGACACCATCAAACAACGGGATATGAAAGAAAAAAATTAAAAGAGACTATCTCAAAAGAACCAGATGTTGTTAGGGACAAAACTCTCTTGCAAAAACCTTATCAAAGGAATGAATACCTGGGCTGTACCCTCGTTAGATATTCGGAACCATTCTTGAAGTGAACCAGAGAATATCTCAAACAAATGGACATAAGAACAAGTAAACTAATGAATAAGGCTTTACACCCCAGAGATGATGATTGCGTAGAGTACGTGCTTAGATCGTCTATTGATAAAATGAAAGATAACGGTTTCAAGCTCGTAAAGGACAGAAACAGAAGATACCTCACACAAACAATTATCAACGCGAACTACACCGATGACATAGTACTTCCGGCAAATACACCCGCCCAAGCCGAAACCCTGCTACATTGTCGGGGGAAAAAAGGAGGAAGACGACTTTCCAGCATTGAAGATAGCATTAACACATCAATACAATGACTTGAAGACTGCTAAGAAAAGCATGGAGAAAGAATGATTTCAGCCACCCAAAACAATGCTGACGATACGAGGACCAACAAAACAATAATAACCAGAAAACAAAACAAAAAAAAAATGGAAAGAAAAACTAGACAATGAACGTTTTAAGCAACTAATAAGTAGTATCTCACACGAGAAAACATATTTGAATGAGAAACTGAATCTCTCCTAAAAGCAGCCCAAAAAAGAGCTATAAAAACAATTATATGAAAGTAGCCACCCAAAACAATGCTGACGATACGAGGACCAACAAAACAATAATACCAAGAAAACAAAAAATGACAAGAAAAACTAGACTATAGACGTTTTAAGTGACTAATAAGCAGCATCTCACACGAGAAAACATAGTTGAATGAGAAACTGAATCTCTCCAAAAAGCAGCACAAAACAGAGCTATAAAAGCAATTATATGAATGCAAGAATAGATAAGATCCAACAAAACAGTGAATGTAGATGTGGTTATGAAGCAAACATTCTCAAAGGGAAGACAAAGAGGACAACTACTCTGATCAAGAAAAACTTAAAATCACTTTACTACCGTAGCAGCTATAGACGGATATCGCAGTTACCTTATGATGTGGAAAATGATAAGCACACAGATAACAGAAAAAATACGCTAATTACTGGTATGGCATGGAATAATCATGAAAGGAACAGAATTGGTGCTGCCAGGAAACAAGGGGAGGATGTGACCTACTACATATAGATCTTCACATCCTTAGGATGGTTAAAGCTAGATTTTAAAAAAAAATCACTAGATGTAACATGGATTTATAACAAAGAAGTCTTTGATATAACCCTGTAAACTAGATTAATGCAATGCCTGAAAATGTACTAAATATTTGACATAGTCACAAACTTCATCACAAAAGCGATGGAAAGCAAGAATTTGAATTAACTGCACGACAAGAAAACCTTTCAGAGGTGGAAACCCCAAGAGGCATCCTCAAGAGATTCTTACTCAGGCCTCAACTATTTTTATCGCAATGATACCACTCACTTATATACTTAGGAAAATCTAAGGGAGCAAAAATTTACAAAATCATAAGAAAATATAAAGTGCCTTATGTTTATAGATGATATCAATATATTTCTCTAAAATAAAAATAAAAAGAACATGAAAAACTTCGACAATAAATACGAATATACAGCCAGGATATAGGAATAGAATCTGGGATTGAAAAATGGGCCATTCTCACAATAAAAATGTGGAAAGAGAATCAACTGATGCAATAGGATTATCAAATCAAGAAAGTTTCGAAACACCTAAGAAAGGAAAATTACACTTGGGGGAAAAGAACTATGAAATTACAAAGGAATATTGGAAGCTGATACCATAAAACATGAAATAAAAAAAGAAGAACAAAAACAGTACCTTAGAGGAATAAAAAAAAACTTATCGAATCCTAATTTTGCGCTAAAAAGCGAGAAAAAAAATACTAAGCACATAATGCAACCAGTATCAGCCAAGGCAACGTTTGGTCAAACAGGAAAATAACACCAAACTAGAAAGCAGAAATCAGAAGAAACATGACTATGGATATTTCAAACGACAAACTAACAAGATATTACTTGAAAAGATATGGACAAGGCTAAAAAAGATTAAACCACAAAAGAAAAAAATGATTCTCTTTTACTAGAAGCACAAAATGAGCTCATAAAAACTAATATCAAAGGAAGTTAATAATATACTACAGAATAACATTTGTAGATAACATAAAGACGGAAATAAAACAGTTAATCACTTAATAAATAAAAGCAGTAAAGTAGCACAAAAGTTGTACATCGCTAGGAAGAGCTGACTGAGAAATGGTATCTACTGGGAATTGTTCAAGTGATTAAAATTTTAACATACATATAAATGCTCAAAGCAACATTTTTCCTAAAAACTGAGACGTTTAATATTCTCTGAGATTTTGATATAAACGATATATCCCCAAATACAGACCAGAAAACCATACCTAATGTTAATTTTAAAACGATTAGATAAAACTTGCCGTCTTGTGTATGCAATTTAAATGGTAATGGTGTCCTTATTACTATAGTTTAAATTCCTCTATCAATAAAAGCCTTGTCAGTGGCTGATTCTTCTTGCAATAAAGTTAATGTTGCAGCCTCTCAATAAGATCAACATTAATTACAATGCAGTCACAATCATTGTTTATTTAATAAAAGAAATAACGAAGTGAGTTTGTTAAAAGTAACATCGATATTTGATAAAATATAAGTATTCATTCTTAATCTTAGTATTTTTTCTTTATTTCAAATTAGAGATTTTTCTAAAAATGAATTCAATTTATCTAACCTCATGTAACATGATGTAAATCTTTTCATGCGTGCATGAGAGAGACATACAGATGCAGTCAAAATATGTCTGAATTTATGAATGTGTATGCATGACTCGTGTAAAAAATAACGTTTATTTTATTCACATTTCTATGTATAATTCATTTACTATTCTTTTTTTGTTAACCCTACTGCTTTACTGGGTGAAAACGTCGTTCATTTTCAAATTACAGAAAGTCTTAGTATGTTTAAATATTAGCAATGTCCGTTCAGCAACTAGAGCAAGATTATTTCTTCTAATCAAGGAACATTGTAGAAAGCGGGAGAGTCTGCTGTGTAATATAAAATAAAATTAACCAACATGTTTTTTGACAAAGTGTGTTAATTGTCAATTTTTCTTAAAAAATCGATTTTGAAAGAGCAATCAACAATTTTGTCTTTTTGTAATATAACTATTTTAATTAACATTTTACAAAAAAAAAAAACTAGAACAAAAAAGATAAAAAACGTTATTAAAAATGTGAAACTGGGATAAAGTCAATAGCATTTTAATTGAATAATAAAATAATATTTTTTCCAAAGTGGCAATCAATTAAGAATTCAAGCAATGAGTCAATCAGTGCCTTTGTTCGCTAAGGATTTGGAGTGGGGTGGTAATGTATTGCAGGTATAAGGCTAGGGACCTAAAAGCATTTGAATTATTTTTGTGTTTTCCTCTGTGTTAGTTGATTAGTCCATTTAGAAACATAATTATCTCGTGCAGGGGCAGTGTGGACGTTTGATGAATTTCATGTCATACGCTAAATTCAAACTTACGTCTTGATTGGCACCATTGCACAGTATGATATAAAACTTTTCTAAATCTATCAACTTGAATTTTGATTTTCAATTTTAAATGAAGATGTGTTAACAGCTACGCAACATAAATAAAGGATTATACCTAGTTTTCAAGAATATATATATATATATATATATATATATATATATATATATATATATATATATATATGTGTGTGTGTGTGTGTGTGTGTGTGCGTGTGTGTGTGTGTGTGTGTGTGTCTGCATATATATATAAATTCATAATACACACACACACACAGACACACACAGACACACACACATATATATATATATATATATATATATATATATATATATATATATATATATATATATATATATATTTATATATAATTATTATTCGGTCCAGTTAAACCGGAGTTGGGAGTAATTCCATCAGGACAAAAACAACAAACTTACCACAATGAGCACTTACATTTTCCTGGAAAAGAGCTCAATATAACTGACATTAAAGGGCAACAATTTATCAAAGAAAAAACAAAAAACAGTCACATTAGGATTATTAATTTATTTCCATCCTGTTATAGGTATGATATAAATCAACCCCCCCCCAAAAAAAAACTAACAGGACTTCTTCAGATCTTATGGATAAAATACTTCAGAATAGACAAAGGAATGAAGTGTGGGAGGGTATAGAAGAGGGGTGAAGAGTTTTCTCCTCATTTAGCCCAATTCCGTCTTTTTAAAAGTTTATTGCCGGTTGGAATTATAGTAAATTAATTTTGCTTTTTCTTATATATATATATATATATATATATATATATATATATATATATATATATATATCATCATCATGTCGCGCTGGTAGCACAGATATCTCTGACCCTCTCTCGCCACTCCTCCCCATCGTTCATCGCCCCAGGCAGGTCTTCAGGACAACATCCCGTATCCTCACATAGCTGCTGAATGTATGTTCGTGCTGGTCGTCCTGCTTTTGCACGGCCATGTGTGGGTGCCCATAAGTGTACATCTCTTATGAGTTCGTCCCTGCTTCTCCAGCAGTGTCCTACATGTCTGGTTCGTCTAACTTGAATAGTTTCCGTGACAGGAGGCAGGTGGCCGTACAGTTGTGGGGTGTTGCCGCCAGGACTTGTTCAAGATTGCACGCAGCATTCTTGTGTAATTGCCGTCTAACTTCTTCTCCAGCCGTTTTAGTTAGCGTCCATTTAGTGCACCCATATAGCAGTATCGATGTGACCGCTGCCTGGAAGAAACTGCGTTATATATATTGCTTTTTTTCCAGTGTCAAGTTTACTATATGGATGTACCACGTGAACGCTGACTAAGTGTATTGAGAAAAAGAGAAATGAGAATTGCAGAAAAAAAGCAACGAGCAACATAGAACAAATGCTGGAAGTAACATCACACACAACAGCAGCTGTACGGCCACTTACGTTCCATTTCTAAAATAAATAAAATAAGACGAACAAGACATGTGGGACACTGCTACAGAAATAAGGACGAACTCATCAGTGACATTCTCCAATGGACCCCTTCACACGGACATGCAAGTGTTAAACGACAAACTAGAACTTATCCAAAACAGTTGTGTACGGAGACATAATGTAGTCTGGAAGACCTACCGGAAGCGATGGATGATATAGATAGTCGGTGAGAGTGAGTCAGGGAAACCCGTCCGAGCGGCATGACATAATATAAATATATATATATATATATATATATATATATATATATATATATATATATATATATACATATATATATATATATATATATATATATACACACACACACACCAAACCCTACGCACCGGCAGGGTGTGACCATAATTCATTTTTAAACGTGGTTTAAGAGTTTTAAATCAGTTTTCCTTATAGACTGGTTGCCTAATCAAGGGTAAAGAATCAAGTTTTCCCTGCTATTTACCCATAGCCGGATGGAGAATTATTGGATTCCAATGCAATCATTGTTGTATTCTGAGGAAACTGAATTCGTGTCTGCATGTCTATTTCCTATGACCATAACAATTACATGATTATGAAACTAAGAAATCGTTATAAAATAGCCTTCCAACTTAAATCAGAAAAGTGGTCAAATACGAACAAGTAGAGCAGGATAAATAATTTAATAGATTGTTTTACACATTTTCACGTCAGTCTTATGAGGATAAGTTTCACGAATTTGTTAGAAATGCAGATTATCGACGAAAATTTGGGACCACATTGATTTTTCTCTATAAACTTAAACCAATGAATAATGCTTCTCATGTTTAAAGAAAACATTTATCTATGTTTATATACAATAATGTAATAATCTAAACAAAAAGGAAGATATTAGTAATTTCAATTGATATAATCTTATAAATTATTTTCATCAAAAAATCAACCCAAGCGTTTATTCCTGCAGAGCAAATTCTTAGCATCATATTCGGCAATTTGTCAAAATATGTTAGTAGGTTTTTTTTTTGTTAATTTGTTTTGATTTTATGGCATATCACCAGGACACATAGCGTAACGGTTATAGGCGTTGGTTCTCTAAGCTTCTAAGAAGACTATCATCTAATGGCTGCAGGTTCAATCCTGACTGTAGATGAGTAACAATACAGGACTACTTAACACTTGTTACCGGTTATGGCTAACGAAATCAGAACAGGTGACACCCGTCGATTCAATATGGGACGTAGTTCGAAGTTCCGTGTAGGTTTCCGAGTTCGACAAACACCTGAAGAAGGATGGAGGAGATATCGGCCGAAACTTTGTGGAAATTGAAGACAATAGTCTGGAAACCTCTTAATGATAAAAACCCAAATCCTTTTTCATATAAATAAGCAGCTATAATTCAAACAATTCATCTTAGCAAAAGTACGCATTTTAATTGTCAAAAATATTTATATTTCAAGCTATTCAGTTTATTCAAACAATTTTTTCAAACACTCCAGTTGAATATAAGTGTAGTTATATTTTTGTTTCCACACAGGTAAATATCAAAATAATTCTATTTCAAACATTCCAGTTTAGCGTAATTATAGTTTCAACGTCAAAAACAATTCTATTTGGAACAATTCAGTTTTGCATAAGCGTGGTCCATATCATTCAATCATTATTTAACGTTATATATATATATATATATATATATATATATATACTAAGATCTTATTATGGACTCCCTCGCCGATGCCGACCTATAAGAAACAGTCCCTTCGAGGTTATGGACCTTTAGTCTAACTCATCAGCTAGGTTCTTTAGAATAGTGATGTTTCTTTATGGAACCCTCTCAGTTTTATGATTAGAAAAAATAGAGGAAAGGTCGGGTAATGGTTATTGGGTTCACGAAATAACCATATATATATATATATATATATATATATATATATATATATTAATTTAGACTATTTTTATCTTTCATCTGCCAATATTTTTCCTAACAAATTATTAACATTAGCATTCGTCTCTAACTAGGATAAAAGGATCCACGATGTATTTGAGGGAAAAACTGGCATAGACCTCTCTTAAAAAATCGTTTTGAGAAGTAATGAAATAATAATCATAAATTGATTCCGAGCTACTCAAAAAAAGTCGTCGGTTTAAGGACTGTTGTTAGAAACTAATGAGACGTATTTCTTCGATAACATTTGCGTTAGCAATACTAACTGAAAATAAATTGATGAACGTTGACCTTTTAGACGTCGGAAAACATTCCGTCTCTACTTGTTTTATCGGTGGTCAGGAGGGATTTCTCCGAAGTGTATGTGTGTATGGGGTGGTGGTCAAAATTACATTCAGCTTAGTAATTGTTGACAATTACAAGTGTGTTCGATTACATTATTTTACATGGTGAAAACCCTGACAGAATATTAACTGATCAGTGATTATCTTGGAGATGAGGTAAAAATTTACTTATTCCTTGTTTGTTTTTTTTTGTTTCTTTTTTTCAAAAATTACATTCCGCTGTGTAATTATCGATCATTACAAGGCACTCTGGTTAAGTTTGCTACGAAAATATGGCATAGAATCAAAATCTGAATCATATTACAAGATTTGATGTGTCAGAAAAAATTAATTTCGACGCGGGTTTTTTTAGATTAAAGTTTTCCCTGGTAACAAGTTTTTCGATGAAATAGAAGATTTTTGAATGGCCAAAGGAAAAGAGAATATGAATCCCGTTTTGGTCGTCCTATCAGCTCGTGAAATGAGGAAGAAGCAGAAAATTGCAAGAAAATTGTTTAATCTGATTAATATTTGACTATCATAAAAGATGTGTTACGAATTAGAATTTATCAATTGACTTTATCGAACACGACTCCTATTCTGAAAACTCTTAATCTGATCACTTTCTAGGCAAAAGCCGTCAATTCATATAAGAGTCACACTATCACAAAAGGGAGATTCAATACTTGGCACCAAACATTTGCGAGCAAACTGAAACTAAAATCCTTACAAGTTTATTCTCTGTATTACCACGTGTTACATCTTCCAAGAATTTTTCTCGAGTGTAGAATGAAATCTGATTAGTGAAAACGATTGACTTTAATCATATTACCGGCTTTAATTCTTTTAACGTATTTCTCGCTTGAGTTTTGGCCTCGAAGAACATTCCTCTGAGAATACAACTTCTTAATTCAAGTGATCTGAGTTTTTGTAACTACGCCTGTTATAAAAAAAAATCAAAACTTATTTCTATTTGGTAACTACTGGGAACCTGCAACAGTGCAGGTACGAAAGGCAGAATAGGTTAAATAATTCTAACAATGTTTTCAAGAATGGGAATGACATCATAGATTGTAGATTGCCTCAGAAGAAATCTATTCTGAGGGATACAAATGTGATAATGAAATTGTTGCTAATAACATTTTCACACAATCTCCTTACTTAACAGACCGCCCTCTGATAAAAGGTTTTCTGAAGCAACTATTTAATTTTTTCTGATATTTTAAAAAAGGTTGGTTGGTAGCTTGCTTGTTGCTTGGATTTTATAGCATATCAAACTTTATTGGTTATTTAAAGCACAATCAATTTTTATACAAATAGTCAGTTCTATTTCAAACAATTCAGTTTAGCATGAGTACACAGTTTGTCAAAAACATTGCTATTTCAAGCTATTCAATTTAGTCAAACAATTCTAATTAACACTAGTCAGTTTAGTATAAGTATGGATTTTCTTCACACATAGTTAAATGCCAAAACAGTTCAATAGTAAACAATTCCTTTTAGCCTAAGCACAATTTTAAAGTTAAACACTGTTCTATTTCAAGCAGTTCAGTTTAGCATAAGAACACAGTTTAACTGTCAAAAATATTTCTCTATCAAGCTATTCAGGTTATTCAAATAGTTGAGTTGACATGGGCGCAATGGTAAGGGTACTCTGCATTCCCCAAAGCCCCAGCATCACTGGAACCTCACCATTATATTGTTTAGTGTCGTATCTAGGATACTCGTTGGGGTGCGGGTCTTACCCCTCTGCAGAGATGCAGTTGGTGTATTCTACAGCCCTAGCCAACTGGGTAAGATATTTTAAGAAGTAGTAATGACACAGATGATTAGGTTTGAGCAATTGTTTTCTCTTTACTAAAACAACTTTAATACTTTGGAAAGAAGTATCATTGGTTTGAACCTGATCAATTTATCAGAAAAGTAATTTCAACGAATAAAATAACCTTTCGGTTTCTCAAAGATCCATGTAATGTGTAATTGGGAGAAAGACAATACATTTATTCCGGGACATTTTCAAACATAACACAGATTTAAAAGTCATGAATTTTAATTATTGTTCAATCTCATCTGTTCAAACTTATTTTAGTCGTTTTATTTTAAAATTCAGTCGCCTAAACGTGACCCACCCGAAATAATCGAAATGTTTAGTTTTCAATGTTTTAAAATTTGTTTTCAGTTAAACTAATTAACTCCCGTTGTCTTTATCATATCATCCTTGGTTGTCGTCATTACAAGTTCAACAACCTTGCATGTTACATCAATGAAGAGTAGAAAGCAGATGACATTTGTTAACCTGGAATATGCTGATCATGATAACATGTCAGCCTCTATCTTCACACAAACCAAGAACACCCCCATCCCTTTAATTACTGACGACGCCAAAGCGATTAATCTAACAAAGAAGAGTGAGCAATAAAAATAAATTGCTATAAAATAATCATTGCCGTTAGAAAATTCGTTTCTTTAATGTTCTTGTCAATGATTGTCAAAGGGTTTCTGCAGCAAATTTGGACATTTTAGTAAAGGCTCATTTTCTTAATCTTCACTGCCATTCTCCAAGGCAGTTGAACTAGGAACGAATAAAACATGGCTCTTTGTTCAAAGCTTTCCTGAGAAGAAAACCATTTTTGTATTAATTTTTACAATATTAATTCATGGATTTTTCCGAAGGATATTTAATTAAGAGTCCTTGTTATTTTCATTTTTTTTTTTTTGGTTTTACATTTTTAAAGTAATAAAAAATGTTTTCATTCGTTTTAAGTAGCAGAAAATCTTAAATAATTATCTTTAATTTCCATAATTTGGAATTTGAAACAGTATTGCTAACACTCACATCAATCTTTACGTTGCTTGGGCATTTTTTACACTGAGTAGAAAATTGACAAGAGTTTTTGAATATCTAAATGTGAATGTAAAATACTGTTCAGAAAGCCAATTTTATATGGTTTGAAAGAAAAGATGTAATTTCAACCTCCTTAATTAATCATATTTTTAAAATGGGATTTTTATGTTAAAATGATGTATGATATTTTTCTTGTTTTAACGGTAACTATTAAAAACAAGTAAAAAGAATACTCTGAATAAATTTATATTCACGAATTAAAATGTTTGACTTTGAAATATGCCAATGAATAGGGTTATTTCTACATGAATTATATATATATATATATATATATATATATATATATATATATATATATATATATATATTCAGTTATATATATATATATATATATATATATATATATGTGTGTGTGTGTGTGTGTGTGTGTGTGTGTATGTGTGTGTGTGTGTGTGTGTGTGTATAAACAACTTATTCTGCTCCTAATTATAAGGTACTGCGTTTAACTGATCCTCTTATTATTAGCTATTGCGTTTAATTGATAAACAGATTTTTCTTTGGTATATATATATATATATATATATATATATATATATATATATATATATATATATATATATGCTATTACCCTCAGGTCCACTCTGATCCGAAGAGGTAATTCTAATGTCCATTTATAGGTGGCATAGATTTATGTATAACTCATTCAATATGATAGTGTGCAAAAAAAAAGGGGGGCTAAACAAACAACAATTCGAAAATATATACATGAATGTACAATTCTCTAACTTTGAGGCATAAAATAATCCTCTATATGTTTACAGGCTGTCAGAAATAATCAATTAATCTTTTCTTAATAGAAATGGGCCAAATAGATAAAAAATTTAAACCGGTTCAGGGAAATGATCGTACTATTCTAAACGTTATAGCCAGGGAGATTTACAACAATAAAGAGAAATATTGGCACAAGAAATGACAACGTAAAGCAGATAACAATGTCTCCGTAATTTGCTTTTGTTTCTTGCATAATTAAATAGTGATAATCTAATGTATTACGCAAAATGGTTTTCTGAATTCTGATGTTCTTTTGTATCTACTCGACTTTTTTTATTGTACAATCAATCAACTGTCGAAATAAGCGCAAACATCTCTTCGAAACAATTCAAAAGTGTAGAAAATGACTGACACATTAAATTACTAATCGAGCTGCGTAAATACACACAATTTTTGTTCTCTTTCTCGACGCTGATATAATAATTTTGACGGGATAATTACTGACGATAAGAATGGATATATTACAAAAATACAAATTGAAGGAAATTATCTATATAACATGTCTAGCCTTCAAAATTTCCAGTTAAATGAAATTTACAGAAGAAAGGTTCTATTCTGAGAAAAAAAAAATAAGCGTAAACCGCAGAAGCTTTCGGATATCGTCACAACGAAAAGCTGCCAAAAGCAGGTGGTTAGTTTAAATAACGTCTCTGAAAAAATCTGGACGAAGAAACAAATGGTCCTATCTATGAGTTAAATAAAACTTCTGCTGTTCTTCTGAAAGAGGGTTTTTTGACATTAAATTACCTACGAAGGTAAATATGGCATTAAACAACTGAATAAATGGTTGATATTACAGCGAGACAATGCCCGTTGTCATGGTCTACATGAGATGCGTCAAACGTGCATACGTCGGGGTTTGAACGGGATAATTCTGCAGTGAATTTTCTACATCTATCATCTCTTAGACACATGCATAAGCCTTCGAAATATTTCATATGGTCTCAGCAGTTAAGAGATAAATATGATCAATTTTTCAATTCTATCAATTGTTCTTCCGTTTTCTCGTACTCCTTGTCGTTTTTTTTTGTTTTTGCTGGTTCTTGTGTACTCTTTGAAGTACTCCAAATATCATCAGTATAACTGTCACATTCATATCTAACAATTTCTTTTTTATCCATGGCTAGGTTCAGATATTTTCCCTGTTTCTCGCGTTCCTTTTTAAACTTGTGAATTCCAAACGTTTAAACGTATCTTAATTCTTCTTTGTTACAAGTAATCCTGGTCGTGAGGCCGGTATTGAATTATTTGTTTTACGTTAATATCTAAAGGAATTATAATAATAATTATGATTATTTACAATTTTTCGACTTTTTCATACCAGCGTTAACCGATGGTTTCTCACTGGAGTTTGGGTGAAAACAAGTCACCTCAAGTGTCAGGGACTTCTCAGTATTCTAGCTGATCTCAGTAATGCTGTTGTTTGGATTTTCTCCACTCGTCCTCTTATTTCCAAATGCTCCAGTTCTTGTACTAATCCTTTACTGACAGTACCAACAGTTCCAAGCACAAACGGTGTCACTGTAACTTTCATATTTCACTAGTTTTTTCATATTCCCAAGCAAGGTCCATGTATTTATCCTTCTTTTAACTGTCTTTCAGTTTTACTCGGTGGTCAGCCAGGACAGCAAAATCCACAATTCGGCAAGTTTTCTTTTTTTTTTTGGCGATTATTAAAAGGAGGTGCCCGTGTTTATCGTCGTAGGAAATGAACACAGCGACATGAGTTCAAATCCTGGACTAGACTGATTGCATTTCACATAGCACTAATACCCTTGGGAAAAGTATGAATCCAGTTATTCTCCCTCCAGCTATGAGTATATAGTAGGATAGACTGATTTCTTCAGCCTTAGTGAGGCAAGTAGTCTAGGAGAAGGAAAACTCTAAATTCAAACCTGTTAAATTGACCTTGTGTCATATCCGGCCCGAGCGGAGGGGTTGATGAATAGGATTATTAAAAGGTCTGGTTGTCTGGCTGAGATTAGATCATACGCTTGTATCTCAAAATCCCAGATAAGTTTCTTCATCTCATACTCAACGAGAGATTTCTTGGTTGTGTATATACCATTTGCTCACATGGTCAAATTTCAATTTTGGGCTCAATTGCCCGTGGACCACTTTGCCCACCCTGTCATGTCTCGTCATATACTTTTTCTGTGCTTATTTGCTTATTATGTGATTAACCGTGGCTTCATTTATGGCTTTATTGGGTCTTTTGTACATTTGGGACAGATATTGGGAACATATACTAAGTTTTTTTGCAGTCAGTCCAGGCCATAGCTCGATTTTTCCGTCTCGCTTTACTCTCGTTGAGGATGTGGTGATCAATGTAGAGTAGATCTCCTGGGCTTCTGGATCCTTTGCAGCACCTTTTCCTTTCCCAGGGGAGAGTCCGTAGTTTATCAAATAGTAATAACTATCTGCCCTAATTTGTGTCGTTAGTAGGTTTCACAAAATCGGTAGGCACGTTATGGATCTATATTTGTTTGGAGTAGATGTTTGAGGAAATCTTTCTGGATCAGGGTCGTCTTTACTTTTACTCATCTAATTGGGTATCTCAGTTTTTTGTATGCATTCATTAATTTCGGTAGCCAGCTTGTGGTGGATGGTGATGAAAACTTTTAAACCCAAATCCGTGTTTGCCATTTAGGCATGAGTTTTTCCAGTTTGCTATTTTAAGTGTTGTTTTGAATACATCGAAGTGTATTTCTATTGAAAGACCTTCTTCGAGCATTCATGACTCATTTTCCATGTTGTTTATCCATTCAGCTTTTTTGTTGTGTTCTTTCCGTTCCCATATTTTGCTCCCAAATCAGTTTTGCCTTTTTTTTCATCCGGTTGTTCGCATGTCTTCATTGATTCTCCATCTACTCGCTGCAAGAAATTTCCTTCGTTGTTTTGGAATTATCTGTATTGTTCGATCTTCCCTCGGTATCTTTTTCGTCTTCCTTCTTTCGTCAATACTTTCTGACTAGTCTCTTCAAGTGGGATTTTTCGTTCTACTTGACGAGCGTTTTACACTTCCTCCAGATATATTTCCGTCTTCTCTTATCTGCAATTCCAACCTGATTTCCAATCCGGGTTTTGATTTTCTCTTTATTTTTGGTCTATAAAGAAATCCCGATTTTTCCCAGGCTAATTTTCCCCCCTGCATACAATTGTGTAATTCCATGATTTTGTTTGTTGGGATGTTTGTAAAAAGGCGTTAATTTTTTCCGGTTTCCAACTTGAACGTTTTCCAGTTTTGGTTCCTGAGAGAAGGCAATGTGGTTTCTTTCTCTGACATAATTTTTTTCATGTTCTCTACATTCATTTTTTCTCCTCGGTTTAGTGTTTGTATCGTTGTATTTGTGGTGTTTTATCATTATTATTTAGTGTTTGCTTTAAAATCGAAGTTTCTGTTTTTCCTGTATTTAGTGTCTCAGTTGCTCTATTAGTGGTCTGTTGATATGTTTCCCAATATATTTTTTGGTAGATTTCCTATATCTCAAGGTTACAAATCATGCCTTTCTTTATTATTGCCCTAACCTGGTCCGCGAGTCTTTTTTTTGTGTGTGTGTGTTTTTTTAGATATATAAAAATCCTGTCCAAATATCCTAAACCGAGTTTCTTCATTTAAATATCAGATACCATGCAGCGAAGATTTGTTCCTCATCCTACCCAGCCGGCTGGTATACATGTTTTTACTATAATTATTTTACACCTTTAGAGTTTTTCACATCAGCGTTATTTGATGGTTTTGCATGGAGTTTGAGTGACAGCAAGTCTCATCAAGTCCCCAGTACTCTTCTCAGCATTCTGGCCAATTTCATCAATACTGTAGTTTGGATTGTCTCCACCCTTCCCGTTATTTTCAAATCGGCCAGTCCTTGTACCAATCCTTTGGTAACTTTACCAAGAGCACAAATTACAATTAGTATAATCGTCACTTTCATGTTCCACAGTTTTTTCAATTCCCTAGTAAGTTCCAGGTACTTATCCCTCTTTTCGCATTTTAAAATTTTACACTATGGTCAGCTGGGACAATAAAGTCAACAATTCTGCAAGTTATCACTTTTTTTTATTATTATAAGGTTTGGTCATTTGGCCGAGATTTGGTGATCCGTTTGTATCTCAAAATCCTATAGAAGTTAGTGCGTCTCATTCTCCCGTACAGATTCTGAGTTGTGCATATACTATTTGTTTGTATGGTCAAATTTGTATTTCTTGTAAAATTTCTGGTGGATCCTCTTGCCCACCCAGCCGTGGCTAGTATTATACTCTTTCTATGCTAACTTTCTGCATTCGCTTATTATGTGGTTAACCATTTCGTATTTATCACCACATAACCTATATCTGCTGTTTTTGTTTTTTGTTTTTTTTTGGTGGGGTGCGTTTCATATATCCTCGCTTTAATATGGTTAGTCCTTATCGCATTGTTTTGCGTTGCTATTAGAAGAGGTCCGGTTTCTCTCTCAAGATTTCCTTTTCCTAGCCACGTCAACGATTCTTAATATGAGATGTTGCTTGTTAGTCACTAAAAACGTATACATACAGTTGTTTTTTTTACCACTTTTGTTTTTTGGTCATTGTCTTTCCGCTGGTCCTCATGCCATTTGTATTGTTTCTGGTGGCTGTAATCAGTCTCCCTTCACTCTTTTCTATATAGCCTTTGAGTCATTGTATCTACGCGTGAACACTGTATTCAGTACTAGCAAGTAATCTTCCTCTCTCTCTTCTTGACACATATAGTCTTTCAACGTCATCTCATGGATGCAATTCCTAGTGCTCGGCCATTAGTTTTCTTGTTCTCTGGTCCACTTGTTTAAATTCTTCTCTGGTCCACTTCAAGAAAGTCATGAGTATCTTACGAGGTGGACAGGCCACAAATGGAAAGGAAAGAAAAACATTCTTCTTCTTCTTCTTCTTCTTCTTCTTCTTCTTCTTCTTCTTCTTCTTCTTCTTCTTCTTCTTCTTCTTCTTCTTCTTCTTTAATGTCAGCATTTTATTTTTTCAGACTAGTTTTTACTGATCTTTTTTTATTTACTGAAGTCATAAATAACTAGTCTCTTCAAGTCTCCAGGACTCTTCTCATTTTTCTGGCTGATCTCAATAATGCAGTAGTTCGGATGGTCTACGCTCGTCCTCTTATTTCCAAGTCGTACCAGTCCTTCGCTGACTGTACCAAGAGTGCCAATTACAATTGGTATAATCATCACTTTCATGCACCACAGTTTTCCATTTCTCTAACAAGGTGCAGAGACTAATCCTTTTTTTTTTTTTTTTTTGGTTTCTTTCAATTTTTCTCTGTGTTCAGCCGGGACGGCACAGTCATTTTTATTATTTTACTCTCTTCACGTTTTTTAGACGAGTTTTAACTGATCTTTATTCATTTATTGGAGTCTGCGAGATAACAACTCTCTTCAGATTTCCTGGCCTCTTCTAAGTATAATAGTCGACTCCTTCAGAGCTATGTTCTGGATTATTTCCATTCTTCCTCTGATCTCCACTTCCTAAGTCCTCTTTTTTGTGGGCGAATCCAGAGACATCGACAGCATTCGATATCACCGTTAAATTTGTGTTGAACAAATATTTCTGCTTTCTCCCAAAATAGAGCCATTTGTCTATCTTTCTTTTATCTTCACTCTGTATTCATCATAAACGGTAAAATCTACTAAGTGAGAAGTTCTGATCTTCTTGTTAATGAATACTGGGTGCGGTCTTCAGTTCGATATTAGGTGATTTGCATCTCAGATGAAAAGAATATTTTATGCATCGAATTTTCAAGGACATGTTCTGATTTGAGCATATGCCATGAATCTGCATGGTCAAATTTAGTCTCTAGCTCAATTACCGGAAGATCATTATTCATACTCAGCTATGGCTAATATAGAAATGTTTTGGGGACAATTTCGCTTATTTAGAGATCAATTTTTTCACATCCATCATCACATAGAATATGATCGTTATTTTGTAGAGTATTTTTAATGTCTGCTTTAATATAATTAGTCCTTATTTTATTTTTTTGCCAGTGTCAAAATGATACAGATTCTCTGTTAATTGTTTCCTTTTTTTGCAATGTCCAAATCATCATGTGTGAGTTTTCCTTATTTTTCTGCAGTTTTATACCCTCTTCTTTTGTTCCTAATTTTCATTCTTAAGAATAGTGCATTTTTCAATCCAACATTCAATTTCTATGTCTTATCTGTTGTTCGAATATTTTTGTATAATTGTTTTTGGTTTCATTTTGGCTTTTTTATTTAATGGCCCTTCAACCTTCGTCGGTTATTTAATTCTAAAGGCATCTTTGTATAGGAACAGTAGTGATACTATTTAACTCCTAGCTAGAGGTTAAGGCAGTTCATAATATTTTCCGAGAACGAACGTAAAAATATGACTAGAGTTCGACATTTCTTAGTAAGATGTCGCGCATTACTTGTTTACATAGGGACTTCCCTGTTTTTTTTTTCAATTTTATTTTTGGCAGGGATATCAATATCATCCTGAATGATGCATTCAAACACATCAAGCGTTTTATGTTTTCTTCTGACTGTAAATTTGTGCATTTTTAGCATATAATTTAGTTACATCATTGCTGTAAAAACACATTAGTGGGAGAGTGAGACTCATCTGAAGATACCTTTTTAGATTTTTACCTGTTCTTGGGTTTTTCCTACTGCTCTTTGTTTCACTCTTCAGGTTTCATAGTTCTCAAGCTTAAGTTTACGATTTGTTCTCATATTTAAACATTTCATTCATTCTATAGACCGTATTTGCTAGATCATGTCATACATGTCTTTCTAGTCTATCCATATCGTTGCTGCATTTTCCGCTTGCCTTTATTTTCTTAAGAAAGCATTAGTCTCCATATAAAATGTTATTTTTTCTCTGGAGTTCATTTGTTCTTCTGTAATAATGAGTTTGTGTTCTTAATAAATCCTCGACCACAAAACTGGTAAAGCATAAGAATTAGGATTAAGTCCATAACATGAAAAAAAAATACTATAAAAAATAGCGATTGAACGGCTGTAGTCTTGGAATTTATAGCAAGTATTCAAAATATTGAGTTATCGACTTTGTAACGCACAGTAATTTGAATATAAAAGTCATAATATTGACATACATATGAAGGTCATTCATGTTTTTAAAGTAATTTATAATTTTTTTTCGGAATTCTCTCTCATAGATTTGAAATGTTTGGAACTGGTTTATTGCTGAAATAATTTTAAGCACACAAAAAAATATTCGCTTAGAGATTATTCAAAATTAAATCAAATCATACAGACTGCCTATGGTCAATTATCACATATTTGAATATATAAATTTTGCCATGTCAGATTTAGAGAAGAATTTATGATGCCTATAAAAGAGAATGTTTTAGTCAAAAATTTTACAAATGGGATTAACATTTGCTTTCCGGACGCAGTGATCAGTAAAGAAGTAAATGTGGACAATATTCTCTGATATTTCAGGAACAATTGCTATGGATTTCCTTGAAAGATATTGTCCTGTATAAACGTTGCTTCCTACTGCCAAGTAAGGCAATATTTACCTTTTATATAAAATTATTCTCCAATTAAAATTATATTCTCTCTCATGCAGGCTGGAACTTCAGCTTAACTATGCAATTCATAATGATTTGAGACCGTGTTTATTTAGTAAATTAGCTTGTTCTGTTGAAATGTCTCTATCTATTTAGCCAATGCAAAAAGAAATAACTGAATTAGTGAACATTTGCATAGTGCATTTTGATAAAAATTTCTGAATGCTTAGCGACTTAGTGTTTGTCAGCAAATAACCTCATCTTAAATTGAAACCAATATAATATTTGGACAACATTTAAATATTCATATTAACTGATATTAAACAAAATGGATATGAAAAATCTACTACGTTGATTACCTTATTTTCGCATCCAGTTAACATGATTGAGGATTCACTAAGTGTAGACCCTACTTAATGGTAAGACCCCGCCAAAATTGCTGGCTTATGACACAAAACTGAAAAGGATTATCAGGCTCTCGTTAAGGAGATCTGGGAAGTATGGTTAAACCTACATTGTCATTACACCCTTGTGTACTCTCACATAGAAAGGTAACGAAATTATAGTCCTATCTGTTGGTCAGTTAAATCTGTTTACAAATCATACGTATTTGATTGGATCTTGTAAAAAATTATTTTTTACAGACTATCGGAAAATGTAAATGTAAAGATTTAATGAATCAGCCATAGATGGTTTGATATGCCATTAAAAGCAATTGATCTAATATCCATCCTGACTCTCTTTTAAGAGATAAACATTTATTATAAAGGGAATTTGAAATGTAAAGATTAAAGTTAAATTTGAATTCTTGAACGTATTGATAGAAAAATGATAAAAAAAAAACGGTCCTATCAAAATCTACACTGATAATAATAAATACATTTTAATTCAAACTCTCTTTAGAGTCTTGTAAATAAGTTCTCATTTAATCGATGCAATTTGATAAATTGACTGATTGCTAGATCTGAGAGTAATAGCAAGAAAAGAGTACCTTGCACTCTGATCCCTAGAACTGCAGCCTTACCGTCAGATGGAATTTAATACTATAATCGCAAAATCTACCTATGGGGAATCTTATCCCTCAGCAGAAAATATAGTCATTATATTCTAAGCCCCACCAGCAAGGACTGATTTTATGAGAGACATGACTGAAAATATGTAAACGTCTAAAACCTCACAAATCTTGCCGTTTTTAACAAGACAGAATAATTATCTTTGGATTATTAATTAATGTAATGTTGACAGTTATTGAAAACTAAAATGCAATATATTTTATAAAGTAAATCAATAACTGTTTCCTGCGTTTCTGACTGACAACTCGCAATATATGCTATCCAGCACACTTTGTATTTTTGTCTCTTAAATCTAAGTAATGCATGAAATTACTGATTTTCAGTCTTCATAAGTTAATAGTTTAATGTAACTTAGGAACTTTGAATGCTTTTTTGACGCTCAGTCGACGGCCCATGGGGCTGTGTATGAATTATTTTATCATGAAGAGTTACTTGAATCTCTTAGTGTTTATTAAGTCTTATTATTTGTTACTTGAAATCACATAACTGCAGGCGAACAAATAATTATTATTAAATAGAAAGAATTCGTGAAACCATAAAATTGCATATGAAATATTAGTGATAAGTAGGAAACCTTACTACCCCATATAACTGTATAGAAATTATTTGTATTAGCTAGGGATATTTGATATCATATACATTTGTGAGAAAGAAACAACTTAACAAAAATATAAAAATTACCGTACAACATACGGGACACTCTCATCTCTACAACGGAAATAACCTCATACATCCAGCAGAATATATCCCTTCCAGGACCACAATTTTTTTTCGCATAATATAAGATAAAGTTATTTTTGAAATGATGAAACACTTGAGTATTTTTTCTAGGACAGTTTACATCTGTTTTTCGGTGGAATGAAAAAAAAATGACTTAGAGAGCGTTACATTTACATAGGGATATAAATTACCTGAAATAAAAAGCTAAGATATCGTACAAAGAAGTAATTTCTAAAGTAGCAATAAAGTATTTTTTTAATCTATTTTTTTTATTTAAACACACATAAACATGTTAAATGAGTGGTGCTGAAAATGTTTTTCGGTGTCCAATTTTAAATTTTCTCCTGAAAGAAAGAACCAAGAATTTGGTGAAATATCTTAATCAGGATATCTAACAAAAGAAAAACCTCCTGTGTTGTTGAGACATCAGTGAACAAGGAACCCTAGTTCGACGATCTCTTGGTACGTATCAGGAAAAAGTAAACAAAAACTGGCTATAAATTAATGTCAGATAAAGAAGTTAGATTATATATGTAATTTAATGTATTTAATTGGTGGATCAAAATATAACTGAGAATTACTCAAATGATATATTTTTAGAGAAATGATTCAGAACGATAATATATAGACAGATTAAAACATTGTTTGCACTATTATCATTAAATGTTATTTTCTTTTTTGTTAAAATGATACATGATGAAAAAATTATAAGTGCATTTTTTATTCTGTTCATAAGTGTTAAAATAATTTGTTAATCAGAATTTGAAAAAAAATTAATTAGCTTACATTTACAGATGTTTGTTGTTTGTGCTTATTGTCTTCATGGAAATTCCTTGGCACCACTTTGCAGTTTAGGAGTATAACACAATATAATTATCACAATTTAATAATTAAAGATATGCCATCTCATTAACAGTTTTAATTGAAATTCATTCAATTATAAATAATCAATTCACAAGAAACCTAATGGATAAATATTTATCGTATTTTATCGGTATGTTATCTTTATTTGTTTCTTTTTTTAGTTCACTTCACGATTTTAATATTGTAACTCAAACCGCAAAAAAGTTATATAAGCTTTATTATGGCCAATTTTATATTTGATAAATATTAACAGTCTGTTGCTGAGATACCTATTCTTTTAATTTTTATTTTGCTCAAATAAATAACATATAAGTACTTAAAAACTATACAATGTCATTAATATAGTGAAAGGTTTCAAAATTCAAAAATATAAATAATATTTTTTTCCATGAGCTACCATTAAAAAGAAATATTTAAAAATTGATTTAAAAGATCCAATGATAAAAGTCTAGATTACTTATTCTGGGTCGAGTTTTTTTTTATTATCATGGTTAATTTCTCTGTTTTAACAATGTTTTCAAAATATCTGTCATCGAAGAATTGTCTCCATATAGGAGAGTTTTCTGATCTAATTGGCCTAAATAACAAAGTTAAGTAATAATCCACACCACACACTTAGTGTGATTGTTATCGTCGTAATAAAGGATATGTGTGACCCAGTTTGCTTTTTCCTTCTCTCTAATGCCGTCGGGAAAATCATGGATTAATCTGTTCACCCACTGCTATGGGGGAATAGTAAAACAGACTAAGATTTTTAGACTTTTGCAAGTTATCTTAAAAAAAGATAACTCTGAATTCAAATATATTTTACAGCAATTAAAAACTAACATTTTGTCACATCCTACCCAGTACTGTGTAGTTGGGTAAGTACCTACTTACATATTTTAAATTTTCATACATGCATATGGAACTTGTGATATTTATATGATTTATATGAACAAATAATTAGTCTATAATAAATAATTAAATGTTCTCGGTTATATATGTTTTCTCTTTTCATGCATTTTATGTTTACATAATAATTATTCCCTAACCCCCAAACTATTCATCTAACACTGAATTCTTCAGTATAATATACAGATATAACAAGATTGATATACTTTTTATTTTGCATGCAACAGAATTTCTTTTATAAATTCGGTCTTAAGTCAGAAATTCGGGGGAATACTTTTTTTTCTCAAATCTTTGTCCTCCTCGGTAGAAAGCGTTCAAATAGAAACGTCTAATCACCCTCCGCAAACTCACACTTGCTCTCTCTTTTTGTTTCTCTCTCGATCCCACTCTATTCCTCTCTCTTAATCTCTCTCTTCTAATAGATAGAGAGTTGGATGGAGGAAGGTCGACAGAGTTATATTCAGAGAGGTGGGTATTAAGCATGATGATGAAGGAAGGAAGGAAGGATTGATTGATTGATGATGGAAAGAAAATTAGCCAGCCCTAGCGAAATTAGGTTACAATTCCATGGTAGAGACTGGAGATAACGTCCCTACATTTCAAAGAAAATAGGCAAAAGAAGTCCAAAATGAGTACCTGAACTGTCATGTGATATCTCATGAGGCACCCAACAGGAATTCCGATTCTCTAAGGGATTTAATTATTAATTGTCTCCCTAAAACACAATGTTAAGACTTATATCTTATACAAGTGAATTTGCTGTAAATCTGGCTGACTAACCACTTCTCTAAATCAGAGGCATAGAGCAGCGTTTCTTAAACGGTATGGTTTGTTAATATTTATCTTTTACTCAGTCTGTCTTTGTCTTTTTCCTGGTCTATCTCTGGTTTTAACTATTTTTTTAAATCTATATCTATCTTACTCAAAAATGGAGACCAGTATATTGCACATGTTTCGACCAGATCACAAATATTGCTTTCTTTCTACTACAAAGCTATGCAATGCTATAGTTAGCTTTGCGTCATCTTGGAGTAGATGGGGATGGAAGCAATTAGTAACATTACGATTGGTTTGATTAATGCAGGTGTGTGTAGAGAGAAGTTGAGAATGCTCTAGACTAATTACAGCTTTGGTTGTTAAGTTGGGAATCATGATGCGATTTTATCAGAATTTCTGTGAAAAGCTAACAAGATTAGAAATCGGAATTACGACAAACAGGTATAAACGCCTGCCAAATTAGCGTGGTTTAACTTCTTGCTGCAAAAGTTAGTATGATTTCAAAAATATTCTTCAAAGTCTGGATATAGTTTCGCAAACATCAGCTTCATTTCGTTTTATTCCTTCGGTTTCCATCGTTTGGATTCGATACGATTATTTCAGTCAATTTCATTTTTTCATTTGGAGGAGAGTATAATTGAAAGTACGTATTTTTTTTGGTGGGGGCAGGGTTCCTGGTGTCAAAAAAGTTATTTTTCTCAAAATATATATTGTTCAAATTAATATTCCACATTGTCGACTCAATTGAACTAACAGTTTTCATTGATCACATTATTTGAGCAAAGGAGAAGGAACATAGATTAGAATGATCAAAATTCATCCCATTAAGAAATGTAAGACCCTCCCCGCAAAAAAAAGTGTTATTGTAGGTATAAAACAACATTGGATTCTATGGTGAGGCTTCAATTATAGATATCAAGGGGGTGAGGAGTACCGTTTCATTACCATTATTCCAAGGTTCTCACTCATCGGGAGTGCTAGTACCTGTTGGTGTCCCACGTATGGGTCAAATAGATAGGTTTTAAATTATTCCTATAAGATATGAATATTTTAAACCAATAATTGCGCGAATTATTTGTATTATGTAGGAATAATTGATATCAAATAACTGTTGAAAAACACTCTTTAGTATCATCTCAACAAAAATCTTAATATAAATGTAAAACATTCAGAGCTATCTAACCTCTAGGCATAAAATAACTCATAACAGCTTGACATGCCATTAATCAATCATTTAATTTGGATGTTGCCCGTAGTGTAATGGTTATCGTCACAGGATTTTGGACAAGACTGACTGCATTTCACCTAGCACAAATACCCTTGGGAAAGGTATGAATCCAATTATTCTCCCTCCAAATATGGGTAAATAGTAGGGCAGACTAGGTTCTTTAGCCATGGTGAGGCAACTAGTCTAGGAGAAGGAAAACTCTGAATTCAAACCTGCTAAATTTCGCTTTAAAAATTGACCTTGTGTCATATCCTACCCGAGCGGAGGGGTTGGGTAAATAGGATCAATCATTTAATTACAGTATCGGCATGTATGTTCATTAGTATGTCAACCTAAAACACATGAATAAGAAAAGTATCAATTTTGTATACACCCCATTCAAATAACAATAAAAATTATTCTTTGGCAGGCGTCAGATAAATCAGTTAATAGTAACTAATAAATAATCAGGATCTTTGTAAAATCACATTTTCTGGTGTAAAAACTAAAATTAGCGTTTCGATTGATTGTTTAATTAATTGATTTTAACGGCATCTTAACAGGTTTGAAATGACTTTATGCCAAGAGCTTGGGGAATTGCGAAAATTGTACATTTATATATACATTTTTTGTGTAGCAATTTCTTTTTTTTCTTCTACTGACTTATACGGTGTCATGTATCAAGTATCACACAGTTCTATGATTTTAGTAATTTATAATAATCTTTTTTTTTTTCACAATTATAACTTTTAGTAACCATTCCTAAAACGAATAATTTACTGTTGAACGGTATAAAGTACTCCCATCGAATTTGAAAGAATTTTAATAGATCTATTTGACCCAGATATTGAATCCTAAAAACAGATACAACCACTGCAGGTAATAAGTGACCTAAATTAAATGTCACTGAAGGAGTTCTCCACGGGCTTCAAAACTGGAGTCTCACCACTAGATGGGGTTCAGTTTTCATACCTTTCAAACTTCTTTATTTAATCGGGGTGGGGGCTTACTCCTCTTCAGTGGATACATTGAAATCATTCTAAGACTTGGACAGCAACGATTAGTATCGTACTCCAACTAAGGGAATCATTTTCATTTCCATTTTCATTTCAAGGAATTTCTGTTGAGAAAAATAATAATCCAAATAGTCTTACTCTTTATTCAAGCTACACATGCTTTGATAATGGTTCGTATCAACGTCATGTTACAATAATCTATAGAATATAGTATCGCAAGGTCAATAATCTTTCCCAATAACTGGAAATAAATTCTCAGGATCTCTTTCACTTGGATTATTTTCAAAGTAATTGGATACTGACATGCACTACGTATCTTCTTCAAGAGAAGTCATGAAAAGACCTTTATGAGGTTAACAACTGTCTATACCAAAGATTGCACGCAATCCAGTGCTGTGTATATTAGATTAGTTGAAAAGTAGATATGCATCATCGATATTTTCTTTCTTTTTATAAAGAATGTGGCATAGCATCTAATGAATCCTAGGGTGAGCAAATTAAGCATATTTAATCAAAATTGGAAAGTTATTTTACTTCTCACATTTTATAATCTACAACAGAGACAATTAGATAAATCAAGAATATATCCTCTTCTATTTTGAGTTGGCAGATTTTCTTGGGTAGAAAATCTAATCGAAATTGATGTTCTTTAATGCAGTTATTAATCCAGAGTAAATGCAAACATTGGTAAGTATTCAAAATTCCACTCCACGGCAAAGAGTTTTGAGAGATAAGGTCAATTTTAAACCGTAGTATAGCTGGTTTCGATTCAGCGTTTTTTTTGTTTTGTTTTTTCTATTAGACTGGCTGCTTTATCAGTTCTAAAGAACTCAGTCGGCGTTATTATTTGCATATTGCCTGGTGAAGAAAAATGGCTTCGTGATTTTCTCTAGTAAATTAGTGCGTAGTGGAACGCAAACTGTTTTGTCTTGCATCTGAACTCGTGTCACCGATTCCATTTTGTATGACGATAAAAGTTATGCTGATCACACCACAAACATATTAGTATTCAGCATTGATTACATCAAGTAATGTTGGATATCTTCCAGATAAATATTAGGTAATTTTTGTATTTACTCTAATCGGTAAATAACTTAGTAGAACTAAGACAAAAAATGGCCAAATATCGTAAGATTTTGTATTTCTGCACGTATAAAGAAAACTATATTCGCCAGTCACTGTGGGAGCCTAACACTTAGAAATCATCATAATCAAGGTGTTCTGACAGCATGGATTATTTTGACTCACACACTCTCTCTCTCTCTCTCTCTCTCTCTCTCTCTCTCTCTCTCTCTCTCTCGCAGACAGTCAATCGTTATTCGTCTTTGTTATTGGTAGTTCCTCTTGACGGGATGCAGTGTCAAAAAATGAACCAGAAAAGCATTTAACAGATAACGGAAGAATTAAATGGTTGTACAATACCTGATTAAAATAAAATGCCAAAGATGGATTTTAACTACTTTAAACCTTAGGAAAATCTTTAAAAAATGTTTTAATCTATTTTATTAGAAGAAAAGCTCACATGATCAAAATATTTTAAATGTAATACCGAAGATGTATAACTCTGCGACAACAAAGCGACGGCCACCTTGGTGAAACTCCACAAAAAACACTTAGAGCCTTCATAATCAATCAGTAAATCTTGCTGCTGTTTACGACTAGATATCAAGTTCAGGGAAGGGGATGGTTGTATACAATTCGTACGGGCTAGTAACTTTGGAAATATTAGAATGCATCAGGAAGTATGTGAAGGCAGATGGATGAATCAAAAAGCGGGTTAATGGTGTGATACACCAGAGATTGTTTAGGAGGAGTCTGATTGGTCAACGTCAAGGATCAAAGAGTTTAGTCAAGAGATTATTGTTACGCATCTATTACGGTGGCGTCTATCGGTGAGACAAGTGGACATTGAGAGATACCCATAAACTAATGATATTTCAATTTTCAAGTAGAGGTCATATATACATTGAACATCAGCATTAAAATGTATTGGTTTTAACTGGCCTTGGAAACAAATAGATAGATCTTTGGCCCACGAAAAAGAAATATATTATGTTTCTACATGGATGGCTTTAAGCTTCTTGGAAACCCCGCTTCTCAAGCCTAATTTCCCCTACGTAGCCTCGAGTAAGCAGAAAGGAGCATTAGTCTCTATTTGAACTTGGATAATACGGAGTTCATGTTTTTTAAACAAGCTGTTGTTAACTCCTCATTAAATTACAAGCCTTGAAAATCAATTGAGCAGTTCATGTATAATGGTAACAATATCTCATCTACTGAAAGCGATATAAACATACGCATAGGCAAAGCTTGGACTAAATTGTAGGTTACAGACGATATATAGATCTTTTTATTTTATGAAATACAACGGAAATTCTTCCAACATGTGAACGTATTATTGTTATGCTGCACCACTTGTACTCTAGCAGAAGATTTCGCTAAATGTTAGATGTGAACGAACCAAGGATTTTACGGGCTGTTTTGAACAAATCCTGAAAGTAACACCTCACAAAAAAATCTATACAGCCACTTAATAACCACCTCAAAATTCATATGAGCAAGATTTTAAAAAATATTAAGGATGCGGCTCGTGACCTCGTCAGTAATATTATCGTACGAACTTCTATACATAGACATACCAATGTTGATGGGTCATTAAAAAAGTTCATTTATCAACTATGGGCGTAAACTTGATGATGTTTAGAAGATTTGCAAAGAGCATTGGCTGAATGGAAACAATGCCGATAGATAGAGAGAGAGTTAAAAGGATTCGTGTTATTTTTCGCGACTAGATGATATATATATATATATATATATATATATATATATATAGTCATCCACAGACAGATCTGTTTCGTTCTATCAGAACTCTTCAGTGAGGCTAGACAGGCTAGATTCTCGAAGCTGGGATCGAAACCGTGTTTACTCAAACACCACGCCTAGAATCTACCATTCAGCCATAAAGAAACGAGCGCACGCGAAGGAAATTTAAACGGTTATCACAATTATATCAATTGTATTTATCCTGGCAAATTGATTGAAAGAGTATAGAGAGATGAGTATAATTATCTTCACCTAAGAAAATATGGTTTTATTTTTCTGTATTTCATCATTGAATCAGTGATATAGAATTTCTCAGAATGTCTATATACGTTCTGATACTTATTGATTGGTTTGGTTTCTTTGATTAATGGCATATCAACTCTTTTTAGGTTATTTAATGCCAAAACCATTCTCCTAGAAGAACAGTAGTGGTACTATTTCACCCATAGCCTGGAGGATAGGGGGGTTCATACCTTTCCCAAGAGTATTTGCCCGAAAGTGAACGTTATAGCGCGACTGGAGTACGGACTCGCGTACTACGATTCCGCAGTCCATCGCTTTAACAATTACACCACGAGGACACCCCCCTGATACTTATTGAGGTTACCAGTTATGAATTGCAGTGTGGTCTCATATCATTGCCATATAATTGTACAAAGTTTCAAAAACTTAATATCATTTGCTTTGTAGAGAGTGTTACAGAAAAAATCCCTACGAACTCATAAGAAATGTACTCTTATGGACCCCCACGCATGGCCGTGCAAAAGCAGGACGACCAGCACGAACATACATTCAGCAGCTATGTGAGGATACGGGATGTTGTCCTGAAAACCTACCTGGGGCGATGAACGATAGGGAGGAGTGGCGAGAGAGGGTCAGGGATATCCGTGCTACCAGCACGATATGATGATGATGATGATTCTTGTTCAAAGGATCATGGATTTCAACAGCATGTGTACATATAACCCAAAATTGAATATTTTATGTTTGAATGCGAACTCTTCCTGTGGATAGCATTTCTTTACCAAAAAAGTAAATATTTATTTACATCTTTTAGATGTCTTTACACAAGCTAAATATGACATCTTTTAAATGAGAATTGAATTGATCAGGTTATTAGACTACTAAATTATATTTTGTCTGAAAAACCCTATATCTCAGAGACTTTCATAATTCTTGTAACAGATGATACGGATTAGAAACTGTATTTTATAGACCAGAATTAACAATGATACAATGATCATCAATATCTAAAGAAAGTGAAGCGATATACTGCAGAATCGTAGTAAGCGAGTTCGTACTCCTGTCGCGCTATTACCTTCACTTTCGGGCAAATACCCTTGGGAAAGGTATGAACCCTCTTATCCTCCCAGCTATGGGTCAAATAGTACCACTACTGTTCTTCTAGGAGAATGGCTTTGGCATTAAATAAACTACAACGGTTGATATGCTATTAAAAACAAAGGAACCAAAGAAAGTGAAACAAAATAAACTTTTTGAAGGGAACAAATTATATATATATATATATATATGAACTGTCGAGAGACTAGTGAACTCACTTGGGGGTCAACAGGCACCTAATACGCTCATTAGAGACCACTCTATCTGCAGACTCGCAACACTCAATGCATCTATTCTGGCAATGATAGTATGGAAGAGAGTGCGAATATCATGCAGTAGAAGCAATGACCACTTAAAACAATTCACGAGAGTCAGTTATTCAGAACTGAGTACGTCTATTTTCTTGTTCACAGATTGAGCTTTTGCACGACTTATAGATAACAAGCTAATGAGAATTCTCAGTAATAAGTACAAACCTAGTTGGTTAGAGATGGATGGCCACTGCCTGAACAATTGCGGGGAATTATCGTCCTTGTTACATTATTTCAACATAAATTGACTATTTCTAGGCACAGCACTACTTTCCTCACATACAGAGTCATATAAAATGGGTAAACTAAAAGATCTTACTCGCATATATTCCTCTCATAAGTTCTGAACTTATTTCGCTTCGTTGTATAGGAGTAAAGACAATGAAAATATTCACAATAGCCTCTTCTTATCGAATGAAATAACTATTAGTCAATTAATCTGATTATATATATATAAATACATATACATATACATATATATAAATACAAGACATTGGCCTAGTGGTTAGAGTGTTCACCTATAGCCCGGTAGACCTGGGTTCAATCCCAGGTCGAGTCATACCAAAGACTCAAAAATGGTACTTGATGCCTCCTTGCTTAATGCTCATCATTATAAGGTACGGATCAAGGGTAATGTGGAGCAATCCAGAAAAGGAGTAGCTCCCTTCCCTACACCTTGGTGAAGTAGCTATCGAAAAGGTAACCTTCGGGTCACCCTCAACTAGGGTCGCCAACTTTACTTACTTTATATATATATATATATATACGTGTGTGTGAGTATATATACATATATATATATATATACATATATATATATATATATATATATATATATATATATATATATATATATATATGTATGCATTCCGCCCAAACATTGTATAGATATTTGAATAAAGCTAATATCTGTAGAAATACTTTAATATTAGATAAGATGGTAAATTGGGCTCTCTAACATTTGTATATTGACTGCTCTAGGAGAAAGAAAAAATCAAAATTCAAAACCTAATGATTGTTCTTCAGGGTGTTCTATAGCAAGAGCGCCATTATTCTCTTGTCAGCTTCGCGATGGAGGGTTTCTGTTTCTAAACAAATCTCCACCTCTATCTATACCATTAAAATGTTATAGTTTATGAATATTTGGTTTAAAATAACGGACAAGAAAGAACGTGTGGATAAAAAAAAGAAGAATTTTCTTGTTTACGAACACGGGGACGTGAAACCAAATCGAGTGAATGTATAAATTTAAAAAAAAAAAGAATTGCTTCGCAGTACTGACAAATTTGATTTTATTTGATTTTAATATTATTAATGTTTATTGTCTCTAGTCATTTAAAGAATGGTGTGAACTCGCTCTTCAAAAGAGATGCTTAAACTGACTGCGCCGACCTCGTTAAATTAGTGCAAAACAAATATTAAAAAAAGGCTAGTTCACACTATTCATTATGTTTCAATGCAATGAAAATTAACCCTGTTCAAATTTTATAAAAATAATAAGAATTAATTTTGTTTAAATCCAGTGTAAACAAAGTTCCTTCCCTCACAATCAAAAAGTATTTGATTCAGGTGAACATGCAAAAACTAATAGCAGTCAATATGTATTTTGAAATGAATCATTCAGAAGAAATGTCCACATAATTACTCTATTATGAAAGCTGTTGAGGAGTCCTTGAGCCGTAATGACTAAAGGCCTGGACTGCAGACTCGAAGTAAACGAACCCAAGTTCCACTCACTCTATGGTGCTCACTTTCGGATAATGGCTCTGTCATCAAGTGACCGTGAATATTAATATTCTTTTAAATATATAAACTATATAAGTTTATCGTTTTTTCCCTCGTGTTTATTTTAATTTAAAACGATTAAACCTTCCATATCGTTACATTTTGTTCGCGTGTCGTATATGTACACTGTCGTTGTTCATATTTCCCAGTGACAATTAATACATCCTTAAAGATGAGCTTTTTTATTTGGTTCTCCTAAACTTTAGCAACAGTTTAGGTTGTAAACATTGAAAATATAATTCATGAAACTATTTAAGAGATTTTCCTTTTTAACGAGTATTTTCATGTTTCTTTGAAACAAATACTTTAATTGTAAACCAATCCAAAACAAGAGCTTTTACTTCAAGTTGGTAAGGAGAGATGCATGCTTCTATTACAAACTTTGTACCAAATGACATGGATGGAACAGCTTCTGAAATAGATTTTAATAGAGAGCGGTATTTGGGGTGCTAAGTTTATATTTGTCAGAATAACAATTTTAGTTCTGTGCTAAAATTCCCACTGTATGAACATGTCTGATTAAATCTTTAAAAAAATAACGATCATATTTCACGTGTTTTTCCTTTTTCTAAAAAAACATTTTATCTTTATTATACACAGGCATAAATGTTATTCATAATCCATAAAATCGGATGATTCAATATAAGTTTGGAAATTGTAATCTCCTGGCTGCCTCTAACCACTAGTGATTCCGGTGCCCGGTTGTATGACCGACAAGCATGAGTAGGTGAGACAAGCGATAACCCAAGTGTTAGAAAACTTTGAAAGATTTCAGTGAGAAAAGAACCGACAGAGCGACAAGAAACGAGACTATTGGACCCTCCCAATTTAGGATGGGCATTAATTTACTACAGAGTAGATCTTTCTTCATCTGAACCTCTGTTATTTTTTAATCTTTCCTGTGGGATATTGCTAAAGCAACAATAAAGTAAATTATGTGAACTCGTCTTCATCTCTTCATTGGCCCTTTGTTACCACCACTTACGTTCGAAGCCAAACAGCTAAACAACGTGTTCTTTAAGAAAATTAATTGCTAATTATTTGTTGTTAGATATTCGACTTTTTTATCTGTTTACTTCAAAGTGCATTTTTTTAGTTTTGAATGATTGTTGTTTTCTGGTTAGTGAACGCTTGTAATATTAAATAAAGGATAAACCACGATATGACAGGAAATAGAGATATATTTTCAGGAAAAAGTATAAACAATAGAGAGACTAGAAGTAGACAAGAACATAGTATTAGTGAATACAGAATAAAGATATAGTCCAACGATAGTATTAGCTTCCGTTATTACCGTAGCAAGTAAGGTGATCTCGTGTGATCTCCAGTCTCCAACGCTCTAATACTATTCGTATAAGAAGCTGCTCTTCACCTTGTAGTCTGCCTGGTATTAGTAGCTACTGTTATATATGGCATATAGACTAGTTCATTGTGTGGAAAAAGGTGAGTGATACCCAACAATGATAATGCTCAGTTTCTCGTCCTTTTGGCAGGGAAAAGAATTCACTCTCAGTATCCCCTGCGGAGAAGTAAGACGCTCCTGAAAACGGTATGTCCTGAGTACGACACTAAACAACATCTGATAGTTCGGCTCCAGTTCTGGTGATTCGGGGAGGGTAGATTACCCCTTCAATGCTTTAATTACCCTTAAGTCCACTCAGACTCGAAATTTTAATACTGTTAAGCTGACATATATTGGTCAAATAAATCTGTTTGAAAAATCTTCGATAAGCAGTATGCATAAAAATCTTTTAGAAATAGTAACATAAAAAATATAAATACGAGCGTACAATGAAGGCAATTCTCTAACCTCGATGTATAAAATAATCATACACGAATTGAACTCATGTTAAAATATATCAATCAATAGATCAAAACTTAATTTTAATTGATACTTCGCAAGATTAGACGAAATACTTCGTACATTGTGGCAGATTTCAAATTTTTAAAATTCTGGTTATTAAGGCGACTGAAATACAAACCACTGTGGTAATTAGAAATACTCCAATGCCTAATCAATAACAACGCACCCGGCGGGTATATTTATTTGAAGATTTCCTTATTTTTATTTTCGAACTTTGTGTAGTTTTACATTTATTGCAAGGAATTTTCCAACAAGAACTTTTAAAGAAAACAATTAATTCAGTCCATTTTAGCACATATTAATTCGTTCCAAACTCTTCCGATTCTAAATTAAACTCACCTCATGTATTGGAATTTTTTCACTTCAATTACAGATCATTAAGTCAACGCAAGCCCTATGCTCACGACTGACAAAGACGTTCTTAATTAGTTTGGAGGTCCGAAATTAATCATTATTATCAGGCATCCTGGTCAGAATCAAAACATGAGAAACTAAATTAGGGATTTTAATTCTAGAAACGTCCAAGAAGTTAATAGAATTATGAGCCAAAAATCCATACTGGAATTCATTGTGCTTGTTGAAGAAAAGTGATAAATAAGAACCATTAGTTATATACGATATTTTTTCTTTATTTCCAATCATTATTTATATATATTCTTCTGTTATCATATTCTGTGCATAACTGTTTTTTTTTTTTTTTTTTTTTTTTTTGCGATGATAAAAAAAGAAGAATCTACATCTCTCTCTCTCTCTCTCTCTCTCTCTCTCTCTCTCTCTCTCCACACACACACACACACACACACACACACACACACACACACACACACACACACATATATATATATATATATATATATATATATATATATATAAATTATTAAGACATTCTAAATTGAATTTCCTTGTTGAGATATTCCTTTAGATTGATTGATTGATTGGTACATTTAGTGGCAAGCTAATCAATGTAGGGTTATTCTATTCTCATGGGTTAGCGAACTGTGATTATTGTCCATTTATGTCTCCATTTTTGTGCATTTGATTTTAAAGAGTTATTTTCTTTTTTAATTATTGCCACGGCGATAACCATATTTTATTGAAATCTAGTACTAAAACGCAACTAAAAAAAAGAATACTAAAAAATTATTTTCTCTGTACACATAAAAAATTGATAGTAACACCAAAACGTATTTCATAAATAATTGCTTATTGAAAAAAAATACGTAAACATATTATGCATGTTCAACTTAAACTGTTACTTCTTTTGCTATTTGCTGGTTTTGTTTAAAAGTTTAGCATTGATATTTTATTCTAGAATCTGGAAGTCTACTCTTCAACAAAACTAAGCTACTTTTGGCAACGAACTATTTACGCATAAATTGCAAAAATTCACGTTACCCTCAAAATAAAACTTACCAATATATGAATTTAAATGTATATTTCAAATGTTGGAGTGCTTTAGATAAATCAAATAAAATTGAAGACTACTGATTAATTTCTACATTTTCTTCAACAAATTAGCTATCTGTTTGATAATTATGTCAGATCAATTAAGGGAGACGAGGTAAAAATATTGTATGAAACATTTTTAGAATGTTCTCATTAGTTACTCTTTCTTTACGGATGTGTACATAATTTCCATTAGTAGTGTTTTCTATTGAGTTTCAGTTCAGTACATAGAGTTTTTTGGTTCAGATGAAGTTCTGTTAAGTACTTCTAGAATCTTCCAAAATATATAGGAATGAATAAGCATTTTAGCCAGAAAAAATGATTGTAAAGATATGTGATAACTAAAACAGTATGATATTTCAATATAAGATATTAGAATCCTGTTTTCAAGGGTACAAATTAAAGTAGGATATTGAAATGACAGTCACTTTTCGGATTAACAAAAATCATTCTGAATGAATACGGCCCAGTCAATGCAATTTAGAACACGCTAACTAAATCTCCAGTAAAAGAGAAAGCCCCCACTAAAATGGAACCTGTATACACCAATAAACGGCCTCCAATAGTGAGGTTCCAGTTCAGGAGATCTGGTAAGTATGGCGTACAACTTTATTGTCTTTTATTACAGCACCACTCTGAATCGGAGTTCTTATGCTTGTTTAGTCTAATCTGTGGGTCAAATATGGCTGCTTGTAAATTATTAGTATTGAGTAAGAAAAACTATTGAGAAAATACTCAAAAAGCATAAACATGAAAGTATCAAATTCACTAACCTCTAGATATAAATTTACTAATAGGATTTTAAAATCAATCAATCATAATGTCATATTCAAATTTCAGGGGTTGTAATCGAAATTGTTTCTGATAATTTCTCAATGTATAGGTCTTCGATTTTAATGTGAATTTTTTTTTAGTTTTCTGTAAAATCCTTCGGAATTTATCAATTTGGTATTTTGCATCTGTTTGTTGTATTTAAGCATAAACTAGAGAACAAAGATATATAAAAAACACACACACACACATAGATAGATAGATAGATAGATGTCACCTCACCTCCGTCGCCTTGGAATTTGATGAGATTTGATCATTTTAGTGTCAATACCTCAAGCATATACAACTCATATAACGCCTTCTCCCCGAACATCAGATATCCAATGACAAGCTGAAGCAAGATAGCAGATCTGTTATTGATGCGCCATGTTTTATTGTCGCAGAACTTGACTTCTCCATTACGACCAGGTTGCCATCGTTTTATTACTGTAGATTTATACATCTCCGGTATAGCCAGGCATTGTGGCTCCATTATGGCGGCCTATCTAATACTAGTAGGTTTGGGATCATGGGAGTTTTCTCTCTCAGAGATGCGGGCCAGTGGCTTACAAAAAAACTACAAACATACATCCATGCATACATACTAACATATATATGTACTTTAGATTTTTTTCGTGGTATAATTACTGTTATTGATACTAACATAGAAATCAACTATCTCGGTTCAATCCAAGCAAGAGTGACTTGTGTCCAAGTCATAACATTGTCATGTAGAATAACATGAACGTATCCCTGTTAACTTTCTGTGTTATTGTCTGAAAACTTAAAACAGGTTTTCTCATTGCATATCTGAATCAAACTGAAAAAAAAAATGAGAGCAGAAGTCCCGTGATACTTTTTCCGTTTTGATAATATATCGTTTATCATTAGGTACGCTCGCTAGTGTGAGAAATGATTATAGTCTTAACCCTGAATCCAGGAAATGAATCAAATAAACATCCGAATAACAAAACGGGATTATTTGAATGACACCACTATGAATAAATAAACAAACAAATGAATAAAAACAATATAATAAGCATAATTATTTCTGTATAGGTTTACAAATATTATATGTATATATATATATATATATATAGAGAGAGAGAGAGAGAGACATATATACACATATATGTACATTGGTTATATATATATATATATATATATATATATATATATATATATATAGAGAGAGAGAGAGAGAGAGAGAGAGAGAGAGAGAGAGAGTGAGAGAGAGAGATGGTTACCATGAGGATTATTGCCGGAAGAAGTGCGCATTTTAACTCGAGTTCAAATACTGAATACACTCCCGCACTAAGACATTTGGTCTAGACATAAGGTCGTCTCTTTTTCCCACATTAAGTTATGGATAAATAATCGGGATGATTGGGATCTTTTGCCTTCCGTGAAAACCAGTCCAGGAGAAGGAAAACAAATTTAAAATCCGTTCTCTTCCATTGAAAGTTTACCTTCCGTCACATTCTGATCATGTTGTAGTGTTTCAGAGAACACACACACATACACACACTCACACGCACGCACACACACACACACACACACACACACACACACACACACACACACACACACACACATATATATATATACCCGGAAAGAAGGAACAATACGCTCGTTATATAAAAGTATATCTCTCTTCTTTAAAGTTACGAAAGAATCAAAATAGCTCCAAGTGATAGGCACAGAGCTCAAGACTGACGAAGGACTGATATGATTGACACCATATCATCTTATATAATTTTCTCAAGGCCCTTGTTTACACAGGAATTCACGACTAACATGCCGTCAAAGGTCACACACACACACACATGGTGCATTCTTGAAAATTTAGTATGATATTGCTATACATATTATGAGATGACTGACTAATTTGCATGATTTCAAGTTCAAAGAAATAGCTACAACAGGAATTGGAATACACCTTACTAAAGCCTGATTGTCACGGCTGGTGAATTTTAAAAATCCCATCTCGAAGTAAGGAAGAATGCAATAAAATTCTGTTTTAAACATGGAAAAAATGTTACAGAAACGTATGGAATACTTTAGACTGCTTTTTGACCATCTTGCACGAATCGAGCATCAGTTTTTGAGTGGCATAAGAGATTCAAGGAAGGCAGGGAGTCTGTGAGGGATGATGAGAGGTGTGGGAGGAGTAAGGAAGTCAATACACCAGAGTTGATTGTCCAAAGAGTTAGGGTTAGGGTTACTATGTTGATGTTTTAAGGGAGTTCAGGAAGAGATTTGGTAGGAAGAGGGCATCACACTTCAAATCGGGTCAGTGGCATTTCCACCAGGACAATACCCCAGTCAACATTTCCATCCTTGTCACAGACTATTTGACCAATATGGACATCAAGACTGTTCCTCAGCTTCCCTATTGTCCAGACCTTGCTCCCTGTGACTTTTGGTTATTCCCTAAGCTCAGAAGCTGGCGTTATTAGACAATTAAGGGGATGAAAGTCGCTGCGACGAAGGTCATTGACCCTTTTACACAAGAAGACTTCCATTGAGCCTTCCAGAAGTTGTTGGAACGGTACAACAAGTATATTGCAGTCGGGAGAGATTACTTGGAAGGGGACTAAAGTTTCATGTGTGTACTATCAATAAAATTGCCCATACGAAAATGTCTGGAAACTGATTTAATTATCCTTGATGTATATATATATATAGTGGTGGCTGTATATTTTTACTTATTATTAACTTTTCTCTACAAATATGGTAGTTATTTTCCAATATCATTCCAATTATAAGAAACATAATGTTTATTTATGAGTTTATTTTCGTGAAGAAGTTATTCTGTGCTTAACTCTCCTATAACTTTCTGTACTTTCTCGAAAATGTACATAAAAAAAACATGAAAAACAAAACGTATGCATGATATTAATATGTAAGTATGTATGTATGCATGTATGTAAATATATGTAATCCCTTTCCACTGGCGCTATTGGTCAGTGTTTTAGCTATGCTAAATGCAAGAATTTCGAATGCTAATTATTGCCAAAACTAGCAGATGTTATTTTCTGCCAAAATATTTCCCATTCTTATGTTTCTGATCATAATTGATATTAAAATGCACGTTTTAATAAAGTCATAAAATAAGGGTAACTTGAATGATGACATATTTCACACTACAAATTTCACGCTGAGTTAAAATAAATCAGTAGGAAGTACATTATATTTTTTAAAGTCCAATTTTAAATACGTGGAATTGTATTGGTTCTTAACTAAATAATTATCTTCATACAAACATTTAGTAACTTTGGATCTGTTGTTAATAGTCAAAAAAGTAATCGGGATTATTTAATAATGATTATTTTTATTCATTAAATAAGTACTTTGATTAAAATTTGGTTGGTGGTATACGAGGGTTGTTCTAAGTTTCACACAGATTTTAGATTCTTCATATCACCTTTGTATTGATTTAACCTGCATGAAAATTAAGACAACAATCTGATTTATTTGCTTTATTCTAATAAGGAGTAGCAGTGCGTCGCCACAAAAGATATTCAGTTATCCCTCTTCCTTTTGGGTGAAGCTTCAAATACTTTTAGCTACCTTCGAAAAATACATTTACTTCTACTGCAAGCCCCCATAGGAGTATGATTTAAACTAAATATTTCTAAATGAACGTTAACAACATCTTTGTAACGCCACTATTCATTCATACTTAGATGTTTGAAAATAAGGTATAGTATACAAGAATCGATTTATGATCTCTCAGAGATTTTATCAAGAAATGAACATAGATTAAATTCCAAAGGAAAAACAAAATATCCTCCTCACTTGTATTTATCTGCCAGAGAAAAATAGGACAAAAAGAATACGAAAAGCTCTTAATATTTTCTATTATTATTAAGAGTACGTCAATAGATTTATTCTCTATAATGATTGCATGAGTGAAGGAATAACAAGAAACGGAAATTCTGACAATATTTGACATCGCTATATTCTGGAAAATATTAAGCATTTTCATCAATAAATACAAACCGTAGTATCAAGTTGACCGTGAAGATGAAACACTGACATTTAAAAATGGCATCTTTTCTCCTCTCCAACCGTAGTTAAATGGTAGGACAGACTGGGTTCTTTAACCTTGGTTTAGGTTAACCAGAGTAGAAGGAAAACATCGAATTCCCCCCGAATTTAATTGTTTTCAAAAATTGACCTTGTGTCATATCCTACTTGTGGTGGATCGCTTGGCTACATACATATATTAAAATCCAGTAAAATTGTAGAACAGTCCAGGAAATATTTACCGACCGACAGAATAAAACTATCCTAATTATTATAGCTACATTACGATGATTTATGTCTTAAGAATTCTTCCAAAATCACCGGGAACTCTAAGTCATTGTTTTCGAAAAACAGGACGACTATAAAAACATTTCATTATGAATTTATTAGGTTTGGTTCACTTAGGTTATGTTTTAATTGCGGATCAACCCTTGATGCTTATTTAATGCCAAATCCTATTTATTCATATATTTAATATGATTTTAAAGTGAATGATTCGGAGGCAACTTTATTTCTTAAACAAGTTATAGCTTATTTACTTACACACCGTTAAATGGCTTCAAGCATTGCTATCTGACATTTATTATTCCATTTAGAATTAATAATATATTTACATACAGTTAAATTGTTTAAATATTCTATTTGACCCTTAGATAGACACATAACAGGTTTAAAATTTTCGCTGTAGAGTCAACCAGAGTGTAATGACAATGAAAGATTACAACACATTCCCAAAAGCACCAACACTGGAGCTTCACTATCAATAGTTTCGTGTCATATTGTGAGAACTCGTTATAGAGTGCGGTTTTACCCATCAGCAGAGAAGCAGTCAGTTTGATCAACAGATCTAATAAACTGGGCTAAATATATCTTTATTAGAAGCATACATTTTGGTTTAACATACAAACTAGTCGAATTAACATGGTATTGGTCGCGTACCGTAGAACGAAACTCAAGAACATTTATTTTGAGAACTAATTATGGTTTTGTAAGTGCATCCAAACTAAGTTTATACAAGGCAGTAGTATTCTCAACATGTCAAATATATAGAAAGGGAATGTCTGACTTGATATTGTAAACAGCCAAATAAGTGAGTTTTCATCATTTAGTCAATCTGTGCTAGACAGTTAACGTCACTGTATCTACTTATTAGGTGTCTGACAAAGACAAATGGAAGACAGGCGGGTTTGAATATGATTTGCTATAATAGTGAGTTTCATTGTCGTTGATTTACCGATGTGCAGTCTAAACTAGGCTTAATAACTATCTAGTTTTTTTTTATATTAAAATATATTAAAGAGAAAAACAGTTGTCCTTGTTTTATCGAGTAAATTCAATTTGCAAAGTAACATTTATTTGATGGAAAATTAATTTGATAACACTTAAGATTATCCTTCCTAGTTTATTCCTGATATATATCGCATTCATTCTCTTGTGTTTAGAGTAGACTTCTGTACTATATTTGCAAAATAAAATGTTTAGGATGAAAACCAATTAACAAACATGTCCCTTCATCATGCTCTTGATAGTATTTTTCTTTTTTTTTAATTCCCAATAGATGACCCCACCCATAACGAGATTTAAAATTACCGGTATAATCGATATCGTTCCTCAGAGAAGAAATACAAGAGACCAACCAACTAATTTATATTTAATTATGTGTGAAACTAAAAAGAAGTAATAGTCTTTAATTAAAAAACAAGAAGAAAAATGCATGCTACATTGATTTATGTGAGTGACTTGAAGACTATTCCTTAAAGAGAGTGTTTTTTGATATTCATGCATGTTAAATATTACTGTATGATAACGCGTTTGTGTGATGATATATATATATATATATATATATATATATATATATATATATATATATATATATATATATATATATATATATATATATATATATATATATATTGAAATTTCAATTGTATTTTCGATCTTTTATTCCTTCTTTATTTTTTTTATTTTGCTCTCTCTTCCCTGTCTTTATGTCCGTCAATTTTCCAAATAGTTATTTCTTCTTTGCGTACTTCTCTCATCATATATGTCGTCACTTTTACAATTCCCCAACTTCTTCTTCTTCTTCTTCTTCTTCTTCTTCTTATTATTATTATTATTATTATTATTATTATTATTATTATTATTATTATTATTATTATTCGGTTAAATCTTTTAATATTCGTAGTATTTCGGCAGTTGATTTTCGACAGAAGAACTGGATATTGAGGTTTTATGCTAGCTTAGAGCACGTACCGAATACTCTGATATAAGACATACGTACGCAAACCTATACAAATAATTGCGTTACTTTTGACAACAAAATATGTTATTAAAACCATAAAGTAATAATACACATAATTTTCAATAATAATCTCATAGTTTTGATCCTCAAGCTATATTTAAATTAGTTATGAGATCAAAGATTAATCTATTTTAGAATAAACGTTGTTTGTAGATAAAGAAATGTATGTAATAAATTGATTTGTCTTTTTCTAAAGATGTTTGCATAATCACATTTGAACTTACACATATATTCTGTTATCATTTAATTAAAAAATTCTACTTTGCAACATTTATCGTAATAGATTTATCGTATTTAAACTCTGAAAAGTTTAAACTTTTACAGAAAAGATTTATATTATACACAACTACCTCGAACTTAAAGTTCAGCCCAACTGTACATGTCAGTTAAGCTTACTCTGACGGAATAGTATTCTTATTGATTGTTTCAGGAATTGTACAACGGGAAGATTTCCACTAATTTTAACCAAAGTGAACTAATTAATAATTATACGCATTAGATCATAATCTTCTTGAGAAAGAAAAAAAAAGACCTATCTTTACTTTTCCTAAAGAAAAACAAATATTTATATTTTAGACATTGTTAAATAGAGTTGATATTCATTCTCAATGAAAATAATGATTTAAAAATATCCAGACGAAACAAACCAACTGGTAAATATGCCAAGGAAAATGACAATCTTTTAAATCTGAATCTAACCTAATCTGCTTCGTGCTATATATTTACTTATCAAAATGTGCAACACCGTTTGGCTTTAATAAATGACTAATTACAAACTGTCCTTTCAGAAAGTTTATATAAAAGTAAAACTTTTACTATTGACGTAAAAACTAACCAAACCTAATGGGTATATATAAGGGTAAAATATAAACTAATATCTCTCCACTAATTCTCTCTCTCTCTCTCTCAAACTTCTCATAATGCATTTTAAATATTTTCCTGAGACATGTAATAATATTTATGTAATCAATTCTACCAGAAAACAAAGAAAATTATTTGCTATATTAAGATATAAAAACGCAATGCAAGATATTATTCAGAAATAGGAATATGAATATTTTACTGTTGCAATTTCCCATGAAGAGATGTCCTGTCTGTTTCTCTCTTAAAAAGAGGTATTGACAATTATGACTTTTGCCGAGCCAATATCAGGGGCAGCTGCAGCCAAAAATAAATAAACAGCTATATTAAAGTCTTAGACATTGAATTATATATATATTATATGAAGGTAGATAAAAAAACGCACTTGGCATGGAATTATTACAGTAATTTTTATCTGAATGTTTCATTGTGTATTGGCCAACTAGAGTATTTGCAAATGATCCGGGAAACTGCGGTTCAATTCTAGGTCGAGTCATACCAAAGACTCAAAAAATGGTACTTGATGCTGCCTTTCTCAACACACCGTATTGAAAGGTAAGGATCAAGGGTAAAGAAGAGCAACCCAGGGGAAAGGAGAAGCGCCCTCCCTACACCTCGGTGTTGTAGCAGTTAAAAAGGGTGCCTTCAGGTCGCCCCCGACTATAGTCGCCAACTTAACTTTACTTTTATTACTATTCACGACGTCAGTAAGTGTACTATCAAGTAATAATTGTCAGTAAGTGTACTATCAAGTAATAATTAAAAAGTAATTATTGTAAAATAAATAATTTTTTCATCATTAGTCTTCAGATTTATTGATTTTCTGGTTTAAATGACAAGATATTCTTTTCATCTTCAGTAATCGCAGAACATGTCTGCTCTGTCGGTTGAACTTAAGATACGCTAAAATGTATCTTCAGCAGAGGGAGTAAGACCCCACTAAATTTAAAGGATGTCCTGGGTATGATATAAAACTGAATGTGGTTATGTGGATTCAGTTCTTGAGCTCTGAAGAGCATAGCATACCGATTCATTGTCATTACTCGCAACTTCTCGCTGATCTGTTGGGGTAGTAATTGTTAGCTTCTGATCTGTGTATAAAACTGATAGGTTTGAAAGTTAATAGTTTAGGATAAGAATACGTGAATCCATATAACTTTGTGGAGGCAAATGAGTATTGTTTAATGTAGGTTCTAATAGTGCGAACATTGGGAACTGGTACTCGTTATTATTTTATTTTTGTTTTTTAAACCATGTAATTGTTTGAAAATTATTGATGATAGATAAGAATACTTGAAACTGCATAATAGCTTGCAAGTAAATGGTCATAATTAAATATAGGGTGCAGAAGCAAAACATGGAATAATATTTAAAACGTTTTTAATCTGAGTAGAAGAATTAAAAAAAACACGATAAATCAAAATTTTCATTATTAGGTATATTACTAAATCATATTCTTATTAAAATTAAGCCTAATATGAATGAGCAAGAAAAGAAACACCAAAGAATCGATGGTTTGCTTAACGCCAAAACTAAGTCAAAGATTCTTTGTCTACCGTATACAAAGCTGATGAATTATTTTACAGAAAAATAGCTTTTTAAGGAAAGGAGGAGTGAATGATTGAACAAAAAAAATAAAAATAAGGATTTTTAACAGCTCTCGCTACGGTGATTTAGAAGGACCCCATAACATTAATAAGAAAGCACACAAAAGAATTCAAAGCTCACGAAAACCGTAAGGACAGCAATTAAACAAGATTTAAGCCCAGACCTTAAATTCCTTGATGAGGCCACATGAGGCGTTTTATAGAACAAAACAAATGCAATTTCCCATTCAAATATTGGTTCGCTTAAGACTGCTATTGAGAATGAATGTAATAAAACATCCGAAGAAAGTATTTTTAAGGCAGGCAATTTGTTTCGAAGGAGTGTTGATACAATAACTGAAAAAAATGCTGACCATTCTGAGTAAATTTACTGTTTTGTGTCTATCTTTTTATTTTGTCGTTTATATTTTTAAATTAAAATACATTTTGTTTTATAATAGAGTCGTTTATTATCATACTAGCATATTCCTAATCTTGCTTCCTCACCCTGATGAAAAAAGTTACTTTAATCAATTATAATTATGAATGCATTGTTAGAATTGAACAAAAAAACACTATCAATGATGCTAAGTATATCACGACTGCGTCCATTACATACAACTGCACCTGATAGTGAGTTTCAAGTGCTAAAAATCCAACGAGTATGGAATACTCCTTTATTTATCATTACTCTCTGGTCTTCTCTGATCCAGACTGAGAGTACCTCTTAATATGCTCCATGTAGTGGTCAAACTCATATTTTCGAAAAACACTAGTTATGTGTACATGAAACCATGTAATTATGAATAAATATTAGTATTATATAAGAAAACCTATTAGCATTACTTAAAATTGACAAATACATCTACGGAACTGTCTACTGCTTATATCACAAACTTGTAAATGATGGTATGGTTGAAATCTATGAGATCTGATGACTGAGCATAACACTTCATTGCTATTGCTCCCAGGTTCATTCTCACCCCGAGTGGTAATACGTGTCAGAGCGCCATATATGATAAAATAATGTCTAAAAATATTAAATAGAATCATGTGAAAAAAAAAACTATCAAGAATTAAACCCCGCAATATATTAACGTACAATGAACGTTATTTCCTCACCAGTAGGTATAAAATAACCGTAGACAGTTTCATAAGCCGTTAAAATCAAGGGATCAATCTCTCAATATTCTTAAGTAAATTAATTATATAGATTGATATAATCGTAAAAACATATATCTCATAGGCCACTCAGTAGGAGATGAAGAGGGATAAAACACCCCCAAACATTGTCCTGGGTATGACATTAAATAATCCAATGGCGAGGCTCTAGTTCTGAGATTTGGAGAATGCGGAATATCTCTCCATTGCTTGTTGTTCCCAGGCTCACTTTGGTCAGCAGTGGTAGGATCAGAAAGAGTCCTATCTATGGGGCAAACTGAACTTTTTGAAAATTAAACTGACCGCAAACAAATGATTTATGTTTGATTGAATTGTTTTGAGTAGAATTGTTTCATCATTTAAATATGTGTAAACAAATCATTGATATTTTTGAATAGTTAATGACAAATCCTAGTGTAAGGATAAATGTTAAAAACAGTAAGGCTTGAGAAAACTTTTATTTTTAGAAAAAAACGATACACGTGTACTGAGATTTTAGAGGTAAGTACTTAAGTAAAGGTTTCTCCAGAAAGAAAGGAAATAATAAAATAGGGGAGACTATCTCACTTGCGTATTAAACTCACTCTCACACACTCACAAACACACATGCACACACACACCGCGCACACACACACACACACACACACTTATATATATATATATATATATATATATATATATATATATATATATATATATATATATATATATATATATATATACCGGGTTTGGCATTAAATGACGTGCAATAATTTATATTCCATAAAACCAAACCAAATCAAACCAAACTAATATTTTAATCTTTTTGTATTGCTGTTTTTGTTTAATGGCACATTAATCTTTGAGGGTTATTTAATCTAAGAGGCATCCTGGTAGAAGAACAGCACTGCGATTATTAAAACCATAGTTAGGAAATAAAACGGTTCATGACTTTCCCTAGCGTATTTATTCAAAAGGGAACGCATCAGCACAACTGGAATTTGAAATATGTTACTCCTATATTGCCGTCTAGCATGTTAGCCACAACGCCAAGTGGGATCACTCTCTTTTTAATATTACACGAGCAATACTGGTTTGTAAGCTTGGAGAAGTAAACAGTCATTTCAATTAGTCGTTCGTACTTTATAGTCTGATCCAAAAATCATATTTCAAAAACTTAGAACATTTCTCCTCTAATTATTCCTGAGAGATCAATCAGAGGACTGTTTAGGCCATCTGACAAAGAAAGCTAAATATTATAATGTATTGAATATACCAAGATATGAATAAATAAAAAATGTAAAATTGTACACAAACACACACCTGTGTGTGTGTGTGTGTGTGTGTGTGTGTGTGTGTGTGTGTGTGTGTGTGTGTGTGTGTGTGTGTGAATAAATATATATCAATATTAGTATATGCCAAATTAGGATGTGGAATTGAAATAATATATTTCAGTAGGTTTTAATCATTTTTCTTTCACAGAAAATCTGCATACTCATATTTTATCATCAGTTGAACATTAATCAACGGCCCCATCAGGAGAATATGTAACTACTTTGCCAACTCTTTTCTTTGAACAACTGTGGCAATCATCAATTCAGTAAAATTATCAGCATTCCGGACATTATCTTGTGAAAGCACAGCGGACAAAAAGCTGAAGAAATCGACTGACAAAAAAGCACATATAGAATAATAAGTAGAAAATCGCTTGCTTCTCAACTGACTGGCCCCTATGATTAGATTACTCCGGCTAACAACTTTAACAATTATCGTTGAAGAGATTGAACGGATAAGACGGAGACACCGGTGGAGAGAAACTCATATTCGCATAGAAGTGAAAACAAACAAATTATGTAAATGATAAACGGTTAAATAGAAATGCTCCTACTTTTCTTTATCTATAAGACGAAAAAAAAAAAAACAAAACAAAAAATTCAAGAATACTAATTATTGTTTCAAATACTTTGAATGATTTCAGACAAAGAACCTCACAGTATAATTCATTATAATAAAAACAATTAACCAAAAAACAATTATAAAAATACGAGCAAGTCTAGGTAAAAAAAATTGGAAAAATTATATAAATGGGTATAAAAATTATCCTACAGACGGTAGTTGTAGAAGTCGTAGTATTATTATTATTATTATTATTATTATTATTATTATTATTATTATTATTAGCAGTAGTAGTAGTAGTACTATAATTGTCTTGTAAAACATTCGTGGAATCTATTTACGAAAATAAAAAAAATACTCATGATTAATATTATGTCTTTTTTTCTATATGGGAATAAACATACTTTTATTGTCTTAATCCTTGTAAAAATACGTTTTACATTTCATTTTTGTCTTGTCATATTTCTTTACAATCACGAAATTAAATAACAGCTCAAAATTATTTCGAAAAAGCTTAACATTAGAACCTTCTCTCACAACAATCATGAGGTATAGAAAAGTATCTTGTCGACTTCGTGTTGTTATTGGGAAATTATGATTGGTTTAATTTAAATTGGTTTCATAGCATATCAACCATACTTGATTTGTAAACATAACTCAAGAAAATGGTTCCAAACTTTGCTTTGTATAATTACCAATTCATTCAAAAATCAGTCATTTCCTTATACACTGTTAAATAATCACACTGTTCTATTTCAAACAATAAAACTTAGTATAACTCAATAAAGTTGCATAGTTCCAAGTATTGCTATGTTTCATAAATAATTCAATAAAACACAAGTCATTTGTTTACACACAGTTAAATGGTCAAATAGTTCTATTTCAAACAATTCAGTTAAGTATTAGTCATTTGTTTGCTCTCGGTTTAAATGTCAAACAGTTAAATATTCCCATAAATTAGGTCCTTCTCCGGTTGAGAGTGGACTCGGAATCAATGGCAGTGAAGGTATACTCCGCATTTCCCAACACTTCAGAATTACTGGAGCCTCACCGTCAGATTGATGTAATAAACCGGACACTCGATATGGAGGTGGGGCTTATCTCTCTGCAAAAGTGCAGGGGATGTATTCTACAGCACCAGACGACTGGGCTGGGGAATTCTGAGGTTTGGTAATTGATTTTTCTTCATGTAACCATTCATTTATTATCTTCATTTTGTTTGTTGAAGCTGCAACAGAATTAAAGATGGAAATGAAAAAGACAGAGATACCTTTCCACGCCATATTTATTTTCGGGATTTACGAATGTTTTATGGTGAAGAATATTTTCCTGAACCAGTAGAAATAACTGCGTTTCCCGGTCAAGTCATTGGAGGAATCTTAGGAATCATTTTTGGTAAAGTATGAAACGTCAGTATCGAGTATAAAGGGTTTCAGTTTCAATTTGGCAAATTATGAATTTGAAGGTCTACCATATATGTCTGTGTTCAGTTAATATGTTCAGTTGACGTTGCTACAAGTAGGAGACACAATGCACTTCTTGGCCAGATGCCTTAGCAGATGCGTGTGCTCCAACTGACAGTTTAGAGAAAAAGTAGGGTTTGTTCAGTCGAGGTATGTCAAGGGAACAGAGAATGGCAAAAGGAAACACAGACGAGTGTGGATCGCGCCTATTTTCTGAGGCCTCGAGAGAAATTGTTATTTCTGAATCTATTTTATTTTGTGTTTCTTTTATTCTTTTATGTTATTGTTCTTCTTTATTTCTTATTTAATCCACACACCATAACATTGACGTTTGAATTTTCAGAAGTTATCATTTCAAATATATACAACATGAATTATTTTTCCAAAAACGTATTTAGTTATATTTTTAATATCTTTTTTTCTTTATTATATTCCCAGCAAGAATGATAAGATAATATTCATATTATCCTTTCTGGGTTACAGTTTACATCAAATATTTTAAAGTTCATTGTGAACGAAGTTAATCAACACCAGTAATGTTGTCTCGTTGAAAATAGTTCCATATGCAAAACTGAAGTTATGAACAATTTGAACAAATACTATTAAAGTAACGTTTATTTTATGTTTTTATAATGCGAGGTTTGCTGCACAAATGCCACCTAGGACAAATTCACTGCAGCTGTAGGAACCTATAATGCTATTGAGTTCTTTATTCAAATCAAAGACACAGTTTTCAAAAGTTAATTTCATTTTTATCAATACTGATAAACATAAATAATTTCGATGACTGTAGCCCTAGAAAGTTATTTAGAGACAAACACTCTGATCAAATGCAAATAAATTTTTATTGATACTGATAAACATATATAATTTCCGTGACTGTAGGCCTAAGGAAGTTATTGAGAGGCAAGCAGTCCGATCAAACGCAACTAAATTTTTAACAATATTTTTTGACCATTATATTGAAACCTAATTGATAACATAGTTTCAGGAATACAGATATTTACAGTTGGTTCACCAAACAAAAATCAGGTTTGGTTTGGTTTCTTTGTTTAATGGCATATAAACTCTTTTTAAGTTATTTAATGTCAAAGCCATTCTCCTAGAAGAACGGTAGTGGTGCTATTTAACCCATAGCTGGGAGGATAAGGGGGTTCATACCTTTCCCAAGGGTATTTGCCCGAAAGTGAATGTAATAGCGCGACTGGAGTACGAACTCGCGTACTACGATTCCGCAGTCCACCGCTTTAACCATTCACACTACGAGGACACCCCCAAACAAAAATCATCTGTGCTTTCTTGTCATGTAATGTTATCGTTACATACAAAGAGCTTCTCTCCAGGAAGAGATTAAACTTGGAATAGACTTCATTATATGTATTTTCTAATACCGTTTAATAATGAGCTTTCTTAGCTAATTGGTCATTAGACACTTGAGTCAATAAACGTTCACCAATATATTCGTATATCCACCTCCACTTATTTCTATTTTTTAGATCCTAGTATGTTTGTTTTTACTTTAATTCCTTTATAGGGAAGGCTGTCCAATCATTTGCCAAATCGTTTCCCACGGTGAATTGTGATTTCAATAGTACCCATATTAATTCAAATCATTTGACTATTTCGTCTTCTCATCATCGTAGAAGTCTTTCTGTTGATTGTTTTTGGTCTCTAAAAATTTATACCCGTCTATCTTTTGTCTCTGAAGCTAGTCACATATCCGGTCCAGTAGAACTTCGGCTCTCTGTTATCTGCAATCTCGTCCTTCACTCTGCTCCTTTATTAAATTACCTGGTTTAGCATGTGCTCACTCAATATTTCCGGCATGTTTTTTTTTATAATCTACTGAGCTCTGATCAATCTTTATTCTTTCTTCTTGTGGTAGCTTCCGTTTCGCTTTCTATCACATCGTAAACAAACGGTGCTAAAGGAGACGAAGTGTCTTGTCTTGCTTTGCCTTGAATAATTGTTTAAAAAATTGCCTTCCAGAAACAGAAAAAACGGTAGATACTAGTGAACAAATACAAAATAACTGGGATATTTTTAGCAGGCGTTTTGGCTTTTACACTCTTATTTTAAAGATATATATTCATGCTTGATTCGCGTTTTCAACAGAATGGTTTTGTATATATGTATTTCACACACCTATATTCTGTCAAAAAGCCAATTTTGGAAATCATTTGCAAATTCAGTACCCATACGGTAAGATTCATTTGGTTATTAAACAAACTTTTCCATTAGGAAAGATTCCAGAAGGAAAGAAAAAAGAAACAATGATATATAAGAAAAATCGATTCCTTCTCCATTGTGGAATAATTCATATGATTTACACACTTTTTAATTAGAAATTAGCTAATTATTCATTTCATTTACGTCTGCACAATTTTTGCGCACATAAGGAGACAAAACAGAAACATGTAGCTTGGCCAGCAGCCAAAAGAAGATATCGGAGAAACGGGATTAAGTTCATTTTTCCCGCTGGGTATCTTAATGTACGTGTGTGCGTGATTGTGCACATGTGTGCATGCAAGTGTGTGTGTGTTTGCGTGAGCACACGTACTAGTGTGTGTGTGTGTGTGTGTGTGTGTGTGTGTGTGTGTGTGTGTGTGTGTGTGAGAGAGATTCTGCGTGAGCATGAATGTGTGTGGATCTGACTCTTCAGGGTTTCCCACAGAATATATGTTCATTCAGCTGGCCTACAGTTGTCATGAATATAAACTGAAAGTGGATTAAACTAGCTCATAATATATAATAATTCTTATCATAAATATGACGAAAAATCTAATTAAATGTATATGTGAGGATTTATTCATCTACATTTTCTCTATACGGTCAATCTGCAACAATTAATGACCATGAGTAATCAGCATTAACAGACGAATATCATGTAATAAAATAAAACTAATTAGAGGAGAAGATGATAATGCTTATTAAAGAATTTATAATATTTTCCTTAAGGAATGGATGTCTCCAGAGCTTAGCCAAATAGCTAAAGTGCTTTTCTGTGACCTGCAAGCAAGAGTGTTCGAACTACAGTCATGGTATTAAATTCACTTTCGGACAAATACCTATAGGAGGCCCATTATCTTCTCATATGGGTTAAAGAGGAAATTTCAGAGATATCCTAGAATGACGTTAGCGAAATATAATTTACGGATTTTGAAATCAATGTTTGTGACTAGGTAAAAACAAGACATTACTTCATATTCAGGCCAAAATTATCGCATGTTTAAACGATTATTTACAGCATAATTAAATGAAATTTAGTTGTGTCTTCAGATGATATAATATGAAACTATCTCCCAGGTATATCTATACACACTTTACTACAAACTAAAAAATCAAATTTGTAAAGCGATATTATTTAGCAAACTAATATTTATTTTTCGAGACAAACCCTTCCTTTTATGACAGCAATTAATACTTTTATGTTATATATATATATATATATATATATATATATATATATATATATATATATATATATATATATAGTAGTGTCTCCGAACTAGGGTCAGACAGAGTAAAAAGTTTTCCAGAAAGACAGATTAACATGGTTTTATTTTTATTTTGAAGGTGATTTCTTATTTATGTGTATCGTTACCTAAGTTTTTGTGCTTTTGAATGTTAGTATATTTGTATATGTGCTGCCGTTCACGTTGAGCAATATATATATATATATATATATATATATATATATATATATATATATATACGAGGATCATTTTATAAGTTTCAAGACTTTTTGTATAGGCACTTTTATTGATAGTACTCACATGAAACTCTATTCCCCTTCGAAATAATCTCCTCCGGGAGCAATGCACTTGTTGTACCGTTCCAATACATTCTGGAAGGCCCCATGGAAGTTCTCTTGTGTGAGCGTCTCAATACCCTTTGTCACAGCCTCTTTCATATCCTCAATTGCCCCATAACGACAGCCTCTAAGCAAAGGGAATAAACAAAAATCACAGGGAGCCAGGTCTGGACTATATGGAGGGTGAGGAATTGTCTTGATGCCCATTTTGTTCAAATAGTCAGTGGCAAATATTAAGTTGTTGACTGGAACATTGTCCTCGTGTAAATGCCACTGACCCGATTTGAAGAGTGTTGGCCTCTTCTGATGGAATCTCTTCCTGAATTCCCTTAAAACCTCAACATAGTAACCCTAACTCTAACCATTTGGCCAATCAACTCGGGTGTATTGACTTCTCTACTCTTCCAACACCTCTTATAATCACTTACAGACTCCCGGCCTTCCTTAAATCTCTTACTCCACACAAAACTGATGCTCGATTCATGCAAGATTGTCTAAAAGCAGTCTGAAGCATTCCATACGTTTCTGTAAAATTTTGCCAAGATTAAAACAGAATTTTACTGCATATCGTTCTTCCTTACGTCGAGATTTTTGAAATTCACCAGCTGTGACAATCAGGCTTTAGAAGGGTGGATTCCAATTCGAACCTGAAATCATAAAAATTGATCTGTCATCTCATAAGATGTATAGTAATATCGTACTGAATTTTCCAGAGTCGACGCCAATTTTAAATGCCTGTACAAAAAAGTCTGGAAGCTTATTGAATGGACCACGTATACACACACACACACACACACACACACACACACAAGTGTTGTAGACTTGAAAATTCAGTACGTTATTGCTATACATATTATGAGACGACTGACCATTTTTTATAAATTCCAGGTTCAAATGAACAGATACAGTTGGAATTGGAATAAACCCTACTAAAGCCCGATTGTTACAGCTGGTGAATTTCAGAAATGCAATCTGACACCTTAGACGAATGGTTGCAACCGGAGGAAATTACTTCGGTGTGGACTAGAGTCTTATGTGTGTACTATCTATAAAAGTGCCCATACGAAAAAGAAAAAACTCTGGAAACTTATGTAATGATCGTATATATATATATATATATATATATATATATATATATATATATATATATATATATTGTCTAAAAAGCAAAATATACAGAAATAGTATTCCATTTCTATAACAGATCTATTTCGCTCATTCAAGTTAGTCAGATTGTATTCAAATGGAGTTTGTTACAATGTTTCTTTTTCCAGTAAACGTTGGTGATATTTTTTTACGTTATATCACGCTGGGATCTATTTTACTTGATTCAGGTTTATGAGTATTATTTGAAAGCTACATAAGGTTTTTATTATGTTAGTTTAATTGGAAAACATTATTTACAATTTCTAATCAATATTTTTAAAATTATATTAGTAATTTTTCAAACGTATTCAATTGTTAACTCATTCAAAAAGCTATTCATCCCTCTTTTTATATTCATATTAATATTTTATTGATACTCTATTCAACGTTTTTCATCATTTGTTTTAGTTCTTTACATAAAAGTTATTTTTGTAATAGTTATTATTTTTTTATTATATTATTATAAGGATTCAGTGCGTAGCTAAAGTATAAGAAATTTAATCAGATTATTATCTTAGATATATAGACTATACCTATTTTTTTAGTTGTCTATATATATATATGATATAAAACTATTATAAATTTGTTAAATAATGATTTGAATATAAAAATTTTTTGATATCATATAACCTATTCATTCTTATGTCTAAATATATCTATAAATTATTTGCTTTCATTCAATAGGTTAATAGTATTTTTATATCTGACAATACTTTTTTTTTTTTTCATCTAGGCATAAATAATACCGACATTGTAAACTACATGTTATAGAGGATTTTTTTCCAAACATTTCGAATTTATCATTGGGGTTAATTCTGGGTGCTTTATTTTACAGTAGTATTTTGATAGGGTAGTTTGATTTTTGAGTAAAGTGTTATTAAATGATTGTCTATGGTAATAATACCTAAACTTCCAGTTTAATGATGAAATTCCGAGGTAATCTTTGCGATTTAGGTTATCTTCTTTACTTGAAATGTTGGCTTCATTAACAATATTCTGTATGTCATATTTTTCACTCATAGGGACATTCTTCTTTATTTCTACTGTTGTAGGAGGAAGTACATTTTTATTTTCCTCGATTAAGTTTCAAAGTAAGTTTTTATTGTAAAAACAAAATAGAAATCTCTTTTTTAATTAGAAAACTGTTGTAGCAGGCGCGACAATACAACGATCTATGTAAAGTTATATGTGTAACGTTTAACCAAAAAGAATATATAAATGTCAGAGAAACCATTCCACTTTTGTACTATAAAAGCCACAGAGTAAGTAAGTGGCTGATTACCTTGCAGTCAAGGAAGAAGGTGATGGATAGCCACTTCAAATTGCTATGTTGGACGAACGTTTTCGGGGAGAGGCGATTGTGACACACAAAGTAGAGTTCAACACGGCACTTGTCTTCTTTGCGATAGCTGGTCGAATTCTCATTCGTTGCATAATTTTCCAATAGAAAAAACACTGGTTCCTGTCTACTATTCAAATAAAAGTTATTGTAATTGTCCCTTTAATACTAACCAAAGCATGTGCAAGGAATATCAGTTTCAATAGTATCTTTTATTATATGTCCGCCGAAAGCCAGTGCAAAAGTAATTGACTTTAAAATGTGTGTGTGTGTGTGTGTGTGTGTGTGTGTGTGTGTGTGTGTGTAAGAAAGAGACAGAGAGGGAGAGAGATAGAGAGAGAAAAAAATTCTCAGGGCTCATATCTGATTAGAATTTGACTCTTCGAATTGTATGATCAAAAGCCTCAATGGATTTTGGCTGACGAAACTTCGCTGATTGCTTCGATCGCCTAATCTCAGACCATATCAAAACTTAGTCCTGTATAAATGAGTAAACTAAGATTCGAACGATATTCCATTTTTACTAAAAATCCTTCGTCCCGAGATACAAAGAGTGCGTTTTGATTGTTCTTTGTTTAATGACATATTCACAATGGGGGTTTATTCAATGCCAAAGAATTTAACTCGTAGCTGGGAGGATAAAGAGGCTCGTCCCTTTCAAAAGGAATTATTCCGAAAGTCAACATGATTGCGCGACTGGAGTTTGAACTCATTTACTTCGAAGCCGCAATCCAGCACTTTAACCAATATACCTCGGGGACTCTCCGGTCTATTTTTCTTGGTGTCGACAATTGTCTGGAATTTTAGTAATTTTCTTCATCTGTGAGTGGGCAGACATGTAACTTTACTTGCTCATTTATCCATCCAGTTCCTCGTCGACCTTTCATTCGGGCTTATATTTTTTCGGTTTTACACTGTTGTTTCCTTCTCCATCTAAAACAATCTTAAACTAAGTGGTACCATCGTCCCTAATGACATAACGCAACAAAACTTGCTTTATCAAATGGTGTTTGATTTATTGCTATATTTAGGAACCCAACGCTTTCACGTTGCTGCAAAGTCAGTACGAAAGTATGGCTGCACCATTTGAACTCTGACGAAACCCTTTCGAGAAAAAGAAACATTGACGGAAACTATACATAACTTATGTACTATTGTGAGGAAATTCTGGCAGCAGCTCCTAAGAAAATAGCATATCTACTATAACTTACCCCCCATTAAAAAACAAACAAACAAACGTCAAAGTAAGACGAAAAAGACAAGTTGGGCACTGCTTGAGAACTAAAGTCGAATTTCTAAGTTACGGTCTTTCATGAATTCGTACACAGGGACACTCCAGTGTAAGCCGAGCAGTAAAACCTATATCAAATGGTTCTCTACGGACACTGGATTCCAACAAGCAGAATAGCTTAGAGCATTAATCGATAACGACGGATGGCGAAAGATAGTCCAGGGAATTTGTGTTATTGGCACGCCTTGTCGTGGTTGATGCTGCTGCTGCTGCTGCTGCTGCTGCTGATGATGATGATGATGATGATGATGAAAAGGAGGAGGTGGAAGTAATTTTGAATCTTAATTTAAAAGTTTAGGAAATATTTTTCTTCACGTCAAGTCATGTGCCGTAGAATGTTGAGATTGGCTAATCATGTGAAGATGTTTTCTTTGGTTGACTTGTGCTTTTATTAGTGATGTACAGAAGTTGCTATTTTAACATTCAATATTCCTCCTAGATGAATATCCCCTTTTCTTCGGCAATACGTTTTTATGAATAGATAATAACTGATGAGATTTACCTTATATCGTCCACCTAGTTGAAATTCTGACAGTCTGACAGTGACGTCTTCAGGCGCGAATTATATTAGCATCATTATTTGTTTTCCGAAGGTGGGACAATGCTGTAGACTTCATTTGTTAATTTTAATTCAACGCATGTAGAAGACAAAAACTGTAAATTCACAAAAGGTTAACTGTCGACCGCTGCTACCAAAAGAAACCACCAAAGAACTAGTCGAAATGGATAAATTTACGTTAAAAATAACGATACGTGTCGTTATTTCATTGTGTTATCAACGTACGCTAACATAAATGAATGCAACAAAATAAGACATGTTGGCGTGACACTTTCAAAAAGACTGGAATAGAAATCGCTGGAGACAAAAGATATGTTGAATCGAGATGTAAGCATCTGAAGAATAACAACGCATTTTTATCTTCATTGACAAACTTTGTCTTCAATACGCCAAAGTAAAATAGTTTTTCTACCTGGTCAACATATACATATTTTTGCTATTTGTCTGTGTCATTTAAATAAATGAATCCACGAATTACATTTTTATAGAAGGATGTGTGAACCTTGAAAAAACATAGCAAGCTGTGTTCGAATCCAACTGCTTTAATGAAGGTGGCGGGGATATATAAACCCAAACAAATAATATCTCTGTTGTTATGTGTTACAAATATAAAGAGTAGAAAATCTATGGTAGGTTCTTTTTAGGTGACTTTGACCTATTTTGAACTTACTAAATACGAGGTGCATAAGATAATTTTCCAGACTTTTTTCGTATGGGCAATTTTATTGATAGTACACACATGAAACTCTAGTCCCCTTCGAAGTAAACTCCTCCGGCTGTAATGTACTTGTTTTACCCTTCCAACAACTTCTAAAAGGCCCCATGGAAGTCCTCTTGTGTGAGAGTGTCAATGACCTTCGTCACAGCCTATTTCATCTCCTCAGTTGTCTCATAACGACAGCCTCTGAGCTAAGGGTATAACCAAAAGTCACAGGGAGCAAGGTCTGGACAATAGGTAGGTTGAGGAACTGTCTTTATTCCCATCTTCGTCAAATAGTCTTTGACAAGAATGGAGTTGTTGACTGGTACATTGTCCTGGTGGAAATATCACTGACCCAATTTAAAGAGTGCTGGACTTTTCCGATGGAATCTCTTCCTGATCTCCCTTAAAACCTCAACATAGTAACCCTAACCCTAATCCTAACACTTTGGCCAATCAACTCTGGTATATTGATATCCTTTCTCCTCCCGCACCGCTAATCATCCCTCACATACTCCCGGCCTTCCTTGAATCTCTTATGCCACTCAAAAACTAATGCTCGATTCATGCAGGGTTGTCGAAAACAGTCTGAAGCATATCATACGTTTCTCTGGCATTTTTCCAAATTTAAAACAGAATCTTATTGCATATCGTTCTTCCTCACGTCCACATTACACTTTTGAAATTCATCAGCTGTGACAATCAGGCTTTAGTAGGGTGTATTCCAATTCCTGCTGTAACTGTTGACTTGAACCTGAAATCATAAAAATTGTATAGATGTATAGCAATATCATACTCCATTTTCAAGAGTCTATGACAATTTTAAATGCCCATATGAAAACAGTCTGGAAACTTATCGTATGCTCCACGTATGTTTGAATTCCTGATAATAAAGGTTGCATAAAATTGTAAGCAAATGGTAAGGATACGCATGGGTAAGTTATAAAAAAGCCAGCAGCTAGAATAAAGACGAGTTGACAAAGTTCAATATCTCATCCAGTGGGCTAGCTGTAACTAAGTGTGATTGATCTAGCAATTGTAACCACTTCTAGAAAAGATCACCAGAGATTGGTGATATAATTTATTAAGAGTAGTTGCGAGACGATTTCACCCACTTGAGGCAGAAGTGATGATAAGATGGCCTGTGAAATTCTAACGTAAGATGTCATGTTTGTGAGTTATTATCTTCTGGAGGCTGGTTGGGGGACAAAAAGGCAAACACCAGCGTGAATGGAGAACGAGAAACAGTTTAAATGTACAGGGGAGTCAATTCCTAAAAGACCGAAGAAGCTCGCCCCGCACGTTGGGTCTGCTGTTTATTTCTTCCAGCTTCCAAAGCCTCAGAAATTGAACAAAGAGAACAAAGCAACGAGGTCTCAACGCTTGAATTGTGTTATTCTTTTTTTTATTTCTGAATATTCCATCTGACGATGAGGCATCAATAGTATTGCAATCATCTGTGACATAATTGGTATGTCAGTATTTTTGATCGAATCAATGAAAATGTATGTTATAAAATAGTGAACTCTCGTGATAAAAGAGGAAATGCAGCACTAAGAAAAGTTGTATTTGAAGACAATCTGGATTTGAAACCATTTTATGTATACAAGTTATCTCATTATCTTATTTGCACCCAACGACTACTACACCGCCGTCTCACTTTATTTCCTACATTAAATATAGATTTCCGAAAACGTGCGAACAATTAGATGCACAAACGCCGACTGTTTCTGTCATAAAATTAGTTTTTATAAGTTTAAGTACTTTCACCATTTCCTGCGAATGATTACAAAGTTGATAAATATCATGAACGTATATTATTATTCTTTACAGAACAGAGCCTTTAGGAATTGAATTATGTTTAACTAAACATGATTTTAATGTTTATAATAAAATAACAAATAAAAACCAGTGTTTTAGATTAATATTTCATCATAAAAATGTGCTTTTCAAAAAACTATGATTTTATCATTTTAACTGACACGAAAGATTTTACTGAAAACAATTGCGTAGACGAAATTTTTACTCTTATTAAATGAAAGATATGTTCCTTTATTATCAAAGGCTTCAGACGAATAGATTTCAAGGAGGTTCCAGTTGGCATAATGCCCAATGTCATCATCATCATCATCATCATCATGTCGCACCGCCAGCGCGGATATCCCTGGCCCTCTCTCGCCATTTCTCCCTATCATTCATCGCCTCCGGCAGGTCTTCAGGGTTACATCCTGTGTCCTCACATAGTTGCTGTATGTAAGTTCGTGCTGGTCGTCCTACTTTTGCACATCCATATGTGGGGGTCCACAGGAGTACATCGCTTATGAGCTCGTCCTTGCTTCTCCAGCAGTGTCCCGCGTGTCTGGTTGGTCTGACTTGTATAGTTTTCGTGATGGGGGTCAAGTGTCCGTATAGTTGGAGTCTCGTGGGGTGTTGTCGCCAGGACTTGTTTAATACTGCTCTCAACATTCTTGTGTAATTTCCGTCTAGTTTCCTCTCCAGCCGTATCGTCAGCGTCCATGTGGTGCATTCATATAGCAGTATCGACACAACCGCTGCCTGGAAGAAACTGCGTTTCATTTTATCAGTTAGGTCCGACTTCCATATGATCGAGAGCCTATCGATAGCTGTCCATGCCTTCGTCAGTCGTGTGTCGATGTCTTTTTCGGTTGATGAGACGCTACTTCCTAGGTAGGTGAATTTGTCTACTAGTTTCAGAGAGGCTCCGTCTAGTGTGGCAATGTTGCCCGTTTGGTTGTAACACATATATTCAGTTTTGTTTGCATTGACATGGAGGCCAATGCCAGCTGCGGCTCGTTCAAGACTATGCAGTAGTGTCTCTGGTTGATTAGGCGTATTCGCTAGTAACGCCAAGTCATCAGCGTAGTCGGCGTCCGTGATTGTTTTTGCGGGGTACCTTTTGCTTCTTCTCTTAGTCAGCTCGAAGCCATTTTCTCTGATTTTGTCGATCGAAGTCCTAAGAACATAGTCTAGACAGATGATAAAGAGGTACGGGGCTAGTGTGTCTCCTTATAGTACTCCTGCAACAATGTCGAAGTATTCCGTGTCTCCATCTGGTGAACGTACTTTCACTTTGGTGTTTCTGTAGAGAATCATTATCGCTGCTACTGTTTCTTTTGGTAGGCCGTATGCTAGTAGGATTTGCTCCATCTTCCCTCTGTGTATGGAATCGAAGGCCTTGGTAAAGTCGACAAATAGTAATGTCGCCTGTAAGTTTTTTGTCCGAACGCCTTCAAGGATTCTACGGATGGTCAGTATTTGTGAGGTTGTGGATCTATTTCTCCGGAAGCCGTTTTGGTTTTTCCTAAGGAAGTTGTCTATTTTGGGTTCTATGCGGTTTCGTAGTAGGGCATTGTAGATTTTGGCTGCTATGGATGTAAATGTTATCCCTCGGTAGTTCTTGGCTAGTCCGAGGTCGCCTTTTTTAGGGAATGGAAGGATGCATCCCTTCGTCCATCTTTCTATCCTATTTTGACTATAGACTGCGTTGCATTGCCGGAGCAGTATATCGTTGAATTGTGTAGTCTTCCACACTTCTGGGGGGATCTCGTCTAGCCCTGCTGCTTTCCTATTTTTAATTCTTCTGAGAACTGAGTCGAGTTCTTCTTTGGTGAAAGGACCTAGTTTAACGTCTAATTGCTTACTAATAATTCTGGTGATCGGTTCATCCGTTATTTCCGGAGGGTTTCCTAGTAGATTTTTGAAATGCTGTTCCCACAGTTTTACTCTTTCTTGTTGGCTTGCAGCTTTAGATTTTGCTTTGGCTGTGCTCTTCCTTCTACTTACTTCGTTTATTGTTTGCCAGGCTATCCTGGATTGTCTATCTTCCACCGAGTCTCTAATGCCCAATGTACTAGGCAGCAAAATTATAGTTAGCGTGTTTGAACTTAAGTGACACTATTGTGTTCAATTTCAAATTAATACCCATAGGAATGTTTTAAAACACTTTACCATCACCAAAATATTGTTTAAATAATATCACAGCTGTTTTGTCAACAATGGCGTTTTTTTAATTTAATAATGTACGAACGTTGATATATAATTACAGAAAAAAGCCAAAGCAAACTGCAGTTGTGTGGGGAGTCTCTGTGGCGTACATAGTAACATGTTGAACTGCAAAAGCAAGTTTGATCTCCAGTAACACTATTAGGTTCACTTTTGGATTAATATCTTTGGAGAGGTATAAAGCCTCTTCTGCCTCCCCCCGCAATGGGTTGAATAGGTTGACTACTGTTCGTTTACAAAAGAGGTTTACAATAAAAGTTATTATGCTATTTAAGATAGTAACCAAACGAAAGCAAAATTTTACTTTCCTGCCGTTTTCTCTTATATTTGAATTTAAAACTCAAGACTATTTTAATCAGAATATTAATCATGCAGTTATCTTTTGAAAATCATCATTGTTGTCTTTTACACAACTTCAAAACTGGGTCATCTCGCCTCCCCAAAACTGTCTTCTATTGCATTCATTTTTGTGCCAGTTTGCTGCATTCGCGTTCTATATGATTCTCTATTTTATTTCTATTAAAACGTAAGAGTTCCTTGCTATTCTGCTGTGTTTTATTCAATTACTTGCGAGTTTTTTGACACCAGTTTTTGCAGGTATTTTTTCTGATGTCTGTGAAACAAGTCTCCTCAGGTCTGCCGGATTTTTCAAGGTATTGTAGTTGCTTTTAAAAGCGTTGTGTCTTGAATATTGTTGATTCTTCCTCAAATTCGCCCCCAGTCAATTGGAATAAACTTCATGTCGCATGTATTTCCTTAATGTTGTCTCTTATATTTTATAAGTTCAAAGTTCGCCTTATTTTAAACAACAGATTTCTCATAGAGTGTTGTTTAGTAATCATGTTTGAAAATTTTTTTATAGTTTTAGTGATTTTGATACTTTCTTTTACCTCACTATAGTAGCCTTGCTTCAAACATTATTAAGCTAGGAAGTCTTAATAAAAGAAACGATAACGCTTTTAGTGAATCACAATGAAGCTAAATATAAGACATATCGTTGTGATTTCGTTTTGGAAATTAAAGCGGCAGGCCGTTTACAATCATCAATATTAGATAAAGATTTTCAGGGTGTGGAAGAAAATGAACCAAAATATCAGCCTGAGCACTCGAACCAAATATCAATATATCGACTGCGACTATTTCAGGTCATTTAAAAAGATCGGCAAGAATAAGTTCGATGAATAGGTTATATTTGAATTGACTCACGAACAAAAAAATTAGACGTATTACGGCATATATTAATGATTTTCAACTGTGTGAAGTTGATTCATTTATGCGTCGTATGAAAACCTGACAGATAAACTTTTTTCCAGGCTTGTCAACATCTATATATTGCTTCTTCTTCTTCTTCTTCTTCTTCTTCTTCTTCTTCTTCTTCTTCTTCTTCTTCTTCGTGAATTTTCACTGCCGATTAAATGGGTGTTTTTTCGCTTATGTTTGAGTAAGAGCAAGTCTCTTCTGGTTTCCAGGATAATTCTAAGTATTTTAGCTGTACATTCTCTCCTAGAAGTGTTTATCTTTGAGTAACAGTAAATCTCATTAAGTCTCCAGGATTTTCCCCATAATTTTTGCTGATTTTTAACAACACTCTGGTCTTGATAGTCCCAATTCTTCCTCTTATTTCCAGTGATCTCAATCACTTTCCTAGTCCCTTCTTTTTAAATAAAAGTAGATATGGTTTTTTGACCGGAATTTGGCGCTCCCTCTACATCTCAGATTACCAGAGAATATTGTGTGTCTCATTATCGAGGATAGATTCGTATTTGTGCATATACAATTTATCGGTCGGGTTAAATCGTTGGCTCTTGCACAATTCCTACATAAACATATTTCCCACCCAGTCAAGTCTTACCTTGTTTTCATTTTAGGTTGCTGCAGTCACTTGTTACGTGATTGAATTTTTCACGCATTTCATCACTTCTGAGAAACAGCAAATCTTTTAAAGTCTCCGAGACTCTTGTTATACACAAGCAGGTGTCTACAGTGTTGAGGTCTGGGTTGCGTGGATTCTTCTTCGGATTATCTGTTTCCTTATTCTCTTTTCCAGGATTTTCGAAATCATTCCAAAGTTCTAACCGCAGTTGGTAACACCGTCCCTCTATTATACAACGATTTTTTTATCTCTTTATCTGCAATGAGATTTTCAGATAAAATAAAACATGGACATTTATCTCCCTATCGTTTGATCTTTTTTATCCGAATCTAAAACAATATTTGAAACTTCTCAATATCTTTAGAATCTCTTGCGTTTGGTGTTTACAACTCCCTTGTTCTTTTACAGGCACCACTCCCTCAGAAGGAAGTATGGGTGTGTTTGATGAAGTGATGAGTTTAGAGAACTAAATTGAATCAAGCAATCAGAAAGTTTGCACTTTGAGTTTTAGTAATCAAATTTTGGGGCTATATCAAAGCGTTTGTTTTTTTTTTGGGGGGGGGTTAAATTCTAGAAACTCCTTATTAGAGGGTTCGATCTTTTTCTTCATAGATTTTCCTCTTCTCTATTAGGCGGAAGTCCGCAGTGGCAAAGAGGTTAACGTTCTGATCGACGCAAAGAAACCATCACAGCCATAATGATGCTGTATAGAAACACCAAAGTAAAAGTCCGTTCTCCGGATGGAGACACAGACTACTTCGACATTGTGTACTGCAAGGAGACATATTAGCCCCATGCCTCTTAATAATCTGTCTAGACTACGTGCTTTGGACATCTATTGATAAAATCAAAGAAAACGGTTTCAAACTAAAAAAAGAAAGAAACAAAAGATACCCCGCACAAAAAATTACAGACGCCGACTACGTCGATGATAAATGCTTCTGGCAAATGCATCCGCCCATGCGGAAATCCTGCTACATTGTCTGGGGCGAGCCGCCGCAGGCATCAGCCTTCATGTCAATGCACCCAAAACGGAATATATGTGCTTTAATCAAAGAGGCGACATCTCTATAGTAAAAGATAGCTCTCTGAAACTAGTTGAGAAGTTCATCTACCGAGGGAGCAGTCTCTCATCAACCGAAAAAGACATCGACACGTGACTAGCAAAAACATGGGCAGCTATCGATAGGCTATCGGTCATATGGAAGTCAGACCTGACCGATAAAATGAAGTGCAGTGTCTTCCAAGCAGCGGTCGTGTCGATACTGCTATATGGATCCACTACATGGACGCTTACTAAATGTATGGAGAAAAAGCTTGACGGCAACTACACAAGAATGCTGCAAGCAATATGGAACAAGTCCTGGAGACTGCACCTCAAAAAGCAGTAACTGTCAGGCCACCTAGCATCCACCACGGAAACTATCAAAGTTAGCTGAACCAGACGGGTGGGACACTGCTGGAGAAGTAGGGACGCGTTCATAAGTGATATACTTTTATGGACCCCTTCACATGGACGTGCAAAGGTAAGACGACCAGCTCGAACCTACATAAGGCAACTCTGTGCCGATGCGGAATGTAGCCCTGACGACCTGCCTGAAGCATTGGACGATTGGGAGGAGTGGCGAGAGAAGGCCATGGATATATGCGCTGATAGCGTGACATGATGATGCAAGCTACTTCGAACTCCAGTCGGGCAATTACGTTCAACTTTGGATTAATACTCTTGGGAAAAGTATGAACTCCTTAATCCTTCCAAATATCACTGAAATAGTTATCTGGCTGTTCTTCTACTGCGATAGCTTCGGCATTAAAAAAAAGCATCAATATAGATAGCCCATTAAAAAAATATATAAACTGTTGTGTTCTGGTTAGTGAACACAAGTAGTAGTAATAATAAGACAAACCACGATATGTGGGGAAAATAGTAATATTTACAGGAAAGAGTATATACAAGAGAGAGACTGTTAGTAATAAGAACATAGGATTAGTGATAGAGTGTTGTATAGCCACTCAATAACCATGACCATGATTAACTATACAAACACATAATACATATATATGTGGAATACGGACTGACGCAATGAATAACGACGATCGAAGGTTCCTTTAGAAAAATATACCTCTCACTTTATTGTAAGGTTTGAAAGGGTTATTCAAGGTTTTACACTGAGAGGGAGTTGGAGACCGAACTGAACTACAATATATTGACCCCCACTCTTATGGCCGTCAGCGTTGTGTCTTTCTCGTTCTACAGGGCTGCTCAACCGGAGGCCCAGGGGCTCAGCTTTCTGCTGAGTGCTGGCTTTCTCTACCACATCTTGTCAGCAACTTCTCTGGACCCCAACTCAATCAGGGGCCCCGATGGCCCCTTCGGCCTGGCGTGGATTTCCCTACCAAATCTCGTCTCTAGCTCCAACCGATCTTTCACCCAAACTCTAACTCCAACTGATCTCTAACTTCTGTCTTGACTGAGTTATATAATAGTTCAACGCCCACTCAATCGCCCACTCAGTCCTTGGAATGGCATGTTTGATTGTCATCAAGCGGAAATAACTGTTATGCAGTTCAGAGGTCACTCTCTTTCGGTGCCTTGTCCCATTCATCAGCCAAATCCCGCCTACGCGATTTCTTTCGATTACTGGCAATTCGGATGTGTCACTTCCTTCCGGTGCATCACATTGGAATTGCATATTTGCCCGGGTCGAAGGTCAAAATACAACACGAGTAATGATATACTTCAACAATAGGAACGGTTCTTCTGGTCTGACTTCTAGGCTTATTCCCAGACTGATCTCCGCTACTACCATATATGGCAGATGGAACAACTCATTATGCTGAAAACGTAGGTGATACCCAACATAAAGAGATAAAGAAATAAATGAATAAATGAATAAAAGTAAAATCACATCGATACCACTATATGTGATAATGTGGAAAACTCACAGATTAGGGCGGCTTTAATTATTAACACTTTAATAAAAATAAAGACTAGATTGTAATTACGTGTTTGTCATTTACTTTCCTCAACTATGATCAAACTATAACAATTTATAAACTAACCATGATCATACTGTTGTCTGAGGTATAATCTGATAAATGAAGTGCGTTCAAAATGTTCTAAGCCTCACACAGAAAAAAAGAGCTATAGTTGAATATGTTTTGGTTCTGTAAACACACGACTACACACGTCTTATAAAACTCGATAAACTAATTCAGATTTATATCTTAATTTCTCTGCTCGAAAGGTCCATCTAAACTGAAGAGATATGCAACAGATCTAAAAATGAACAAACCGGTTATCAACTATCAACTAAAGAAAGGAATGGTACCTAATTAAATATATCAGGATATTCGATCTGAGGAATACTCTTATTACACAAATGAGATGGAGTGAACTACGGAATCCAAACGAAGCAGAGACTGTAAAGTAAATGAACTCAGGTCAGGTTGTCTAAAAAGCTCCTCAGATAAACAAGTTGATTCCATTCACTATATGGTTTTGGGTGACAGACTTCTTACTGTTTAGCAAATAACTATGTCCAAAGGCATTAGTTATGGTTCAGTGCACACTGCGCCGTGTGGATGAGCAAGCTGTTTACTAGATGAACCCAAAGAATATAGACATCAGAGCACAAGTTAAAAAGTGTTAACATTTCTTGGATACTTCTGACTTGCTTCCAGGGCATATCTTGGAATAAACACAGCAGATTAGTACCACAAGATGAAACTTCGGTTCACCACTTCAAATTGGAAGTGCCCGTGGTGTAGTCGTTATCGTCGTAGGAATTGGACACGGCGACACGAGTTCAAATCCTGGACGAGACTGATTGCATTTCACATAGCACTAATACCCTTGGGGAAGGTATGAATCCAATTATTCTCCCTCCAGCTATGGGTAAATAGTAGGACAGACTAGGTTCTTCAGCCTTGGTTAGGCAACTAGTCTAGGAGAAGGAAAACTCTGAATTCAAATCTGTTAAACTCCGCTTAAGAAAAATTGACTTTGTGTCGTATCCTGCTCGAGCGGAGGGGTTGGTATATAGTACCACTTCAATTCGGAATCAAAGATTCAGAGCAAGCAGTCGAAACACTCAAATTCTTTCTCTTCGAAATAGTTCAAGCCGGCTGCGTCTTTTGGTGAATTTATGGCTTTGCTGTTGGTGGTGGGGTTTCTGAATGGATAACCATAAAAGTCTTCCTGAAAAGGGAATGATTATTAATGGATAGTACGAGGAAACAAAATTATTACTACTGAAGGAAGCAATCATATCAAAACACAGAGAGCATCTGAGGGCAAGTGCTCTCTTGTTGCAGTATAGCGTGTCCGTTAACAAGGCACAAGTTGCAGTAGTTGAAGCTGATAAATGCATCAAAATGCAGCTTTGTATTGCTTCCCTATTCTCCTCAGTCACAAGCCTTAGCTCCACCGGGCCTTTTTCTTGTTTCCCAAATTCAAATTGCACCAGCTTGGTTGCCATTCTGAAATTTATAATTTGGTCTTATGTTAAAGAAAGCTACATTAAATAGTACTGAAAAGCTCTCTTGTTTCTCAGACAAGGATGATAACTTTTCGAAGGATCCACGTATAAAGGGGATACCTTTATTCAATGAAATAACCGATAAGGCTACAATATGGCTGAATAAGAGAAAGTTGCTTAAAGACTAATGGAAACCGAGCTCTTATCTAAGCTGTAGTAAACTTGTTTCAGGTAAAAATGATATTACAAACCAGTTAGTTTCATAATGAACACTTATGCATTATAGAAACATCGATTATTAAATGAAAATGGAAAAAATCGTGCAATGAGACATACTTGAAAAGGAAACCTTTATTTTAGAGAATGAATAGATAACCGTTTTTTATGTTAATAATCTCTCTTGCTGAAAAATATTTTAGCACATACTATGAGTTAAAATGATAAGTATCATATCGTTCTTTTTCATCAAATTAGATCATGTGAGTTGCAACTTTACACCGAAAAAATTCTAAAAAGCAGGGTTCGCTCCGATACGCATAAGAAATATAACTGAACTAATCGTTTTGTGGTATCAACGTTGATTCTTATCTCCAGAAGCATTGACATTTTTGTTGTGTATAGATTTTATTTTGATTTTAGAAGTTTTTCATCATAACTTGTTAGACCCTCATTCTACGACCATTGCTTCAAATTTGTGTTTTTCTCTCATGGAAGTTGAGTTATGAGTCGAAAAATCGAGATAGAAAGCAACTAAAATGAAGATGTAATAAAAAAAAAACTAGACAAAGATTAACAATAGATGCATTTTAATGAAATATTCTATTATTTTTAAAATAAGTACCGGGAAAATACAAATTATCTTGTATTAATTCCTAATGATTTTTCCCATCTTTCGTACATATATAAAAAAATAAATAGATTTATTTTAAACTAAAAGGATATGGACATTCAGCATGTATATTAAGCCTCCAAGAGTCCACAGTGTTAAGGTTACCCTAAATACTGATATTTTGCTTGTGGCCTATTTCAAAGGAATTGCCTGAGTGAAATTGAACTGAAGAGACACATTCGAGTCCATGGCAGCTTTCTCCCGAATTGACAGTTCATTAAAAATCGGGTTGCCTGGCAGAGTTATTACCTGAAATAAGTTCGAATTTTCACTGTATGATATTTAATTAATATTTATTTCTGAATTAAATGCATTAAAAAAAGTAATAACACTTCCAATGAACATATTTTACTAATGACGTTTGAAATTAGCTGTCATTTTTAAATGAAAATATGGAAACAATACATATTATTTAGATTAATCGAATATTTCGTTCAAATATATCATAAGTTTTACTTAGAATGAACACACAACCCCACACATACGCGTTCGCACATACAGTTATATATATATATATATATATATAGAGAGAGAGAGAGAGAGAGAGAGACAGACAGACAGACAGACAGACGGACAGAGACAGAGACAGACAGACAGGTAGAGACAGAGACAGACAGACATACAGACAGAGAAAGAGACAGACAGACATACAGACAAAGACAGAGACAGAGACAGAGAGAGAAAAAAAGAGAAACAGAGAGAGAGAGAGGGGGGGAAGCGAGAAAGCTTGATTGATATATATACTTGCAGCCTGACACAGAACTATTTGCTGAATGAAATCTTACATGGTTGCTCACAAATATATCAGTAATACTCAGTTATAAATCAAATTCATTGAGAAGGTGAATAATTATATTTAAAATGAATAATTGTCATGCAAAATAAATCCTACCAACCGATGTAAAAGTTTACTTGCGTAGAGCGATCTAAGAATCATAAGAGAAAATGATTATTTTAAATATCTTATTGGGCAATTATCAGCTGAAAGATTGCAACTAGTATTGATTGTTTTCTCATAAACCGTTTATCTTCTTTTAGTTTCTTTTTTTCATAAGTCAGTGAACCTTTATTTTAAAATCTATTTCGTAAGAATTGCGTTACTGATCTAATTTCTGGTTAGATTCACAGATATTGTCACCGGGAAAGAAATAGGTTACCAAAGTTCGAATCCTGCATGAAGCTGCTTGTTTTTCAATTCGTCCTAATGCGGTAAAGAAGTGCATGAATCGATCACTTCTTTTCACATATATGAGTACATAGTAAGACAGAATGGGTTCTTTTTACCTTAGGAAGGTAATCAGTCTATGAGAACAAAATCAATGATTTAAAATCTACCTTGTGTCGTAGTAAGGTGTAAATGATTTAAAATCTACCTTGTGTCGTAGTAAGGTGTCCTCGTGGTGTAATGGTTAAAGCGATGAACTGCGGAATCGTAGTACGCGGGTTCGTACTCCAGTCACGCTATTATGTTCACTTTCGGGCAAATACCCTTAGGAAATACCCTTATTCTCCCTCCAGCTATGGGTAAATAGTAGGGCAGACTAGGTTCCTCAGCCTTGTTGAGGCAACTAGTCTAGGAGAAGGAAAACTCTGAATTCAAACCTGTTAAACTCCGCTTAAAAATTGACCTTGTGTCATATCCTGCCCGAGCGGAGAGGTTGGGTAAATAGTACCTTGTGTCGTAGTATGCTTGTGGCTGCGTGCTTGATTACAGGCATATGTATGACGGCTACATTTTCTTAGAACAATAGTGGTTTAAAAAAATGAACATAATCGGAAATTAGTATCCTTCAACATTTAATAATAGAAGTTTTATATCTTTCTTTTAAAAATATATATATATATAAAAGGCTTTCATTGATTGATTTGTCAAAACTTCTATGACAATATAATTCTTAGAGCTTAATAAATCTCGTTCATGGCATTCTAATATTTTCTTATGTAGTTATTTCTTGATAGATTATTTTTGCATATGTTCCTATGAAATGGGAATAATATTTAGATAGATATATTCAACACATGGATGGGAATCCTACTGCTTTTTACCAGTCTGAATCATAGGGAGCCGGAGAGAAATGACAATGGATTGGGGATCATATTAAATCGAGTACTGGAGAGAACTGCATTAGTAACCTGCAACTGTGTAGGAATAAAATATAGAAACCATAATTATTTGTCTGATTTGTATTATTTATATTCGAATACACAAATACTTTTTATTTTGAACGACATTTGAGATTTCATAAATTATTCTAAATATGGAATATGATATATGCTATTTAATCAATAAAGCAAATCACACCTTTTTACTGACTTTCCTAATTAGTACACAACAGCTACTAACCAAAACAATCATTAATAATTCAAGAGAATTAAAGATTATGTGTTCAATTTTAAAATAAAAAAAATGAATCGCAACACAAATTCATAATCAGTTTTATTCTTTCTAAGAAGATTACTTTATTTCCTAAACAGTCTGGCGTAAGCTATTTCTGTATATATTGAACTCTGTCAGGCTAAAGTGTTACTAGATTGAAAATCGACTAATGAGTTAAAATTGAACCACCTTTCGGCTACAGAACAACCAACTTAATTTTGGCCCAAAGTCAATTTGGTACAAAACCGCCAAGCACACTCTTACATAACACAAACACCTAGCGAATACAGATTTTCACAACCAATAGCAATTAAATTCACTTAAACCAGCAACAATTTAGCCTATTGAATACCTTCCGCAACAAAAAGGTAGGGAGGTGCCCGTGGTTTAGTCGTTATCGTCGTAGGGAAATGAACACGGCGACTCGAGTTCAAATCCTGGACGAGACTGATTGCGTTTCACATAGCACTAATACCCTTGGGAAAGGTATGAATCCAATTATTCTCCCTCCAGCTATGGGTAAATAGTAGGACAGACTAGGTTCTTCAGCCTTGGGCAGGCAACTAGTCTAGGAGAAGGAAAACTCTAAATTCAAACCTGTTAAACTCTGCTTAAAAATTGACCTTGTGTCATATCCTGCCCGGGTAAATAGTACCTTCCGCAACAAGAAAAACAAAGGA
>OY757904.1:69330364-69342864 GCA_963585895.1 Sepioteuthis lessoniana
TTTCTGAAGATGCCTTTCATTTAACAAATGGCGTGTCAGAAGTATATTTCCTCAATATCTTTCATTGAAAACTTTAAAAAAACATCTTCAGAAAATATTTGGCCTCAAAACCCTTTTCTCCAGATGAATAATATTTAGGGTAGAAACAATTTGAGAATAATCTGGAAATAAAGATCATATTCCTCGTTGTCTAATCAAATTATAACCCATACATGAATACATTAAGGCGTATTTTTTATATACATGTATATAAAAAACATTCAGTAAAGTTCTGTGAAAACTGACAGTACCAGATAAAAAGAAACCTCGGATGACTGTTACATCGGTGGTTAGGTGACCGACTAAAATGATAGTCACGGATTACCTCTTATGATTTATGTAACTTTGCTTTAGCACACAGGTCTCAAGTTTCTTATCCTATCTGTTGTTTATCTATTACAGAACTGAACAAACTCGTCGCTGCGTAACTTCGGTGTTTTCAACTTATCTTAGGCGTATGTCAGCGGTTTCACTGTCGACCGAATTTTTCAACATTTTGGGGGACTGCGGATCATTGGGGGTGAGAGTCAAACTTAGCTTACTGTTGATTAACACTAAGAGAGAGGCGTCGTCGTCGTCGTCGTCGTAGTTGTAGTAGTAGTTGTCAGCTTTCTTGGGCGAAGTACTTTCCTTATATTGTGTTCATTTTTTGTTAATTTTACTTGTTTGCGAAATGACTTTACTTTTTTCTTGGAGTTTAAAATGGCTTCCGTTTTTGCTCGGGACTCTGACGTTTGACAGGTTTAAGCGCTTGAGGGAAAAAGTGAACCTTACATTTGTTCGTATGATGGTCGGAGAGAAGCAAGCATAAAATCAACAACCATTTTAAATATAAGGCTTTTGTTTCAGGGAAACAGGCTATTCAATTTTATTAGACATTGTTGAAGACGAATTGTTTCTGTTCATATTTTCCCATGGACCATTTTAGACGAATGCTTTCGACTTCCTTTTACCCAGATTATCTCAACCGGTCACTTACTCTAACAGTTCTCCTTGAATTATTATATGGGTGTTTATTTAGGGATCCTCAATAAATTTCCTGTTAAAATATACCAGCTACCTTTTATACTATCAGCAAGTTAGACTGGAATAGCAAAAAACAAACTTTACTGAACAATACAGTTATCCAATGTTTGTAAACAACTACATGGTTGGAAATAAATAATACATCCAACTTGCTCATTGGCCAATTACTAAATGCAATACTCATCAAAAATGCAATCCCTTAAAATGGCCCGACTACTTCTCTACCGAAGTGTAAAACTTCCACTACAAGTGTCCTAGATATTACACTTAACTGTCTTATGATGAGACTCTAATAATGTTGGGGCTTTTGGGAATGCGGAGTACTCCTTTACTGCCATCATTCCCATGTCGACTCTGGCCCGGACTGGGAGCACCTTCCACGGACCTATCTTAAGGTTAAATAGAAATAAACATTGTACTGATCCTAAATAGAATTATTTCAAATAGAACTGTTTTTTTTTTTTTAACTGTGTGTAAACACAAAATTGTTCTTATGCTAAACTGAATTGTTCAAAACAGAACTTTTTGATCATCTAACTGGTCTTTAATTGGATTGTTAGTGATGCATAGTAATATGTAGAAAAAATTCGATTTGTTGACTGAACTGAATAGTTTGAAATAGAACTGTTTTTGATATTTAAACTGTGTACATATGCTAAACTGAATTGTTTGAAATGTAACTTTTTATATGAATACGAATGTATCTGGTATTAAAAAAACCTACAATGGTGGATATGCCATAAAAACACACCAAACCAAACCCAACTCCGTATAATTCCATTTGCATTGATCAGATGGCTCTGATTTTAACATCAATTTGCTGATTCGCTCTCACATGATTTGTGAAATACCATGACAATACGAGTTGTTAATCTTCATTCCACCTGCATTTATTATAGCAAATAATCTGCTAATTCACATGCAATTGAACAGTAGTCCCAAGTAACAATGTTGTTTCGTATGACATTATTTCTCTCTATAAACTAAAGAGTGCAATCGCTATTGAAATTATCTTCTTCTATGGATTTCATCAAGGCTCTGAACAAACACTTTTTTTTTTATCGACAAATGACTATTTATGGCTTTCGATTTCAGTCAGAGTCTCTTGAACTACTTGAGTCCATCATGATGCAAAATAATTGTGCAATACAAATTGATATATTTAGGGAACTAAAAAAACTATCATTAATGTATCAAAAATTATATCTTATTTCTTTCGATTAATTACTTTCCAGCTGATCACGCATTTTTTAAAATTTTCTCTCTACCCCCTATCTGTCTCTATCTCTCAGTAAAATATACTGGTGCAGGGAAATACGAAACACTGACGACTCTCCGTTGTTCAGGTACGAAACGTTTATTAAATTCTTGACTTTAGTTTTTTCACATGTGGAGAGGGAGACACAATTTTTACTATGCTAACTGTACTATCTGACCCAACAAACGCGCTGCGCATCACGTAGCCCCCAGCTGGACTGGCCCGGCCCAGAGTCGGATCTCAACTAACTCTTTTTCAAAATCACCTAATTCTGAGCCTATCGCTTACGGGCATGACGTCATTCTCACCCCAGTCTTCTTTTTTATCTGGGATTTTTATTATGACATTTGTGATTGTCATATCCTGTGCACACGAGCGTGAACTGTACTCAATGTGTGCACCTGCACTAAGAGCCGAATACTTCAAAGCCCAACCAAAACGAATGATAAAATATAATTAACGAAGAATGATTAATATAAAAAAATCATTCCGTAATTATATAACATCTCTCTCTCTCTCTCTCTCTCTCTCTCTCTCTCTCTCTCTCACACACACACAAACACAAACACACACAAACACACACACATACACACAAGAACTCACACACATTAATATATACATATATATATATATATATATATATATATATATATATATATATATATATATATATATATATATATATATATATTAATCTTTATATCTAATTTATAATTCTGTCGGTGTGAAAAAATCCCAGATTCTACCATTTGCAAATTCTACAAACTGATTTCTGAGGAAAATGAATTTGAATAAGAAAAGACGAAAAACACACGTGCTACGTGAAAATAATTAAACGACACGTATGTCGTGTCAAAAGAAAAAAAACGCCGACAAAATTACCTCAGCAAAAACGTAATAAATTGCTCAATATACGAGAATGCACTAATGTTACGAAAATAAGTCCTAAATGGCCAAAAGCGAGTCTAACTTGGTTTCACATAAACGGCTATTCAGGATCACAAAGGTGAAGTGGGTTAAGATAAAATGAATTTTATTGACCAACAGGACCTCTCACCTACAAAGAAATTAGAATATATACACACACACACATATATATATATACATATATATATATATATATATATATATATATATATATATATATTGTATATTTCTCATTTTCTCCTGTCATCTCAGCAAGCATCCATCGCTATATGAACTATTTTGATATCCAAGTCCTGATGATGGTTACTGAAACCGAAACGTTAACGTCGACTTTACATCATAATATATTCACCAATTTGGATTATGTTTTTTCTGCTACCTTCATACTGTCGTATTTTAAACCATTTTTACTTTCATATATATATATATATATATATATATATATATATATATATGTATTGAAAATTATTTTTTATTTAATTTTTTTATGCTCATTTCTGTATAGGTGAGGGGTCTTTTTAATCAATAAAGTGTCTTTTATCCTAACACACTTCGTCTGTGCGATCCTGAATAGCCGTTTAGGTGAAACTTAGTTAGACTTGCTCTTAGCCATGAAGGAATTATTTTCATTATATATATATATATATATATATATATATATATATATATATATATATATATATATATATATTCATCCACAGACAGACTCTTTCGTTGTATCACACCTCTTTTTGTGTGACAAGACACGGAAGACGCTTCAAAATAGGAGCAAATTCTGCCTTTACCTCAGACCGATAACATACTGATCATCCATCGCCAACACAACGCCAGGTCGTGAATTTAACGTATACGTATAAGCTTTCGTTTATTAGCATTTTACGCAATTGAATTGCGAAGTGTTCAATTTGTTAGAAGAGTTTTGCATTACGCGAGCGGCAACCGTTGATTCCTTCGCCAAAGTGCTCAACCAACAGGTGGGGAGCGTACATCATCTGACCACTAAATATATATATGTATATGTATATAGACAGATAAATATAAAAATATCTATGCAACAACATAAATGAAAAGAAAAACCAAATTGTCAAGGCTGGGTAGAAAATAAGAGAACCTGAGAAATACTACAAAAAGCGTGTAGGTGTGATACTGCAAAATATCAATGATCAAATCATCACTGAACTTGTGTTGATAAGGTTGTTACTGAAATAAATACACAAAATAAAATAAAAACTACAAAGTTAAAAAAAATATCAACTACATCTATTATAACTTTACTCTTCTGGTGCGCTCAGCGTAATGAGCGAACATCTTAAGAAAATGAAGTCAGTGCCTCGATTTAAAAATCTGGACGAAAGTTTTTGCTATTCACTTCGTGCTAATACCCTGATGAAATTCCTGAATCCAACTATTACACCCCCACCTGTGAATAAATAGAAGGGGTTCTTTAGCCTAGATGAGGAAACCAACCTGGGAATTAAAGCAAACTACAAAATGAAACAAGCAGTAGTCCTAAAAAAATTAACATTGAGTTCTATCATATTGTGGTGTAGGAGTTGGTTAATCACAAACTACTTCTGCAGCTAATGATAATAACAATTATAATAATTATACCTATGATAAAAAAAATACGAGCACAAAAAAGAGTATAAGACTACAGTTGATTGGGTAGGGAAGGTGATTTATTGGGAATTATATAAGAAACTGAAATCTGATCACAGGAAAAAATGGTATATAAACAACCCAGAATCTGTCGTGGAAAATGAGGTGCATAAGCTGCTCTTGGATTTTGAGACACAAACGAATAATCTAATCTCAGCCAGATGACCAGATCTAATAATATTCAACAAAAAAAAAAAAAAAAAAAAAAGAACTTGTAAGACTGTGGACTTTGCTGTCCCGGCTGCTGACAGAATGAAATTCAAAGAAAGTAAAAAGAAAGATAAGTATCTGGATATTGCTAGGGAATTAAAGAAACTGTGGGACATAAATGTGACAATGGTGCCTGTTGTAATTTATGCACTTGTCACAGTCACCCAATGATTAATATAGGGACTGGAAGACTAAAAAAATACGAGGACGAGTGTAGACCATCCAAACTATTGCATTATTGCGATCAGCCAGAATACTGAGAAGAGTCCAGTAGATTTGCGAAGACTTGCTGTCAATCAAACTCCAGTGATAAACAATCAGCTAGTGCTGGTGTGAAAAACTCTCAACAGAGAAAAAAAGCTATTATGATACCAACTGTAATTGGTATGCTTAGAACGATCCTGAAAGGCTTGATAAGATAACTGGAAGTTGAAAATCGGAGGAGAAGGCGATAGCATCCAAATTAAAACAGTTTATAATCAGTCAGAATACTGAGGAGTGTCCTGAAGAATTGAGGAGACATACTGCAACTGAGACTTCAGTGAAGAAAAACACCAATTAACTTTGATTTAAAAAAAAAAAAACTTGCAAAGGAAGGTGAAAAGAAAGATAAATATTTCAAACTTGCAAACAAAATTGAAAAAACGTAGGTACAGTCACCAAAGGACCAGCACCGGTACTGGAGGACTTGGAAATAAGAGGAGGTATAGAGACTAGAATACTAAGAAGAGTTCTGGACACTTGAGAAGACTTTCAGTTAGACAGACTTCTCTGGAAAACCATCAGCTAACGCCTGTGTGAAAATCTCTCAAATACGTAAAATGACAAGAAGAAGAAGAAGAAGAAGAAGAAGAAGAAGAAGAAGAAGAAGAAGAAGAAGAAGAAGAAGAAGAAGAAGAAGAGCAGCAGCAACAACAACAAATAAACAAACAACAAGAGCAAACAATTATCTTTTGAGCACTATCTATTGTTCAATATATAATTCTGCTGAAGCCTTCAGAAGAATTTAATGATTACAAACAATTAAAACTTTCAAACATGCAATCTCAATAAGTTGAAATAAATGCTTAAGAACAGCCTTAAAATGTACATAAAATGATTTGTCTGCCCATTGATATCGCCAAAATCAGGAAAAATAGATTTATTCTTATTTGACATTCGTTTTTTCCATACATGATGGCATTGACGATTAGCGTGATATTTCCAGCGATAACGATGACATTGCTTCGTATAAACTATCTAAAAATCATAATGTTTGAAGTTGTTTTCCGTCCGTACCGATTCACCTTTGCTCGACCTGCCCAGGATATCTTTTATACCGATCAATTCGTTCGCAACGGCCTCCTATCTTCGACGGCGGTCCGATTCTAGAATAGAAAAGTTCGGCTTTTGCGTCTAAAATTAAAGATCTTGCAAACATGTAAAAATGTCACTGCTGCTATTAAACTGTGTGGCTTATCACGAACGGGAAATGTAATGAACAGAATCAATTTGGCAGTAGAAATCAATAAATTGGAAAACAGCACGTGGCATTCAGCATGACTTCTGTCTGATATTGCAACCAGCAGCAGTAGCAAGAATAGTAGCGGTATTAGCACTCATCGTCATGATGGTTAGACTTGTTAGAAGATGTAGTAGTGATATCATTCACGCAGGAGACGGAGGAGAAATTAAATAGGAAGTAGCCGTTATCGTAAATTTTGAAGGAGAAAATGAAGAAAAAGAAACGGTGGATTAGTAAAAGGTGGAAACCTATCAGAAAAAGAGTAAAGGAGAAAATGAAGATGAATGTAGCGAATATAAACAAGTTACAGCAGCTGAATAAGAATAAAGAATAAACGACAAAAAATAGACAAATAATAACTAGAAGGAACCTGAACGGTAAGGAGGATGTAAGGAAAAATCAGAAAACAAAAACGGACGCGTAGTGGAGAAAAAATAAAGTAAATGGCTATGAGGACAAGGGAGGAAACAAGCCGTGGGAATTAAAACCAAAGAAAGAGGGGGGAAGAAAAGAAAAGTGAACAGGATAATGTATCACTAAAAAAGAATAGCAAGGAGGAGTAACTTGATGAGAAGCAACGAGGGAATTGAAGAGAAAGATATGAGAAATAAATAAAAGGAGTAAAAAGAATAAATTAGAACGAATGTATATTGATAAAAAAAAAGTACATAGAGGAGAAAAAGGATCAAAATTACTTTAAAAACAAATGAAAACGAAAGAGAAAGTCACAATAAAGAAAGTAGAAGAAAAAAGAATAGAAATAAAGTATAGGAAATGACGAAAACAGGAAGTGAAATGGGTAGAATGAGTATACCAAGAAGGAAAATGAAAGAATTTGAGAGAGAGAGAGAGGGGGGGAGAAGTTATTCAAAAGAAGAGAAAGAAAGTGAGATAAGGAAAGGTGAAAAGAAGAATTAATTGTTAATGAAGAAAAAAAAAGAGAAGAATGAAAGAGATAAACGGAAAAGGTAAATGAAGGGAAACAAACGGGAACAAGGAGGAAGAAAAATAAAGAATAAACAAAGAAAAAGGGTATAAAGGAATAGGAAAGGATAAAGTTTGGTAAATAAAGAAAAACTTAGCTCATGAATGAGAAAGAAAATTAAAAGAGATAAATGAAATGAAAAACGAATAAAAATGTAGAAAACAAAATGAGAGAAAAATACGTGAAAGTAGACTAGTTGGCGACTGTAGTCGAAGGCGACCCGAACGCTCCCTTTTTAATAGCTACTACACCGTGGTGTAGGGTAGGGTGCGACTCCTTTCCCTGGATTGCTCTGCTTTACCCTTGATACGCACCTTATAATGCTGAGTGTTAAGCAAGGAGGTATCAAGTACCATTTTTTAAGTCTTTGGTATGACTCGACCTGGGATTGAACCCCGGTCTCCCTTGACCATTTGCAAACACTCTACCCACTAAAGTAGACTAAGCCGATAAAATTAAAAGGAACTGATAAAAAGAAGAATGAGTAAATCTAGAAGAAAGGAGAGATGGTTAGCTCCGAAGTAATGAAAGGAAAATCAAAATTAGGCGATAAATTAATAACAATGTAGAAAGAAGAAAATGGAGATTGATAAACAAAAATAAAAACACTAGCAATAATTTTAAAAAATATGAACCGGAAGTAGAAAATTGACAAATAGAAAATAGCTTAATGTAATGGTTTGCAAGAAATATTACAAAACCAGTATTTGCGAGTTCAGTTCTCTCAAGTAGCTCTATAATTCAGTTAAACTTGGCTGAGATTTGTTAATATCAACAGCAAATATAAAAGAATAAACATTAGCGGAAAATACGATAGAGAAACTTGATTTGGTATAGAGGAGAGAGTAGGAAACATAAATTTTATCAATTCAATAATTAGTTATTGATTTGATTAAATTATAGAATAATAAATAATCAAAGCTACTTGTTATTGAATAAACACACAGACGCACGCACACAAGCAATCACATACAAAGAAAGATGTGGATAGACAGACATAAAAGAAGGATATTTCGACATAGGTTGGTAGAATGATATACGTAAGTTCAATAGGTGTATAGCTTCATAATGGGAATAAACCAATCTTGTGTATAGGAGGTCTCCTTATTTATTTTCATGGAATAACTAATATGATGGGTTGACATCTGAGGCTAACGCTAGTTCCTAGAACTAGCCATTATGTTTAAATCTGAACCATTCAAAGTTAATACCCATGTATATATCGACGTATGGTTTTATTTAAAGATTAGGACAACCAATGCACGAAGATATACCGAATGTTACTTTTCAAATGCTTCATTTGTTTGTCCTATTCATGACACGAAACTTAATCTGATGATGAGGTTCCAGTCCAAGAGTTTGGAGAATGTGGTGTACTCCTTCATAAATCTCAAGATGTTTTGGCCTGCAGACGTAGTATGTATTAAGGTCCCATCTAAGTGTAAAATAGAAATGTTCAATCATTTACAATGGTCTATTATTTGGTAGCATACATTGGTGTGAAACTTGTTCGTATGAGATAGAAATATTTGCTAAATTGTGTTAAATGGTAATACTTGATACAATTTAACTGTGAGTAAATAAGCTCAAACTTGTTTAAAGATAAAGTTACCTAAGAACTATTGTTTTACAAATCATAAATATATATATATATATATATATATATATATATATATATATATATATATAGAGAGAGAGAGAGAGAGAGAGAGAGAGAGGGGATTCGACATTGAATAACCCACAAGTATTGATTCACCACAAAACATCTCCGAACGACTCAAAAACCTTGATAGTGACTAAACTTTCTTGTATAATAAGCATATATATTGAACATTATACTGATAATTACTCGAAATGGAATTATGTGAACTACTTAATTCTAGCCTTTTTGAGTTATAAGTTGATACAAAAGCATTTTGATAAGATTATTTTCGGTAGACACAAGACGGAAAATAAGGAGGTGAATTCTTTATTTTAAGTGGTTGTCTTAGAAACGATGACATGGTTGTTTGAAAAATTCAGCAATTAAAACCCCGTTTTGTAGGAAGGCGCGGACAGCGACAGAAATTGCTGCAGGAAATGTACTAAACATCCACAAATACAGGTGTTTTAAAACCGGAATATGTTTTTTGATTGTTTGGCAACCAAATTTGAATTGATGTAAGTCTAAAAATGAGGAGTGCTTTTTTGGGATCGAATTAACTACCGATGAATTGTATTTCTCAGTGAAAGGATGTTCAATTAATTATATTAAGTATAGCTTAGTACGAGGCAAGGCGCCTTGTGTTAGGCATGCAATGACGTTCACATGCAATACGCTTTTAGGTGTCAACCAGTCGACTTCCCCCTCTTCTTCACAGTTGTGATGTTCGCAAACGTATAATAATATTCTTATCTACATTAATTGAAATTGTTCTTCTAAAACATATATATATATATATATATATATATATATATATATATATATATATATATATGTGTGTGTGTGTGTGTGTGTGTGTGTGTGTGAATGTGTGTGTGTGTGTGTGTGTGTGTGTGTGCGCGCGCGCACGACGTTCATTCAGTAAATTCGGGGATTTTTTAGAAAGCAAAATATTTTTTTTCCATAAACACTGCATTGTTTTGTATTGGTTTCTTGCTATTTTTTTAATCTCTCAGAACTATTTATTTTGAGGCTATCCAAAATGGTTGCAAATCAACCAGATTGTTTCAAAGAGGAAAAGATATACATCATTATATCTTTGTTGACTGAAAATTGTGAACTACGTAAAATTTACAGGAAAATGTGTGACGTCAAAGGAGAATCCTCTTTCAGTCAAAACATGTTTCCGATGTAGCAAGATATGTTTTTGCCTCTACGAATTGGACTACAACTACTGCTACACGTCAAGAAATCTATACTTACGACTTATTCAGGGGTTTTTCAATTATAGATTGTTAGGTTTAAGCATTTCTATCTAAAACGTGTAATTAATACAAAATTATATAGTTTCAAGTAATTATATCGCTATATATAAAGATAACCATGCGTTTGCACGCACTGTAATGGCTTTGATTATCTAATAATCATAACTAAACAAAACATAAACGAACAAATACTGTGTCAAAGTAAAGTATACTAATACTAATAATTTTCAAACATATCTTTTACCCTAAGATGATACCCGAAAATTCCAGGGTAGAGTGGACCTAGGATTAATGAAAACGAAAGGATATTCAGAACTCCTTGAAATTGTGTCTCACCATTAAATGCATTTTTTAACTCACTCACTCACCATCTCTCTCTCTCTCTCTCTCTCTCTCTCTCTCTCTCTTTATATATATATATATATATATATATATATATAGGAAGACCTAGATGAAATGAGAGAAATGAAGAAATATTAAACTGGGGCAACAAAAAAAAGGTCATACAAAATACTAAAGCGAATAAAAAGGAGGATTATAAAACGAGCATGTTTTATAGTCACCATGAATATTTCAAGTTAAAACAAAAAAAAGTTAACGCTGCAGACTGTAATCACAACGTTGGTCACTTACAGTCAGCAAATTTTCCACCTATCAATTCTGCAACTACACTTGGGGGTTTTTATTGATTTCTTTTTTCTTTTTTTTTTTAATCAGTCTTCTTAGAGCAGGTACTTTGAAATCAACTCAAGCTTGTTGTCTGTCTGAAGGAAAATATCAGAAGCAACAAGAAGGAAAGAAAAAAATAGTGAACATGTTATTCAAATTTGGAAAAATTAGTGTCTCTTTCGAGAGGCTCTTTCGATTTATTCATTTAAGAAAATTACCTGATGTCGAGTGGTATTTTCAAAAGATTCGTTTCTTTCTGTGTCCTTTCGTCTCAAATTGTACAATGAGTTGCGAAGTTGAGTCACGTTTCACAGTACGTTAAATAAAACAAGATGATCTAGTTCGTATTTAACCACAGGCTGCACATTTCGAATTGCATTTCGAGCTTCAAGAAACTTGTGACTCCTACTCATCTCATTGCGAATATGTTGTTGTTAGTATTTATTCTAATATTATAAAAACTAAAAAAAGAAGAAAAAAACTTTTTTTTAAGGTAAGGTTTCACTTTCTTGATAGATAGGTTTTGTTTTTCCCTCATTCTTTTTAGATCATGCGAGAATAAGCTACACTTTTGATCACGCCAGTAAAAAAATGATTTACAAAGAAATCACTGAGTCGATAACTGCTGCAGTAGGTGTGGCTACCACATATTTCTCTACAATTATGATTTGTTCTATGGTGAAATATCTACCCTGTCAATAGGGCTTTGAATCAGCCCAACTGTATCCTTGCTAGAGTGGTAACACCCACCTAAAAATGCGTATCCTGGGTAAAACAAATGCATTTGATAGTGAGACTTGATTTCAAGAATTCTCTGAACTGCGGAAATACATGTTATTGCCATAAGACTTTTTGTCAACTTTAAACACAGAGTGCCCGTACTAGTTAAGTTACCATCTATTTGTAAAATAGATGTTTGAAAATTTGCATTATTGGATAAGAATATGGAAAGCCATGTAACTGTAAAAAATAGATGCATATAATAAAATAGACTTTTAATGCTTGAAAGGTCTGAAACCTCCTATTATAATTAGATAATTTAAAGGTATAATAATTTGCAAATTGTTGGTATTTTATGTGAATACTTAAACCCTATTACTGTGTAAACAAATAATTATCATTAAAAAGGCAGATTTCTTTTAAGACACTTAATTCTGCATACATTCTAAGTATTGATTTAAAATCTTGTCTGTTGGGTTTATGATACGCCAATTGCTTTCTTTGAAGAACAAAGAGCCCTCTTCCTTTTTAAGGAGATGTATGGGTTATATTACTAAACTCGATCTGACTGAGAACAATATCTGTGGGTCAAATAT
>OY757904.1:69347864-69430364 GCA_963585895.1 Sepioteuthis lessoniana
ACATCTCATGCCATAGTTATATTCAACAGGAATACAAAAATCCTATAAAAAAGCTGATACACCAAAGAAGAATAATTATACTTTTATAAGCATTTTGTCCTAAGAGTGACTGCTGTTTTTTTATTTATTTTTTTTTTTGTTGGAAACGTTGTAGAGGACATTTCAGATTATAGCCGTGGAATGTTTTCTGCAAACGTAATCTTGTGCATTTGATGCTTTAAAAATGTAGCTTCTACATACTTGAATCGTAAAACTTGTATCCCATCAGGTATCTCTTAGAGCAATTTCTTTACTATCACTCCAAAGACCTCTGATATATTAGTCATATATGAACCTTGGCTTGCATTCATTCAGAATAAAATATACAAACCTGGAGCTTGCATCTATCACAGTAGAAGTGAGAGTTGTCTCTATTGAGTTGTCTTTCTGCCGAGAACATTGATAACGATTTGCGTTAGACCATCGACGCTGATGATTTCAAAAGAAACCAGACGATGTCCTAAGAAACGACAGAGTAGAATACCGTAAGATTAGAAATTCTATTGGATTACTTCTTCCAGGCAAGAAAACAGGGTTTGTTCTGAAGAAAGAAAACAGAATATGATCAACGTAAGTATAAAAAAAGAATAAATAATATTTGAAAAACTAAACAAGAACAGACATACGGAAAAGAAAAAACAATAACAATACTCAGAACTTTGCAAAAAACTTAAAAAGTCCTGACAAATGTAGATTTGTTGTGTGCTCATAATCAGTGTACTGCATTTGAGATATGAAGAACTAATTTTTTAAAGAAATTTTGAGAATGTTGCATTATTTTCTTGTGTTTAAGTCTTGGGGAAGAAGGTTGTAATTTAACGTGACTGGATCTCCATTTTTCCAGACTTCTCTGCTAATTACCCAAGGAGCATGGAAGAATAATTGGATGTACATCTTTCCCAGGGGTATTTGGGTAATAAAAATTCCGTCTCGCCCAGGATTTGAACTCGTTTCCCTGAGTCCATTTCCTACAATGATAGCCATCCATTTCCAATATATATATATATACCTTTTCTTTACACAGGCATCTAGATTAACAAGCGCATTCAAATGAGATAATTGGATTTCCACGTCAAAAATAAAGTTGTGCCGGTCGGAGCTGCGTTCATGCTAATAGACCAAAGAATAATGTCTAAATAAAATGGAGAAAATTAAATGTTGAAAAAAATCACAAAAATATGACTTCACTGAAATATTTAGGAAAAAAAGTTCGGAAAAAAAGGACCCTAAGTGAAGATTAATTAGCTGCTCCTAATAACCGTTGAACTTACGTCCATTCGTTTCAGCTTCTTTGTTCACTGATATGTAACACTTAATAGGTTACTAAATACCAAGCCAATGGTTGTAGAAGAATAGTACTGGTGATATTTAACATATAGTTGGGTGTTGCAATTGTAGCTTTCTTAATATTAATAGAATCTTGAATGGATGAATTTGTAACTCTACCAAATATTCCGTATTTTAAATCAGCAGTGATGATATGGTCTAGGATTTTACCAGGAATTATGCGCGGGGGCTTCGGGTGGTATAATTATTTGAAGGCTAGACTAACAAACCTACACGAGTGAGTTCGAGTCTCATTGGGTGCCCTATTCATATGGCCTTGTGCCACATCTAAGCAAACAGAAGCTAAATAAATTAGTACCAGGAATCATGCTGAACGTTTGGATAATATGTGACGAAATATTTTGAGTGGAATTTATCAGGTTTGAAGTCAGAGTTTTTATTTGCTTAGACCTGTTGTCTTAACAAGTTTAATGATCGTAATTTGCCCAACTGTTTATCCATAGAGTGAAGGAGAATACTTAGATGCATACTTTTCTGAAGCGCTACGGGAAATACGATCTGCCTTGTCCAAGATTTGATCTTTAATTGCAGTGTCCATTTCGGAAGATGATAACATTTATTACACAAGTACCACCTATAGCTTTTTAGGAGAAATATTCTTTTAAATAAGTCTCCAGCAACGTGCCCCGAGTACTGACATTAAAACGAAGTTAGGCAAGAACAGAATTGTCTTTATAATATCTTTCATACCCTAATAGCTCGATGTCGGGTAAAATTGAAGGTAAAGCCTTGAATTTAAAAACATGATAGTGAAAGGTAAAATAAAGTCCACCAAAAAAAAAAATAAATAAAAATAAAAAATAACAAAAAACAAAAACGAAGAATCGATAAAAACACTGATATCGAGAAACCAAAAGTGCAAAAGAATGATAATCTTCACGGACATGACAATATTTATCGGAGGAGTTAACAGATTCGTTGACTTGGATCTAGGTGGGAATAGAAAAAAAAAAGAATCGCTATGAATGACATCTCGAAAATCTATTTAAAAAATGCATCAAACCACGGTGTAACAATGAGCGTTTGAAAGAGATGGGAGAAATAATCAGGCAGTTCAATGCAAAGTTTAGATTAAGAAATACAGGAGGTATCTATTCCAACTAGATGTAATTAAAAAAAATGGTTAAGTTATTTCGAACTAGATTTGACATAAAAAAATATATAATATTTCTGAGTGGATGCCATTTTCCTAGTTGTCGATTGAGGAAATAGTTTAATTAGGAGATACTGGAATCTTTTAGAGGATATTGTTTTAAAATTCAATATATCGGTTAATCGAAGGCACAAGCGCTGTTGTTGATATTGTTGTAGAAAATGAACCCGAATATCCTAGTTAAAATCCCGAACAATTTCGTTTGCATTTAACATAGCATTATTTCCCTAAAAAATCGTATGAAATTATTTTCGTTCTAACTATGAGTAAATAGTAATTAAGCCTATGACCTTTATTTTTATATGACAACCGTCCTTGAAGAGGTTATATTCTGAATTCAGACAACTTGAAGACCTAGAGATGGATGAGCTCCATTGAGCTATTTGTGCCCAAGATATGAGTAGACATCCTCCAACATCCAATCCAGGTTACGGGATAAATATTATGTCTTGTAGCGATTAATAACAGGCGTCTAACATTCGATTTCCACGATAATTTTCTTTTCTATAATTAACAGTTAGTTTAATAATTCATGAAAGGTACTTGAACATAAGTAAGGTAAATCAAAAATCAAACGGAAGCCACTAAATCTAACAGTGAGTTTTATTGCCAATATGTTATGATAGACTTTATTATCGAATAATTTCTAAAACTGATAATGCAAAGAGAAGAAAGGACTAAAGTACAGATTGATTTTTCACCAACAAAGCATTTTCTTACTAAAAACACTGAATTAAATGTTTATGGCAAATATCTTGCTACGATGGAATAACATTCAACAAAAGAAAACAAGTAAATACAATAAATGATACATGGTCCTAGGAAGATTATGGGGAGTAAGCATCAAAGGAGTGTCAAAGCCATAAATCATCCAGAGAAGCCACAAATATATCATAGCAATTTCTAATCTGATAGAAAAAAACAATCTAAAATAAAAATATATCAATAGATCAGAGATAAACAATATACTTTAGAGTTAATATCAGTTGAACATGTGAAAAGGGAAAAGAAAGAAATATTCAAGTGTAACTTTAAAAATAGATGATATAGGATAAAAACAATATACGTTATAATAATATAATCTCCTCATTTTTCCTTAGTTTTAAGAATAGTTTTCAAAATTTCAAAAAGTATGAAAATGAATACAGTAAAATATCGACTGATATGCATTTTTCTTTTATTGTTCTTTCGGATATATTGAGATATAATGATAAAAATAACAAATCCATGGAATCTCGTGCCAATGATTCATGGACTAATACATGAGAATTAAATGATTGATAGATTTTAATAGGATATTAACACATCTAGCTTTATTTTCGCCCAGAGGTAAGAAAACTGCGTATAATGTACATTTATATGTACATTTTTGTGTTTTCGTATCTTAAGAGTTATTCGCACAGTTAAATCTATTCTGTTTTAGGCAAAATGACGGATGTTTCTAAGTTCAAGAGAAGAGTACAAAGAATTCTTGGAGTTTGCATCCTTTGATCATGACTGGATCCAGCCATAAGGGAATTGCCTACAAGCTGCACTAGGCAATCCAACATTGGAATTTGATATAAAAGAACCATCTTGGAAAGAGATAAAAAGTGATGGAAAAATGCAACAAGGGCTTTTTGGCCGGGCTCAAACAGTATATCCCACAAGATTTTTAAAATACCTTGAACGCCTTCGGAGACTAGGGAAACTAATTTAGAATTGATTTAAAAGCACCATTCCATCATAGCGAAGAAGAACCGACGCCTGTTTTATCCCCAAAGAGAAAACTGTATCTCATAAAAGCCAATTCAGAACAATCTTCCTCCTGAGAGTTGAAGGAAATCTTTTCTCAGAGTTAGCCAAAAGTTAGCCTATTATATGAGAGAGATAGAATATATTAAGGCTGCTAACCAAAAATGCTGTATTCTAGGACGTTCAGGATGTTCATTGTACGCCGTTGTTTACAAACAAATAATCAACGAAGCTGAGCTGGTCAATGGAAACCTCACAATAAAGTGGGTTGATTTAACAAACGCTAATGTATACATTCCACTCAGTTTAATTCAGACACTAATAAACTACAACGTTATCCCACCCTCGACAAAGTCATAATACCGAGCTACTTCAATGATATGAAACAGTTTATGTAAACACCTCATTTTTACAAAAGAGATGCAGGCATTGCAAAAGAAATCGCAACAGGATGCATGATCTCTCTTATTACACTTCACAAAATAATGAACCTTTTACTTGCAGCAGCTGGAATGGAAGCAAAAGGGCCGGGACGTAATTCGGATAAGCAACAACCAGTTATCAAGGGATTTATGGACGATTAGAAAATAACCTCTCAAGTTCATATTCATGTTCGATGGGTTTTGGTAGAACTTGACAGACAAGCCATGTATTTCAGAATGACCTTCAAGCCCTTTAATCAGAGATTCGTGTAATCAGACAGAGAAAAGTAACATATTCAAGCGGCAAATTCAAGTTATTCCATCAAGTAAAGAAAATCCAATCAAATATGTCATTAGCCAGAACACTAAAAAAAAAAAAAAATACAATGATTACCGGGAAAAATTAATGTAGTGGCTAAATAAGATCAACAAATGTGGGTTATCTTATTAATCCAATCTATTGCTTAAATAACGCAGCCTTTTACCGAGGTTAATGTGGCTGATGACAGGATATGACATCCAGCTAACCACGGTGAAGGGTATAATGAGGAAGATGAATAAATACCACGGCAAATGACTGATAATACCACCCAACTTCTCTTCAGTAAGCGTTTTTATAAGTTCTGGTTAATTGCAGCTTCCTCTATTTTTACTGAGGAAAGATTTTAGAATTACCAAGTGTAGGCTCAATGTAATCTTACGGGATTCAAGGTCCAACATTTCAATGAAGACGGAATAACAACTTGGTCTGCGTGGAAATGGACAGATGAAAGTACCATTCTATAAGAAGAGGGTTCACGTAATACAAGTGGCATTTTTGGACTGTCTTGCACTGGTTTATAGAAATATTTTTTCATCAGTAGTCAAAGACAAACCCCAAAGAGAGACGAGCCATGATTCAATCAGGAGTGAGGAATCTGGACGATGTAAAGTGGATATGAAGAGCAGTGAAAAAGGGTACACGGCAATCCAGGACAATTCGAGCACTTGTAAAAAAAGTAATCACTAAGGCCGATCTTTAAAGACTGGAGCTTTTTGAATGTCCTTTCGGCTGATGGCAATTCATGAAAGACTTTCTTCGCCTGTATGCCGTAACAGACGAGGTATGCGGGTTGATCCATTGTATAGGTTGTCTGGTAAAGTAAGAAACCATGCAAATGTTCTTTCGAGATATAATATATCACTGATCAATCTGCTACTGATGACACCATAAAAAGTGTTTTTAACATGAATAGACATTTTAGGGCGAGAACGGAGAAAGAAAAAATCAGGTCAGAGCCAAACTCTTCCAAGACATAATCTTTGTTAAAGAAGGTTTACCGTCTCTGAAAAAATAACAAAGTCTTCTTACATTCGTTAGCCAGTACGATGTGAAGGGGAATCCAGTTTCCACAAACAGGAGTCAGGTTTGGTTATCTTGTAACAGGTAAAGAAAATCATCATAGTGGAATTGACTTTTTAGATCTGCAATGAAGTTGCAGAGAATGAGCAAGAATCAAATTCTGGTTGACGATTGTATGATCAAAAAATGACAAACTCGTTTTTTTGTCAGCGGGCTTACTTGCTGAATATCCCCGTTGTAGAAAGTACGGAACCTGATTGCACAATCTAGGAGTAAGAGATCAAGATAGAAGAAAGGCTGTTAAATGGTAGGAAGATGCCGCTGAAAGGGCTTCCTGTGGCACAAAAAGTAGGTGAACTTAAAAATAGGAGATAGGCAATGATTTGGAGGCCAGGGCCGACACAGCAACAAGAAAATTTTGTGATGTAGGGTCGAAACACTCGGTAAAGATTAGACACCACCTGAAGAAGTATTGTCCTGACAAGCTATTCCCCACAAAAATACTAGTCATAACTACTCTAATTTAACTGACATATGCATGCATATTCATTGATTTTCATATTAAATATTTTATCTATTAGAGTTAATTTGATTACAATTAAATTGTTTCTTGTATTCATATCCCATATATATAAGTAAACGCATTTAAGCATTCATTTTTCCTTAATAATAATAATTTGCTTGCGTACAATTCTCTGATTTCAAGTAAATAATAATAATCATTAATTAAAAATTATACCTTCAAGGAAGCTTTCTTAGTACAAATAAATTACGTAAAAAGGAAATTACTAAATAAGTAACTGATACCAACCAAAAAGTGTGAAAACAGTCAGATACTACTGATGAGATTATCATTCCTCAGAGTAATTCTTCACAATGGGATTTTCTTTGCTAAATGGATATTTTACTCTTTATTTCTTTTTCTTATTCGATAAAGAGTATTAGGGTCATCAGGAGAGAATTGCACCGTTTTGGGGCCTTCTTCTCAAGGATTTATTTGTACACCACCCCCTATTCACCGCATACTAATGGATACATCCCAGAGGCCCTATTATGTTGACTCAGAAATGTAACGGTGAAGTCTGATTTGAAAAAAAAATATCTGCGTCTATCATGAGAATATTGCGTGAATCTCTTTACGCATTCGCGATAAGGTGTTAGTTTAACGATCTTTATTTTGAATTGTTTCACGAGTTATTTCTTTTGTTCCACATCCACATGAAACCATTGTCGATTATTTCTACGAGACTTCTAATATATTTGAGTCTATTACGCTCTTTGATTACGATTTGACCCAGAAACTGGTGCAGGGTGCCTGCTATAAAACATTTTGCTTTCATTTCCACGGGTTTCACGATTACGCTTTTTAAAGATCTTCATATTTTCTGGTTTTATACTCGTGGCTTTGCTCCATCCGACTTTCTCATGGCACTGGAAATTCTACTGAGATGATTTTATGGTTCGCCTTGATAGAAGTACAATATCTGGTCGCAGACCCTTACTTGGTATTGTTTTTGGGTGATTATTATGCCATCCAGATAGGTCAGCAGATACATTCCAATTTCCACATGGTCCAAGAAGGTTTTGACCAGGTGTAGCTTGATGTTAGATTGTTTTCATAGACCCAGCGTTTATTTTGCGCCGCTCTTAAACAAATTTCTTGATTGAAATAGTTGGTTCGGATTTCATATAATTTTTTATAAATCTGACCAACACATTCAATTCTCTTTTTTGCCTCCCGAGGAGCTGAGGACATACTCCAATATTTCTGGTTTGTTATTACATAAGGGACTGGTAGCATCGCTTTCTTTCTTCCATTTAAAAAGAGTGTTTTTAAAAGAAAACTGGTCATACGTAGAGCACATTAGAAAACTCAACCTGACAGGAGCCATCTGCCAGATATTATTCAAAGTAATAAAAGTTTGCAAGGTTTCTTTCCAGTTTGATCATTGGCCTTGTTGCGATTGTTGAACTTCTGTTAAGAATATTTTATGGTCAACCTGGCTGTTTATGTCCTGAATGTCATATCCCGGCTATTTACTAATGCTTTTCTCCCTGTTTGAGTGTGTTCAATGATTTTCACGAAAACTAGTTGACCTTTGGATATCTTTTGGTATACCTGACTTTCCACTTCTTTCCTGTTTTCAATGTATGATTTAATGATTTTATCACTTTATCCTTTGAATAATCCAACATCATTTGGTGTCTAATTTTCCAGGATTTGAATTACACAATAATTGATTTGAATGGCAACTTTAATTTCGCTTGTCTGCTGTACAAAGTAACATCAGAAAAACCTGAGGGTAAACCCAACATGTTTTGGGTATTTTTGTTTATCTTAGCCATCAATGACTAAATTATATTAATAGCAATTTCGTATACAAGTACCGGCCAAAATTACATCGGAATAAATATATGATGGAGGTACCAAACCTTGAAATTTCCTTCGAAATGACTGCGAGTGATCTTATGGAGATCTTCTTCTAATGTTCTAGTTGTTTCTTTCGCTTGATTAATATCTTTCAAGGTTTCAGCATACGTACGTCCCACGCTTTTAACCTGTTCTGATACCATTGGGATTCTTTAACCAACTACCTTAAAAATTATATTTTGATTAACTTTTCCTTTCCGGTTATATGGCATTAAATATTCCAATCAAATGCGAATATTTTTTTGAAAATAACTGGTTGATTCATAGATAGGACCATAGCTTTGGCTAAATGATAACGAAAGAGTATTCCATCTTCCACAGATCTCCGAAACTGGTGCTTAACTATCATTTGCAATTTAGTGTCATACACAGGAAAATTCCTTTTAGAATGGGGTTTGTTCTTACCAGTTTTCTTTGTATACGGTCAGCTTATTTTTATGAAAGTATCAGTTATATTTTCAATGCTGTTTCCAAAAATGCTATGTTATTACTGCTTGTATCACGGTAAACGAACGCTTATCTTCTGTAGTGTCTCCATTTGGCATTGTGACAGACCAGAAACATATTAAATTGCTAAATATATATATAAAAAATGTGTGAGTCAAGTGTTTCGACCTTGTGACATTATTTTTTTCTCAATAAACACTCCGCAAGTAGGTCTGGATTATAAACACGCAATAATGATAATAAGCAAACATTTTATTTCAACAAATATTTTACAAGTATAATATTCTGTTTAATATATATTCTATTGCTTTCTGTGTGTAGACAAATTATATGTGGAAAAGGATGAATGTCTGTGAAGCCTACAATTCGTAAGCAATGTCCTCTGCAGAGGTAAAGTCCCTCCATAAATGGTGTTTGCTGGATATGACACAAAACTTCGTCCAGTAAAGAGACTCAAATTCTGGAGCTCTAAGAAGTGTATATTACCTTTCCTTTGCAATTAATATCGTAAGTAGTAGAACCTGTTAGCTTCCGATCAATGGAACAAATAGATATGATTTCAAATTAATAGTATTGGATAGGAATTCATTAATCTTCTAAACACATATCTGTATAAGATTTTGATAGTCGATAACATAAAACAGTGCAAACAATTTATTATCATTATTGACAGAGATAGAAGTGTTATTAAAAGATTGTTGCGATGCAACATAGAAAATTTAAAAAATAGCTATTATTATGATCCAAATTTCCAGAATAATTGAAATTAGAAATTAACAAAGTTAAAAGGGCTTGATATGAAATCAAAAACTAAACAAAAAACGGGTTAAATTGTAAAAGATGCTACAATAGAGTGGAATGAATTCTGTCTCTTCCTCGGGAGAGTGAAAAGAACACATTAAAAAACCTTTTGACGGTCAATTCAACCGTTGGTTATTTTTATCAAGTATGCTACTGATTCTAAATACGATTAACTTTTTTATCTATATAATTATTATTTGAAGGGAATTTAGATTCTGTAGCGTTCATCGCCAAGTATTTTAGTTTGCTAAGACCGTATTTTTTAATCCATAGTCTGATATTAGACTTAACCGGAAACAATTAAAATATAATTTAATATAAATTGGTGTTTTTTGTGAATACCGATTTAATCTTTTTTTGAGAAGTTTGCCCTTGAAAACTTCTAAAGATTTTCGAGTTAGGATTTGATTTTTCATTCGTGCTATCATCCATATAAGTCAGTTTCTTTTTTACACGTCTATAAACATTAATCCCAAGGCACACGACTGGATGAAAACAAGAAGATATTTCAGAATCCATGTACCTTTATTCTCTTTATCTCGGTTGAAGAAAAAAGCTATACTTGTTTCGTAATGTAGACAATATAATATAACCTTGTTAATTGGATGTCTTCTTAACTAAAAAGCGGCCTTTAATGAAAAACAAAATTATGAAAATATTCTCAGATGAAAACTACATATCTCATTTAATTCTTAACTTAGTTTGCTGCATATCACTGAAGATGCTCAGATAATTAATCGTCTGGAGGTTTGCAAGGAAAACGAAAAATACAAATCAAACGAGGGTACTGAGAAAAAGAAATAATAATTCACGGAATGTTAAAATAAAAAAAATTAAATTAGGGAATTAGCAATTCAGTTGATATAAATGGGAAAAGATTTATTTTCTAGTCTTGACCAGAGAAATCAATAGGTTATTTAATGAAAAACAGTGGTGTTATCACTTTATTACTGATTGTATTGAATAGCAAATTACAGTTGTCATCATTATAAATTCCTTTGCTATAATTCTTATTAAGATGTATAATTATAATTCTGAAAATTAATTGCAACTGTATCTGCAATTCCATTAACAAGGAATTACCATCTAAAATATAGCAAACGTTTGCATTGTGAATTCAAACATCATTATCGTCACTTCAGATTCCTTACTTGGAATCCATATGAGCGTGAGGATTTCAATCAGCACATATAACCGGTTTCCGCAATGACAATAAGCTTAATAATTAAATGAATCTTTCTTCTGAATACAGTCAACATTAGAGATGAGTAATCAGAATTTGGACAATCAGAATTTGGAGAAACTAGAACCGCATTCGCACATTATATAGGGATAGAAGAATTATGGCTCTTCAAAATTATGGCGGGCTTAGATTTTGCTTATTGTATCCCATGAAAAGATGTATGACCCTACGCCAGCTAAAAGAGGTGTGCTGGTAGGAAACTAAACTGCATCTGATGAGGAAGCTCATCTGAAAATCTGTGGAGTGTGGCGTGCTATTCCTAGCCTGGTTCACTCTTACCCAGAGTGGGAGTAGCTGTTAGGGTTGCATCTATGGTCCAGGTACTTCTGTCTAAAAATTATTTGACACCAAGTAAGTAAATGTAAAGTTGGCCACTGTAGTCGAGGGTGAGCCGAAGATTCCTTTTCAAAAGCTACTACAACAAGGTGTAGGAAAGGGCACTACTCCTTTCTTCGGATTACTCCAGTTTATCCTTGATACGAACCTTATAATGCTAAGTGTTCAGCTAGGCGATATCAAGTACCATATTTTTTAGTCTTTAGTCTGACTCGACCTGGGATTGAACCCCGGTCTCCCAGGCCATTGGTAAACACTCGAGCCTATGGGCCAATAAAAGGTTAGAGTGCTCGCCAAAGGTCTGAGAGACCGGGGTTCAATCCCAGGTCGAGTCAGACTCGAACAAATGGTATTTGATCGGGTCTTAGCACTCGGCATTGTAAGGTAAGGATCAAGAGTAAAGTGAAGCAAGCCTGGGAATGAAGAAGCGCTCTCTCCTACACCTCACTGTAGTAGCTATTGAAAAGGTAGCCTTCGGGTCTCTCTCGACTATGGTTGTCAACTCCTGATACTATGTAACAGTGTGAAAGTCATTTGTATTAAGAATAGTTACTTGAAAATATAAATGATTATTATTGTCAATTATTCGAAACCGTATAGGGGTTTGCAAACAAAATATCATTAAATATATATTGGGGTTGAACACATATTATCAGAATTAGAAAGGGATACTTGTAGACACACATCTGTTGGAACATTATTTGAGATTCATATAATTCTGTACAAAATACCTCAACACATAAAAGTTTACTATAAATGTACAATGCACTTTATTCCATAACAAGTAAATTTAAAGTAAAACCTAGACGACTTTTAATCCCATTAAGTTGAATCAAGCAATGAATAAACAAAAGTACGATCAAAATACAAAGCTATTTTGAGTAAAACTGGACTTAACCGAATGAAAACACACAGATTTCGGTGAATTTATGCATTTATAAAACATACTGCTACTGGAAGAACTTTTTTTCAAACAAAAGATATAAAGCACTCCTGTAAGTTTATCATTCACGCCGATAAGAAAAACGCCTTCTCCAAATCCACTTACACACAAGACTAAAGATTTATGAATAGTATGAATATTCAACCTAATATAGCGAGAATTTTTAAGGCTGAGAAGTGCAAACCAAGCAAAATTTACAGTGGAATGCGTGATGTATACGGAGAATCAGATCTGAGTGAAAAAATGTTTACAAATGAGTTAACTATCAATTCGAAGACAGAGTTAAAAAGACAGTCACGCGGAGTGAAAACACACTGACTCTATAGCAAAGAAAGAAGTCAGTGGGCAGCAGTCAGTTAAAAGGTCATGCTGACAGTTTCTTTGACATGATAGCACCCTCACTATTGATATTCTTGCAAATGATGGAACTCTAAAATTCGGTTTCTATTTCCAAGCCTTAAAAAAGTTACTGCTTTATTTAAATTTTATCATATATATATATATATATATATATATCATCATCATCATCATATCGTGCTGGTAGCACGGATATCCCTGACCCTCTCTCGCCACTCCTCCCTATCGTTCATCGCCCTAGGTAGGTCTTCAGGACAACATCCTGTATCCTCACATAGCTGCTGAATGTACGTTCGAGCTGGTCGTCCTGCTTTTGCGCGGCCATGTGTGGGGATCCATAAGAGTACATCTGTTATGAGTTCATCTCTGCTTCTCCAGCATGTCCTGCATGTCTGGTTCGTCTAACTTGAATAGTTTTCGTGATAGGGGGCAGGTGGCCGTACAGTTGGTGTCTTGTGTGGTGTTGCTGCCAGGACTTGTTCAGGATTGCACGCAGCATTCTTGCGTAATTGCCATGTAGTTTCTTCTCCAGGCGTTTTGTTAGCGTCCATGTAGTGCATCCATATAGCAGTATCGATGTGACCGCTGCCTGGAAGAAACTGCGTTTCATTTTATTGGGTAGGTCTGATTTCCATATAATCGATAGCCTATTGATAGCTGTCCCTGCTTTCGTTAACCTCGTTTCGATGTCTTTTTCGGTTGATTCGACACTGCTTCCTAGGTACGTGAATTTGTCTACTAGTTTAAGTGGGGTTCCTTCTAGAGTGGAGATGTCCCCCGTTTGGTTATAGCACATATATTCCGTTTTGTGTGCATTAACAAAGAGGCCTATGCTTGCTGCTGCTCGTTCCAAACTATGCAGAAGAGTTTCGGCTTGGTCAGGTGTATTTGCCAGTATCGCTATGTCATCGGCGTAGTCGGCGTCGGTAATTGTTGTTGCGGGGTATCTTCTGCTTCTTTTCTTCGTCAGTTCGAAGCCATTCTCTTTGATTTTGTCAATCGATGTTCTAAGTACGTAGTCTAGACAAATGATAAAGAGGTACCGGGCCAGCGTGTCCCCTTGTAGTACTCCTGCTACAATGTCAAAGTATTCTGTGTCTCCATCGGGTGATCGTACTTTTACTTTAGTGTTTCTATAGAGAATCGTTATTGCCGCTACGGTTTCTTTAGGTATGCCGTACGCTAGTAGGATTTGTTCCATCTTTCCTCTGTGAATGGAGTCGAAAGCCTTGGTAAAGTCGACAAATATTAATGTCACTTGTAGGTTCTTTGCCCGTACACCTTCAAGGATTATATATATAAAGAGAGAGAGAGAGAGAGAGAGAGAGAGAGAGAGAGAGAGAGAGTGAGAGGAAGAGAGTGACTGAGAGAGAGGAATAGTGTGAGAAAAATAATACATATATATATATATATGTATATATATATTGTATTTGAGGGATCTTACGAAGCACATTTTCGAAAAAATTCTAATAGAAATCATCCAGTGCCTCATAAATCAAGAGTTGTTTTTGTCTTACTAAATAGTGAAGTTCCTCTGATGAATTGATCCTTAAATCAATACGTAACCATATCTATGAATGTAATCAAGGTGATGCTCGCTTCAAAAGGAACAACATCAACTCTTATTTAAGGTAAAAATGTATATTAATAGTACATACAGGTTCTTCATATAAAGTAACCCCCGTCAGTAAGAAAATCAAATGAGAACTATTGACTATGAATGTATCTAAACAGCACTGTCTTGATTCGAAATAGGGTAATCTAATAAGGATCTAAATTCCTATGAAATTTTTAAAAAACCCAGATATTTAACGGTTACGAATATCAAGCGAAAACATGCCACATGACACTTGTTTTTGAATCCTGTTAATTTATTTATTTTTTTAAATATCTGCCCAGTGTATTTTATACGCCAGTGAGTCTTTTGAGCCATCAAATATGGTACATATAAACAAAGCTTTTTTTTAGAAAAACAAAGTGTTCACTCTCATCATTCCCAATTAATAACAAATTGTAACGTCGTTAAAAATTGTTTGGTAAAAGTATTCATTGCACACTATACTTTATTGCTTTGATATGAATGTATGTAAAAATATGGAATTTTATATATAGTATCTAGTATTAACAATTAAAAGGAACTTTGAATTTAACTTAAATTTCATTTATATGCAATTAAGATCAGGCGCCTGCTCTTTTGCCAATCAATATTCTAAGACTTTTTGATCATGAGTATGTACTTTAAAAATATAACTTATTTACTTAATATTGATGTTTAATTTTGGAACAGTCGAAATTATGCCCATTTTCAAAGCCTTGTTATCAATAATTTAATCAAATTCACTTTACCCCTTGTTATTGTGTTTTGTTGTTATCCCATGCTGAAGCAATCATTAAGTTTCAGTGGACAATAGAGGTTACATGGAGTCTATTATCTCCCCAAGTGTGACAAGTGACATTTGATTTAATTAATTATACTTACTTTGAACTAAACTATTTGATGTTGTGTAAACAGTTTGAAATCTTTTCAGTAACCTGATGGAAATGATTGTTTCTACAACAAGCGGTCATATGGCAAAAACTGACCTTGATTTAAGTTACATCCGTGACAAACGCTTAATAAAAATTATGGCTTATCAAAATACTTTCCAACCAAACAGAAACTCATTTAGAAGTTTCTGAGGAAGGTGTTTCACCAGTCAGGCATAAAGATATGTGTAGCACTATAATGAGCATATATATATATATATATATATATATATATATATATGGATGTGTGTGGGCCTCTGTGTGTGTTCGTGGATGGTTGACCAAAGAAGGTATCTTATCTTTCGCTTTTTTTACTGTGTCTGATTTTCTAGAGGGATCCCTTTGTCTATTTTGTCAAGAAGACCACACAACGATCAGTGCCCGCGTGAAATTGTGAGGCCGGAAGAAAGGACGAAGGATGATGGAAGTTAGGAGTGAGACACCGAAGTAGAGGGTCAGTCATTCAAGCCCTGGATGTGAGTCCGGTTGGTCAAAAATAGTGAAGTCAGAAACAGGAGGTTAAGCGGGGAAGTCCATGATCACTGGTGAGTCAGCATCTTTGGTACCTGTGTAGGATTTTCGCCAAGTTCTTGCGTTAGCCATAAATACGCACAGAAGGCCAAAAAAGGATGTCCCCGTGGTGTAATGGTTAAATCGATGGAATGCAGAATCGTTGTAAGCGAGTTCGTATTCCAGTGGCGCTATTATGTTCACTTTCGGGCAAATACCCTTGGAAAAGGTATGACCCTCCTTATCATTCTAGCTATGGGTTAAATAGTACCACTACTGATCTTCTTGGAGAATAGCTTGGGCATTAAATAACCTACAAAGGTTGATATGCCATTAAACAAAGAAACCAACCAAAGCAGAATGCCAAAAAGTGTCAAACTTCTTACGTTTTAATGTTCTGAATTCGTGCTTTGTGTTTTTCTTCTTTCCACCTCCTGTTTTTTGTTTGTTATTTCATTTTTTTTCTTCTTTTTTTGTACAGCTTCTGAAATGCCCACTCAGCCGGGTGTGAGAATAAATAACGGGGCCCACGCCACTAGCCAATCAAATAAACCTGCCGTGTGTATTATTTTTTATGTTCTTTATTATTGCTTAGTCAGAGTAAACTAATATTTCTAAATGGTAATTATTTCCATGTTGATATGAGGGATTTAAATATATGAATGAAAAAGTACGGTGTTGAAAAGATTAAGGACTTGATCTGCTCAGATTTATTCTTAATTAGAGATGTATTGACATTTGTTTATTTTATTACTTTGTGCCTACATAGACTGTTCAGAAAGAAATTTGAATCAAAAATATATGTTGAATACCTAAAGTGACAATGAACAGGAAATACAGGCTGTTCAATAGTCGATCCTAGTAGTTATTTAGTTTTGTTTCTGTTAACTTGAAAAATATTTCCAGTCAGCAGAAACATTTAATCTTCATTGAGGGTTTAAAAAAAGGGTTGTGATGAAAACTTTAAGTAAAATAACATGTTATATAAAATGGTTCAATGGCCTGTGAGGGAAGTATAAAAATGTGAACGTAAAATGAAAGCAGAAATCAATAAAAAAAATAACATTTTCTGAACACGAAAACTCTCTCTCTCTCTCTCTCTCTCTCTCTCTCTCTCTCTCTCTCTATCTATATATCTATATATCTATCTATCTAGAGAGGTTTCCGTGGTGTAATGGTTAGCGTCGCAGGATATGGACACGGTGACACGAGTTCAAATCCTGGACCTGACTGATTGCATTTCACATAGCACTAATACTCTTGGGAAAGGTATGAATCCAAAATATTCTCCCTCCAGCTATGGGTAAATAGTAGGGCAGACTAGGTTTTTCAGCCTTGGTTAGGCAACTAGTCTAGGAGAAGGAAAACTCTGAATTCAAACCTGTTAAACTCTGCTTAAAAAAGGTGACCTTGTGTCATATCCTGCCCGAGCAGAGGGGTTGGTAAATATGATCTATCTATCTATCTATCTATCTATCTATCTATCTATCTATCTATCTATCTATCTATCTCCCCCCATATCCCTCTCTCTCGATATATATAGCAATAATTGAAAAAGGCGAGTGCTTATTTCGTATCTATAAGATGCGTTTGAAATAATATAAACAGATTTTCGCTCTTATTTGTCTACTAATTAAAATGCAATTTGACCATAGAAACAGAACTGTCGGACGGAGAAGTAGAATATGTCGTCTGTGCCTCTGCTGAGGAATAAGATCAACGAGACCACCTGATGGTCGAGGAGGAGACCCGTAATTCTTCAGGACGAGACCCTCGTGGCTTATCAATCCTTGACACGGCAACTAAACTGGTCACGTGACTTGCAACATTCTACTTTGGCACTTGTTAGGCTAAATGTGTAGTCAGAGTGGACCGATTTGATCAATCGACTGTTCATGTCAAGCTCTATAAGCTTTATGTTTTTAAAACCGTATTTTTCCAATAGATCAAATATGTCCCGGCCCTATTTTATCTTAAAAATGACAGAAGGCAATAGCAGAGAATCAACTGTACATTGATCGAATTATTTAAAATATTTCTGAACTGTAAAAAATATGACTGATATCACGTGGAATTATTCGAGCCCGATAACAATAATTGGAATTGTTTAATTGTCTACAAAATCTGATCGAAATTAAGCGAAATTATTTTGGGGGGCAATACTTGAAATTATTTGTCTGCAAACGCATTAAATTTAAGTAATTTGAAAATAAAGGGCTTCTAAACAATTTGCTTAGAAATTATTTATATATATATATATAAGAGATGTAGCAAAAAATACCCACAATAGTTGTAAAATGCTACCTAACCGAATCATGACATCTGAAAAAAAAAGGAATTTTTTTTCATTAATCTACTAGAAAAAATGTTAGGACTATGAATAAAATGTCTCAGTTGTTTATCAACAATTTTTTCGAGACTAATAATGGATGAAAACTGATGTATCTTCGACTTTATCAGAACAAAAATGATGTAAACAATATTTCACTGTTTTTTTTTTTCTTTTATGTTTGATCATTCGAAGAGTGCTACTAACAAAAAGTAATTCATTGTTAACTGGAGAATGGTTAGATGACGAATGACTCAGTCAGTATTACCAGTATCCTCCTTGGTGTTCCGGGTAGTTAATCCTTATTTAAACTTACCAAAAGCCAATGAGCCCTCATCGTATAATAATCGGATTCACTATGAAGTGCCTAAACTGGTGTTATATACACGGAAAAATAATCTGACGTTTCACCCGTTCCAACGCTCTGGTAAATTGTCAATCTATATGAACGACACTGATATAAGACAGAAAACATGCTTCAAGAAGAAGCATACACTTTCATATGACTTGTGGCTCTATTAACCTCCAATAAATATATTTATACATATTTACGACTCCTTTAATAATGTTAGTGTGTGCGATTGATTCACTGTATCGTGAATCCTCAAATAATCATTTCTGATGCAGGTATTGCCTGATATTATGAGATTGTTAATGTAAGGTTAAATGGGAGGTGGTTGCTAAAGAGATAAAAATAATTCAGAAAAAGTTGCATTCATGTAAATCTCGATAAGAAGTATGTACTTGACAAACTGAAAAGGTATGACTCAGTAGGAATCTGAATGAATCACAATCTCAATCCTGTTTTGACAGCTGTGTGAAGTAGGGGCTTTACTATTCATTTGTCCTCAGAATGTCCAAAGATAAGCATTAAAAGCTCAATAGTTGCATCCCTACAACTTTTATATATTTACCTCTGCCAAAATTATTGAATTAGTATTATTAGAAGGTGATCACTTTTTCTTATTAGCAGTACAAAAATTAAAATCTGTTGAATCGTGAAACGTTTATCTTTAATAGCTGAACAATTTGACATCTAAAAATACTCCTTAAACATATTAGATCCAATGATTTATAGCAATAGTTTAATTTATAATAAATACTGAATCATACCAATCTCTTGTAGAAAACTAAATACTTAATAAAAGTCTCTTAGAAAACAATGAATTTTATCTTATATGTACAAAAGGTGATCACAAATATCTAATTAGTCATGTCAGGGTTAAGGATCTGCCCGAGAAAAAAAAAAATTGGTATACCTATTTGTTTAATCATTAAAAAAGATTATAGGCGGAGTGTCACAAAACTCTAGCTTTCCCCAATACATATCATACCTTTAGAAAAGAATGCACGTAAGAAAGAAGGTTTAAGGTGTAAACTAACATGCAGGAAAATTGTGTCGCAGTTAATCTATGTAATAGTAAATCCGTGAATATCCACTTTGTGCCGGAAACTTAAAAGCCACATCGTATAATAATCGGATATAGAATTTACTGGTGTTTTATTAAATGATGTCATGATATATAAATAGATGGATTCGGTGTGGAATATAATGTTAGAAAATGGAGTTTCTTTTCTGTTATTAACATTTATAAGTGAATCAGTTCTATTCATTGTGTTATTTTGTCAAGATTTTATGGCATATCAATTTTTGTAAGTTATTTAATACCAAATCCATTTTTATGCAAATGTAGAGTTCTATTTCAAACAATTCTGTTTAGTGTAGGTACAGTTTAATTATCAAAACTTTTCTATTTCAGGTGATTAAGTTTAGTCAAACAGTTCTAAATAGAAAAAAGATCATTTCGCAGAAGTACGCAGTTTACATGTCAAGACAGTACTATTTCAAGCAGTTGAGTTTAGCATATGTACGCAGTTTAAATATCAAAATAGTTCTATTTTAAGTAATTCAGTTTAGCACAAGTATGCATTTTAGCTCTATTTGACCCCAAAATAGTACCCTATGAGTTGCTACCACACCGGGCAAGAGTGAACCTACGAGCGATGACAATAAAGAGGTGTTCCCATTGCCTAAAGCTCCTGCATTACTGGAACCTCACCATCTGATTGTTCAGAGTCATATCCAGGAAATTCGTTGGTGTGGTCTTACTCATTTTCAGCGATGCAGTCGGCGTAATCTACAGGCCAAGCTTACTGGGCAACCAATTTATTGAGATGACAAATATATAATCTCAATCTGATATGTATGATAGACGATATTTTGAATATTGTTGGGTATGAAAGATGATATACTGGACATTAAAATTTTAAATTATATATATATATATATATATATATTCCTTACCCTACCGCTAAAGCTGGATGTGGCATTAGGTCAATTTTTAAGAAAAGTTTAACAAGATTTTTATTCACATTTTTCCTTCTTCTTAACTGGCTGTCAAACCAAGAGTGAAGAGTCAGTCCTGCCCTATTATTTTCTTTATGTGAAAAAGTAAAAAGCCTCATCCAGGTTATGACTTTGGATCTACGTTCTATTTCCCACAACGGTACCCTTTACTGCACGAGAACCTGCTTATATATATATATATATATATGTAAGTATGCACCAGGAAAATGAGTATGATATCGTTATATCTACTGTTAATGACTTTTTAAACAATTATATTTAAACATTGCAGCACCATTAGAAGAAGTGCATGGTCAGCGAAAGGAAATCGTAAAAATGTAAAGCTTATTTGGTCACAATACATGATTGTATTTTTGTCAGCTATGAACTCTTTAGGCACCCCTCGTTGATATACCTTAATTAATTGACAGTTTTGAACATAAGTAATTCTATTCAACTCGTATTCTTTTTTCCAAATACGATGCCTTTGGAAGGTTTTATTGACAGGTATATTTTTCAAATTTAATATATATTCATTTTCAATTCATATATTTCTTATTGTAATGATTTGAGTAAAAACTACATACATACATGCATACATCTATGAATTAATACATATATGACACTTTCAGTTAACTGTTAGATTTGTAAATTGCATGATTTTCAATAGATTTATCAGTCGTCGATGTTTGTCCAGGCTGAGTCACTTGAAATCAATAAACGTTTTCTAAGTTACTTGTTGTTGTGCTATAATGGCAGTTAATGTGATTTGTAATTATTGGCATCGTTTTTGGACTATTGTTTAAATCATATAAGGTAATATGTCCTTCTGGGTGATTTTGAATTTCGACCAATGCTATAAAAATTTTCCTTGAGAATAAGGAAAAAAACTAATACCTTCTAAAATAAATAGATTAATAAAAAAAATTATGGATTTCGTACATGAATACAATATATAAAATGCTTAAATTACAGAGAAATTATGCAGCCTGGATATAGGGAAGAAATATGACATTGAAAGCTGCACTTGGCTAATAATGAAAAGCGGGAAACGACACATGGAAAAAATGGAACTACTAAATCAAAAAAAAAAAAAAAAGAAAATTCGAAGAAAAGGAAACATAGAAATACTAGGGGAAATTGGAAGCTGGCACCATAAAACAAGTGGGAATGAAAGAAAAAAAAATTAGAAATTATATCTCAGGAGAACGAGGAAACTGCTCGAACTAAACCGAATAGCAGGAACCTAATAAAAGGGATAGATAATTGGATTGTCCCCATCGTAAGATGCACGGACCATTCTTGAAGTGGACCCGAGAAGAACTTAAACAAATGGACCAGAGAACAAGAAAACTAATGACCATGCATAAGTTCTTACATCCAAGTGTTAATGTTAAAAGATTATATGTGTCAAGAAAAGACGGAGGTAGACAACTTGCCATCATCGATGATAGGTTTGAAGCACCAATACAACGACAAGAGGACAACATAGAAAAGTGTAGAGGAAGTCTGATTACAGACACTAGAAACAATATCGACAACACGAGGATCAAGAGAACGGAATTAACCAGAAAACAAAAATCGGAAGAAAAACAACTCTACGGACGTTTTAAGCTACTAACAAGCGACTTATCTACGAAAAACATGGACGTGACTAAAAAAAAAAAAAAAAAAAAAAAAAAAACTTAAATGAGAAAATGACCCTCTTTTAATTGCATCTAAAAACAACACCATAAGTAGGAATCGCATTAAAGAAATTATAGATTGGACGCAACAAAACTGTGGATTATGTTCCGTGGTGATAGAGACGAAACCATCAATCACATAATAAACGAATGCAGCAAATTAGCACAGAAAGAGTATAATACTAGACACGACTGGGTGGGTAAGGTGATCAACTGGAATTTATAAAGAAATTGAAATTTGATCACACGAACAAATGGTAAATGTAGAATCCAGAATATATCTTAAAAATTAGAGGCACAAACTCCTCAGGACTTTGAGATACAAATTTATCATTTAATCTCAACCCGACGACCAGACCTAGTATTAATCAACAAAAAAGAGAGCTTGCTGAACCGTGAATTTTACTGTCTCGCTTGACCAGCGAGAAAAGTTGAAAGAAAATGAACAGAAAGATAAATACTAGACCTCGCTTGGGAATCGAAAAAAAACTGTGGAACATGAAAGTGGAGGTAATACTAATTGTAATTGGTGCTCTTTTTAGAGCCACCTATGGTTTTTGGTATAAGTACAGGGAAATAGATGGACAAGTGAAGAACATTAAGACAACAGTATTGTTGGGATCGGCCAGAATACTGAGAAGAGTCCTGGACATATAAGGAAACTTGATGTCACTTAAACTCAAGAGAAAAAACCTCGGCTTACACGAGTTTGAAAAACTCTCTAAGGAATAATAATAATAATAATAATAATAATAATAATAATAATAATGACCAAAGGAAAGACTACCTTGATCCAAAAGGACTCAAGCAAATGAATCGCTCCAAACAACTACAGACCGTTAACCTGCCTACCGATGATGTGGAAAATATTAACAGCACATATAAGGGAAGATATTTACAACTCTCTAACAAGCCGTAGGTTTTTCCCTGAGGTGCAGAAAGAATGCTGCAAAGGATTCAGAGGCACATCATAGTTATTTTACATAGATCGTCACATCCTAAATGAGAAAGGGACCTGACGTAAAAGATTTAGCTATGGCCTGGATTGACTACAAAAAAGCATATGATATAGTTCCGCCAAGCTGGATAATAAACTGCCACAAAATGTACAGAATATCACATGATGTCATAAACTTTATCGAGAAAACCATGAAAACCTGGAGAGTTGAATTGACAGCAGGAGGAAGAATCTTAGCTAAAACAAAGATCCAAAGAGATGTATTTCAAAGGGATGCACGATCACAGTTATTATTCATAATTGTCATGATGTCACTCAACCATATAATCAGAGAATGCACAGCCAGATACAAACATAGATCACAAAAAAGATCAATCACCTAATGTACATGGATGACATCAAAATAATTGCAAAAAATGAAAAAAAAAGGAAACTCTAATCCACGTAGTTAGAATATATAGCCGGGACATTAGAATAGAATATGGTATTGAGAAATTGGTCATGCTTGTAATGAAAGGTGGCAAACTACATATGACTAACGGAATGGAACTACCTAGTCAAGTCAAGATTAGAACTCTCGGAGAAAAGGAAACATACAAATACTTGGTAATCTTGGAAGCTGACACCATTAAACAAGTGGAGATGAAAGGCAAAATTAAGAAAGAATATCTCAGGAGAACTAGAAAGCTATTTGAGATAAAACTATCAAGCAGAAACCTTAACAAAAGAATACATACTTGGGCCGTACTCCTCGTTACATATTTTGGACCAGAAAAGAACTTAAGCAAATGGACCAAAGAACGAGGGAACTAATGACCATGCATGAGGCTCAACATCCCAGACATGTCGTTAACATACTATATGTATCATGGAATGGGGAGAGGAAGAGGACTTGCCAGCATTGAAGACAGTGTTGACGCATCTTAACAACGACTCGAGGACTACATAGAAAAACACGAAGGAGGAATGATTATAACCATCAAAAAGGATACTGACAACACAATGACACAATAACTAGGAAACAAAAATGGGAAGAAAAAGAACTCTATGAGCGTTTTAAACGACTTATTAACAACATCTCGTACGAGAAAACCTGGACGTGGTTAAGAAAAGGAAATTTTAAAAGCTTAAAATAATCTTTCTTAATAGCTGCAGAAAACAACGCCACAACAACCAATCAAATGAAAGGGAGAATAGATAAGACACAACGAAATAGCAAATGTAGGTAATGTGGTGATAGAGACGAAACCACCAATCACATAATAAGCGAATGCATCAAATTAGCACTGAAGGAGTATAAGAGTAGGCACGACTGGTGATCCACTGAGAGATGTGCAAGAAATTAAATTTGACTATAGCAACAAATGATATATGTACAACCCTGCAGCTGTCCTGGATAATGACACGCACAAACTCCTATGGGACTTTGACATACAAATGAATTCCCTAATCTCGGCCTGAAGACCAGACCTTATAGTAATCGACAAAAAACACAGAACTTGCATAATTGTGGTATTTGCTGTACTGGCTGGCCATAGAACTAAACTGAAAGAAAGTGAAAAGAAGGATAAGTATCTCGACCTTCCCAGAGAATTGAAAAAGAAAACTATGGAACATCAAGGTGACGATTATACTAATCGTTATTGGTGTATTCGGTACTGTAACTAAAGGATTCTCAAAGGGAGTGGAGGACTTGGAGACCATCCAAACTAAAACATCGTTGAGAATGGCTAGAATACTGAGGACAGACCTGGAGACTTGAGGAGGCTTGCTCTCATTCAAACTCCAGCGAAAGACCATCAGCAAACGTTGATGTGAAAAACTTTCAAATAATAATAATAATAATCTTTGAAGAATCTCGAGAAAAATACTAACTTTTTATTGTCTCAGGTTAGTCATTTTATTTTAATAATATAAAATTTACATGTGATTATATGTTACGCAACTTTCAATTCACCCGCTTTATTCTACGTAACATTTCAAAAGGCAGACTGGAAAATTAGCATTTATCACGACGCAAACCTTCAACGGAACTGTCATTTTGAAGTTCTTTTTCATATCAATCATAAAACAACCCACAGATTTGTCTTATTCATATCACCACTGCTTTGTTTATATCAATTTCATTTTAATACGATAAGTATCATTATAATTATATTCATTACTAGAGAGTCTCAAGAACAGATAATAAAACTGTTTCAATTTTTACACGATAAAAATGCAACAAAAAAATCAAGATGATAGTGACATTTTGTACGGTTGGCTTTAATAGATTATGGCTTGGAAGATTGAATAAATTTTCACATTGTTATCATATCAAACTGATATAAAAAATTTATCACTCATGACCAACAAATAATAGACTTATACAACGAATAAGATCAAGTAATACGAAAAGTTGTAAAAATACACACGATTACGGTCTTTTTCTTGATTCATTGACCCAACATTTTATAATAAGCAGGATGTGACCCAAAGTCAATTGTACTCTGGTTAAAATTAGGTTTTCCTACAAGACTCGACCATCCTAAATAGTCCAGGTTTCCCTTCTAGTTATCAATAGCCGTGGTAAAAAGCGATAAATTCGCACTTTCTCCGATCGAATTACTTCGACGTAAAAGACAGTTTTATCCAAGATATGAACTCGGGACGCAAATTACATTTCCTATTCAGATTACAGTTACGCTACATTTCTTTTTGTGAAACCGATAGTAAACTTGTCCCTGGGGATATGTACTCTGGTAATTTTGATTCCCACTGGATACTTTCATTTGGTGCTTTCTTTCAAATTAAATCTACAGTTTTATCACATGGTACTATTTACCAACCCCTCCGCTCGGGCAGGATATGACACAAGGTCGATTTTTAAGCGGAGTTTAACAGGTTTGAATTCAGAGTTTTCCTTCTCCTAGACTAGTTGCCTCACCAAGGCTGAAGAACCTAGTCCGTCCTACTATTTACCCATAGCTGGAGGGAGAATAAGGGGGTTCATACCTTTCCCAAGGGTATTTGCCCGAAAGTGAACGTAATAGCGCGACTGTAGTACGAACTCGCGTACTACGATTCCGCAGTTCATCGCTTTAACCATTACACCACGAGGACACCCAAATCACATGGTTAGTGCGCAAAACCTGCTGACCATTAATGCAAGGCAATTTTGATAGACACCCAATGTCCTAAATTTGTGGTCTGAGACTTTGCTTTTGTAGATCTCACTTATTGTTTCTTGATGGACGAACTTTTGTGTATTTTTTACTGGTGCTTCAGGTCGTGGTTAAAGAGGTATTAACAATCTCATTTTCAAATTCTTTGAATTTCACTTCAAAATTCTCTGAAAATAGAAAAATGCCAGGGACATTTAGTGCGTTCTTTCATTCTTGAATATTAATATGATTGTTGGATCAATATCATTAAATTTTCTGATTATATTTCGTACTTAAATCCTATATGGGTATAGTAATATAGCATCATATATGCGTCGATAATATTGTAAATTTACAAGTGAGATCTGGTATCAGCCATATTTTCAAATTCCATTAAGAAGTATACTAAAAAAGCTGCTTAAAAGGGAGACGTCGGGTAGACTAAAAAAAATTAAACAACTGAAAATACTACAACCATTCATTCGTTTATTGAACTGAGAAATATCGAAAAATATCAGGGATTAGCACACAACGACATGATTTATAGGAATGCTTTGATACAGCATATGATTAATGAAGTATTCTAAACAATTCAAAATACCCCTTAAATAGCACAAGGAAATAGAAAAAAACCTACGAATATTGAATTCATACACTCAGCAATAACTTTGGAATTAAAACCAAAAGTTCGGAGGATTGTACATAAGTTTATGAAGATTTGCTCTCACTTGATACACTCTGTAATCTGTCGGATGCAATTAAAAGTATATCTGCCAAAAATTATATGAATGATACTATAATTAAGAAGCATATAATATTTATAAAACTTGAGAATGAATGACTATTAAAGTTGCATTCCAAAAATAATTGACGTAAAAGCGAAGAACACTTTTAAGCGTAGAAATGCACTTTCTAAAAATATAAAACTGAAAACGAAAGTTTATTTATCATCATCTATTGCTAACATGTTTAACATCACGTTGAGACTCTTTCATTATTTCCTTAAATGCATCTTAAAATGAGGTTTATGAATAAGTTATTAACTGTCTGAAAAATCTTTTGATCTTTATATTGATGAGATTGGTGAAAAAATCTAAATAGCAATATCGTACTGAAAAATTAGCTTATGTACAGTCTAACAATGACTTTACTTCTGTCAGTTTGAATATAGCAGCTGCTTATTTGCTAAACACAAACGCTTCCCTTAAAAACGATCGTAGAGTTTCCTCTGATATATTTAACAGTGACATTACAAAATGTATGATGAAAAAATGTTTTTTTCAGAATGGTGATGCAATATTTACAACAGAGTTCCATACGCTTCTTAATTATTTTAGTTTTGTTGATATATAAGAAAATATAGCAATTTTTATCAACTGAACAAAAGAAAGAAACAAAAGAAAAGAAAGGAATTGTAAATTATTATTTGTAGAAAATGAACACCAGAGAATTGGTCTTCCAATAAAAACAAAATTTAAAGAAATAGGATATCTTTAATTAAAATATGAAAATTATGTTAGGCGCATAAAGTATCAGGATTATTGGGAAGCATTGAATTTAGGAGTGTGTATATGAGATAAATCCTTTTTTAAGCAGAGAGATTTCCTGGAGCGTGCCATTTTTTGAAAATAAGTACGTCCCGATTTAAGAATTTATTGTAGCATTTCCCTTCATCATGTCATTATGTTTGTAACGATATTAATAACTTTGCTCTTCTTAATGTGTGCGAGAAGAGATATCCAAATGGGCATTATTTAGACAAGACAAAAAAAAAATAACAAAAAGAGACAGAAAACAACAACTTTTAACATTATAACTCTGATGAATCTGTTCATTATTTTCGTACATTTAATTTTTACTGGATCAATGTAAAGACATTTATGAAAAAAATACTGCAATTTTAATAATTCAGCAAACCAAAGTTTTGAAGTTGTTAAAGCGGGGAAAAAAAAGATTACCAAATACAGGCTTAATCAAAATCACTTGCAAAATGTACCTTGGTTTTAGTTTATTTCATAAAGTAAAAAGCAGAAAATAAAAAAAAAGAACATTTTAGAACGATCTACGAATTGTGGTACTGGGTGGAATGCAGGTGGTTGAAATATATTCTTATATTGAATAATTAAATTCTACATTATTCAAGAAAAAAAATCATACAAGTAAGCGGTACTCCATTCGGTGGGGCTACGTTTTGTATGATATCCAGATCCCTTCAAACAATATAGCACGTATTTATTTCAAAATTTGTTTACTTTCCCTTTGGACAGGATAAAAACAAATGTGATTTAAGATTTTATTGCTGTGACATTTTTAGGGTTCTTCATTATGTTTTAAAATATTATTTTAAAAGCAGCAGTTATAAAATCTAACAAGTGTTTTTTTTTATGGTTTGTTGTTTGGTTTTATGGCATATCAAACCTTGTAGGTTATTTAACGCCAAATCCATTTTTATGTAAATAATCAGTTCTATTTAAAACAATTCAGTTTAGCATGAGTACACAGTTTGATTGTCAAAAACATTTCTATTTCAAACTATTCAAACAGTTATAACTGCTCGGTTTAGTGTAAGTACAGCTTCAAGGTCAAAAACAGTTCTATTTCAAATAATTCAGTTTAGCATAAGCACACAGTTTAAATGTAAGTACAGTTTAATTGTGAAAAAACATTTCTATTTCGGGCTATTCAGCTTAGTCAAACAGTTCTAACTCAGCTAGTCCAGTTTAGTTAAGTACAGATTTTGTTTACACACTGTTACATGTCAAAACAGTTCTATGTTAAACAATTCAGTTTAGTGTAAATACAGTTTCAATGTCAAAAACAGATCTATTTCAAATAATCCAGTTTAGCATAAGCACGAAATTCAAATGTAAGCACGGTTCAATTGTCAAAAACATTTTTCTTTCAAGCTATTCAGTTTAATCAAACAATTAAGTTTAGCATAAGTATGCCGTTAATTCTATTTAACCCATAGATAGGGCCCTATCCGGTGTTACCATACCGGGCCAGAGTGGACCTGGGAGCGATGGCAATGAAGGGTTACTCCGCATTCCCCAAAGCTCCAGCACTGCTGGAACCTCACCATCAAATAGTCATATCCTGGACACTCGTTGGTGGGGGGGGGGGGTCATACCTCTCTGCAGAGGTGCAGTCGGTGTATTCTACAGCCACAGACGAATGGACAAGGATTTTTTAAAATGATAAACTGCTTATTTTTGATAGATAGCATGACCAGGCCCAAGTAGAAGAAAGATCAGCTCCAAATAAAATGTAGTCATGTGTTTGTGTGCGATTGTGTGTGTATGAGAGAGACAGACAGACAGATAGACAGACAGAGCGTGTATTCCATGTGACATCTCATGTAATGTGGTAAATTCGATCTTGCGGTTGTACCAAGTAGAAATTTGTTTCTGTCCTCTCGGCGGTAAGTAACTGCCTGAAAAGGTTTAATTTGTACGCCCTCGTCTCAGAAAAAATGGAGAAAACAATCTTCCGAGAATAAGCGGGAACGTTTGCCATTTGGCTAACAATTAAACAATCAATTCTAGCGTAGCTCCACATTACACAAAAAACCTCAACCATTTTGAAGAATGTCTGGTAAGTTCGTAAATAATTAATATCACTTTAAAGAGTTCTTTAGTTAATGTGCCTATTATAATTTTGTTCTTAATTTTTATGAAACAGGAAGTACCAGTTCTTTTACTATGAAAGCAAAACGGAAGAACGCGTTTCGCCATTGCGATGAGTGAAATAAAGTTGGTAGGACTCTTCTCTCTCTCTCTCTCTCTCTCTCTCTCTCTCTCTCTCTCTCTCTCTCTCTCTCTCTCTCTGTCTCTCTCTCTCTCTTAATATATTGTTTCAAAAGAGAATATTCTTATCAACTAACATTTGACCGTACTTGCACCAAAGACTGTTTTTATGGAAATTAAAATGAAATGTATATATCCTTATCATCTCTATCAAGGAGTACTTCTCTATTTCATAATCAATTTAATGATACTAACATCCCAAATATGTTTAGCTATCTCTTTATACCACTATACACATCTCTCTCTACCTCCTTCTCTCTCTCTCTCTCTCTCTCTCTCTATCTATCTATCTATCTCTATCTCTATATATCTCTCTCTGTGGATAGTTTACATTTGACTGGAGTCTTAAGTTGAAATTATTACAGCTACCATGTCGATCCATTGTGACAATGCCTAAAACACTTGACAAAACACGATAAAATGCAAACCTATTTGACAAACTGATATTCTAAATTCATGATCTCCATGGTAACTCTGAATGGATATCTTAAGAATTTGGTTAGGTCACTGTATATCATTCGTAAATGTTCCCAGAAACCGTAGCACATTTTCAAGTGATAGATTTCCTTTTTTTCGAACGAGACAAACTTAATTCTAACTTCCAAAAAATGCGTACCGTAAGTGTTATGATATAAAATCGTTTTAAAAGACATTTTTAAACAGTGTATTTATTTTTTACAAAAAGCAGGTGTGATTCTATTTCTCCCGGAGGTGTAAATATTTAGGTGCAATAATGTATATATTTGTAGGTGCGATCTATTGTATATGAACATGCAAGCATACCAATTATACATACATACATATATATATATATATATATATATATATATATATATATATATATATATATATGTGTGTGTGTGTGTGTGTGTGTGTGTGTGTGTGTGAGCACATAGAGCGGATAGATAGATAGATAGATAGAGTGAGGGAGAGAAGGAGGTAGAGAGAGATGTGTATAGTGGTATAAAGAGATAGCTAAACATATTTGGGATGTTAGTATCATTAAATTGATTATGAAATAGAGAAGTACTCCTTGATAGAGATGATAAGGATATATACATTTCATTTTAATTTCCATAAAAACAGTCTTTGGTGCAAGTACGGTCAAATGTTAGTTGATAAGAATATTCTCTTTTGAAACAATATGTTAATATTTCTATGGGAGAGTCTTTATTTAAAAGCAAAATTGATATTTGGGAGATTACCAGGAGATGATACCAATTTAATGTTGACAGGGATAGTAAACAGGGAGAGACTTAAAATATCTATCATAAGAGAAATACCATGGGCATTATCTTATTTTTTCCTACATACTTGCAATGATCAAAATAATTAACTTTGTTTCAAAAGTTCAAAATATAGATTTTGAATCTGATTTTCTATGATGTTTTGGAATTTCTATCATCCTACATAAGTTAAAAGTCAATTTGTTTTCAATAATTAGTCAATAGAAATTATTTAATGTATTTGGTTATAAAGTTATGCGTGCCAAATTTTGGCTCAGTCCAACTTTTATCTGATTTTTTCCGTAATATCATTGAAGATGACTACAATTGTTTTTTTTTTCTTAATTTTTTCGAGCAAAGCTTTCCTCAGAAGACGAGTTATCAGTTTTAAGACTAATATCTTGTGTTGCTTTCAAATTTATTCATGGGCATAGTATAGGAAATTTTAACGACCCCCCCCCATATGGGGCGAAAGAAAGAATAAGCAACGCCGTAAGACGTTTAAATACGTTTATATAAGTTGTGCGAAAGGGATACTAAAGCATATTTCTTTAGCAGTCAATAGTCTTTAAGAGAACAAAGTTTAAATTATAATACACTTAATCTGAGGTTGGAGAATAGCCTGTTGTCTTTCTGTATATTTTCTGGATGTTTTTAAAACAGTTTTAAGAGGGCATTGGACGTTTGGTTTCGTAGGACTCAAAATTGTCATCTGGGTTCTGTTTGTAGAGTTGGGCGGTCTGCTAACACCCTTTTCTTTCCAGGCCTTCTTTAGCCATGTTTTGCATCGTGCAAACACTAGTCGCTTCTGTTCCGTGGTGACCCAATTCGTTTGCGCCTCGTCACGCCGTGCCAAAGTCACGTGCTCAATTCCTTTCCGTCCTGCCTTCTCCCTCTAACCTTGGCCTCTTGATATCCGGGTACACAGCCGTCTTGAGGATAACTGGTAATTTTCTTATAATAGCTTACTTAGATCAAATTATAGAGCGCAATGCAATGAAAGGTTTCCATTTTATCAAGTATTGCTGGATTTTGTTGCTGTAAAATATGATTTGTATTTTTTATACTTAAAATCTAATTTAAGTACTCTATATTGAAATTTAATAGATATCTGCTAACTAGAAGGTTATAGTGAATCTTACCAAGCATAGGGAAGAATAACAAAAGTGTCTTAGACACACACACATATATATATATATATATTATATCCAGTAAATACTTACATGCGACATACGGAAGAGCTGTTTCGACCTTATTGGGTCCCATCAGCAAAGCATACCTTGATCTATACTACTGGAGATCGAACCAACAACCACAGAATGCAGAAGCTGAAACTCTACCACTGGGCCACGGGTTCATATCAAACATAAGCGATTCCGAATTAACTACTCATGGTGACAGTGCACGACCACTTAACCTAATGTGTCTTGAACGTACGTATTCCCGACAGAGGACACGGTCAGGACATATTAGGTTAAATGGTCGCGCATTGTCACCATGACTAGTTAATTCGGCATCGTTTATGTGTGAAATGAACCGGTGGTCCAGTGGTAGAGTTTCGACTTCTGCATTATGTGTTTTTTTGGTTCGATAACCAGTGGTGGGGATCATGGTATGCACAGCTGATGAGAATAAGTTCGAAACAGCTGTTCAGTGTTCCGCATGTTTGCCAGATTTTCTAGTCATGATAATTCAATCAAAAATATATATGTATCTTCTGTCATTGATCATATGTTCCTATTAACTAATTCACTATTCTATTAAAGTGTTGAGGGACCGAATATATGTTGATCCCGCAAACATTTATAAAAATGTTGTGATGTGACAGGTACTAAGCAATGGGTAACAAAAGGTGAGAGAGTAGGTTTAAATGCCAAATTTTATTCGGCAAATGATACACAAAGGGTTTTTTGTTGTGTCCAAGCTGTTGTATAAAATCCATGCTTTGGTTCATAATCCATGCTGTGTTGAAATTCAAAGATTCGGCAGCCGAACAGTTTTTGGCAACAGTGGGTCTAGAGGATCTGGAACAAGAGTTGATGTTCTGAGCACGTTGTAAAAGTAGCTGTGTGGCCAAGTGTCAGTAGACAGTCAGAGAGTCGCACATGTCGAGTTACAGAAGCAGAATTATCGACCTTTCGATTGTTCATTTAGCAGTTTATCACTGAGGAAAATAGAGAGGATGTCTTGTGTTAATACCAGGTTTCGTTTCCTGTTGCTGTCAAAAATGCCGTTCACTGACGATATAGATGATGTTTAATTTTTTGTTCAAATAGGATTCCCAATATGAATAGCCAGTGGGCTAAGATAAAACCTTTCTACCAGTTTCATTTTTCAAATCTGTGACAGTAGAAACTAAATAATTAATCAGGCATCAAAATTGTCCAACTACACTGAGTCACCTCACTTACGTTATAACGAGAAAATAAATCATTATAAACTACGATTATTGAGAAGTCTATATGTCTTGGACAAAAAACATACCTATTTTCTTCTGTGCAGAAATACTGAAGCTGTGTGAAGATAATCATTATAATTTTAACAATTAAATGACTGTTAATTAGTAAAATAAATTTAAAGTGTTTCCCTTTAAAATCAATACAACTGTTTATACGGAGAGTTGATATCGTACATAGTTTACCTTTTCTAATAAGTTTTTAAAAATGTATTTTAATTTTGCAGACTCACTATACGTATTTATTTCTACATATAGAAATCTTCTCTATCAAATATTTAATTCAGTGATGATTATTAATAATATCAATCAATAATGTACAGTGAAATTACAAACGAATGATTAAATAGTGATTATGACTCAGCTTAGATTTTTATTCATTATGCCGTATATATGTGAAATTATACATATATAGACACAGGCGATAATGCACGCAGGCAGTTCTCATTACACACACGCGCGCGCATATATATTATGTGTCTCTGCGTGCGTTTAAAAATATGAACGATCTAGTACTCTCGTTACATATCACAGTGTTTTTTTAAAACAATTATTGTATATGCATACGGACACGCACTACATTCTCTCGTACAAACATACACATGCACAATCAAACATATTTATGTAGAGAAACATATGTAAGGACAAATACGCAAACACACACACACACACACACACACACACATATATATATATATATATATATATATATATATATATATATATATATATATATATATATATATTATGATATTGTTGGAGGAAAGCGAATAGACACCCTGGGCTCAAATCATCTACAAGATTGCCTTTTTTTTAACGAAAGTAAATGCTTATAACACCACCAGCTTTGGGTTAATACTAGGACTGCTTTGACTTCTAACACGATATTCGTCTAGGAGATTCAATTTTATCCGCTCAAAAATATCCCTCTCTCTCTCTCTCCCTCTCTCTCTCTCTCTCTGTATATATATATATATATATATATATCTACATAAGCTCTCTCTCTCCCTCTGTACATATATATGTATAGTGAGAGAGAGAATGAGTGAGAGAGAGAGAGAGAGAGAGAGAGAGAGAGAGACAATTCATTTAATTATATGTCGGTTCTACTGCTAAATGCTAAAACCTGCACATGTTAATTCTGGTTTTCTGTAGGTATTTTTAAATCAAACGTACATATAACCCTACACACCCATAAGAATTAATTAACTCCTCTGAAATCCCAATATATTCTGAGTGAAAAGTTTCGCAATATTCCGGTACGTCCTTGTTTATGGCTCACACATCAAGTGACCAAAGCAGTTGATATCATGAAAGGAACTTGATATTGTTGGTAGTTTCGATGTAATTACGTTGTGCATTTCTTCACTCTGAGCGTGATTTAAAACCCACGCATATGTTCGCGCAGCGTAATCAAAATCGGCAACTTGTGATTTACAAGTTCGAACTTGACCATACCGCCAATGACTCAACCAAAGACAATCGTTATGAGAAAGATTTAGTTTTTCAATGTGCTCAAACATGATAGCTTAAGGATTTCATTTCGGTGTCTAAAACCTCGGCAATAAGGCAACGTCAGTTTCGCCTAATAATGTATATTCCGAGTACATGCTCCCATCCTTCAGAGGAAAATCCAACGAAGACAATTTGGAGAGTATCAGACAAATCGGTATCTTACAGAGTTCTTTGTCACCTTCATGGTCTTGCTAAAAGCCAATGGAGAGGCCGTATTATGCCTCACGTTACCAAAATTTTGCAATTTTTTTTACTCAACCTTTTGTAAAACACACTGCCTTCAAAATCTTTATCAGCACTAATTCAGTGAATACAATTTTGCATCTTATCTTAATTTTTCACAAAAAGCGTGGCCTAGTTTTTGATACCTTATAAAATTCGTTCCTTGCTGGAACATCAAATCTATGGCTCTATGCCAGATAAGTCTATTCTTAGTGCATATTTGCAATGATTTGCTGTATATTTACACGGGATAAACCAAAATACCGTTTAAGATTTCTTCTGAGAAAAGAATGTTACTTCACACACTAAAATATTCGGGAGACCTAAAAGGAATTCTTGTGTGTTGCCCAACTCTTTGTGTTTGCTTTCTTTGTCATGGTTTAGCAAAGAATTTCTTTTGAGCCTGAGAAAAAAATCTGGATCACACAGTAAAATATTAAGCAGCGAATGCAAAGTTTATTCAGTGTATGCTTGGAAACCGCATTACTGGGCTGTTTTACTATGTTTTGCTTGGTTCAACGCTGTCTAATGACCGTTTCTTTTCCGTTCGGCAAGTGCATCTAGTGTCCAACATAAACAAACTAAAAGAAATATTTTCATAGCGTAGACTTGCAAAATAACAGGGCGCAGAGCGAGAAGGAGAAAAAAAAGAAGAGGTAAGCAAATTGATTCACACAGCCCACCAGAGTTGTTTTAGCAATCCGCCATAGGCGACTCTATTGAGAAAAATAGGTTTATTATAGATTGTTGAAGAGGCGTTTGTTATTCTGAGTCCTTCATGATATCTTAAGACTTTGGATGATCATAAAGAATTCAAAGCCATGCATAGAAGCATTAACAAAACTGGTACTACACCTATTGGGAAAGAGATTATAGATTGACAGTTTGACGATCTTTCATCAAAATACACTCAGGGATATCGTACAAACTCGTGTAATAAAGGAGGTTTTATGACCAACTTTTCATCTCAAAATCAAGGGGTTCATTCATTGAATGTGGTATGTTTTTAAAACGAAGAAGCTTGCCTTATTTCTAGGCTAAACCCCGCTTAAACTATTTCACTACATTTTTTTCTTTTCTTTTTAGTTTTAACTTTGACCTAAAGAGTCCACCATATCCTTTACCTAAACAACGGATATTTCTTAAGATAATGTTAATTTTTACTTAACATTGTTTGATAGTTATTACTCCTGTTCCTATAATATGTACACATATAAATAATAAATAATAAACCAATTATTATCTTAACTAAGAGCCTTTGTTTAGCCGTATGATTTCGAGACAATACCGTGAGATTTATCAAAAAAAGTAAATAACTCCCTTTATTAATTATATACGTATTTATTAATCTATGACATCGTTTCTGTATTATTGGCAATGGTATAGTATTTATGGAATATCCAAGTAAATGCAGTAAGCAACATTAATATCTAGACACCAATACTTATTTACAGTATTGCATTGATTTTCATTGTAGATTTGAAAACTTAGATAAGTTGTTGAATGTTTTTTTTGCTTTGGATATTGAAGAACTAGTTTTGAAATGTACCAAAGCCAACAGTTAGGGACCGATCATTATAGGCAATCTATAATGAAAATACAATTTCCTGGCCTAATATGTAGGGGTTGTTCATTATACCAAATCGTTTATTTCTAGAGTATATATGTTACTTTATTTGCTATGCTAATAAAAAATATTTCTTACGTATCGGACCGGGCGATTGAAAATTCAAAAATCCATTTGCAGTGGAATTTAATAAATCTATTTTTAGATTTTATAAGTTTCGAATCCATGACACACTTGGGCAAGCTTTGAATAAAAAATCATGAGCTGCCTGTTCTACACCTACAATGCACGCTGTAAAAAAAGACACAAAAGAAATATGTAATTATGACCAATAACTGTTTTAAGATATGATGTGAAGCGAAATCATGATGCATTTATATCTTTCTAAGGCTCGTCTAACATATATTAGCTGGATGTTTTGGAAGTAATTGCTTTGAGAAATCATAAAATATATTTTTAAAACTTCGCGAACACGCCGATCAACATCCATGTATTCATATATTCCATATATATAAAAATAATGTATACTTATGAATGCATTAGGACACACACACACACACACACACATATATATATATATATATATATATATATATATATATATATTAAAATGAATAGACCCGCAAATTAATAAGAATTCGGTATTTTACGTTTTTCTAACAAATATTTGGGCTCTACCCATGTTCAGGGTCTTCTTTAGTAAATACTAATATATATTAATATATATACATACATATATATATATATATATATATATATAAGTAAAAGTACATTTGCCTCTCTTTTCAATAGGTACAACACCGGGGTGTTGGGAAGGACACTAATCAATTCACTAGTTTGGTCCTTACCTTATAATTCTGACTGCTAACGAAGGCGGCATCAATACCATTTCCGAGTCTTTGTTATGACTTGACCAGGGATTGAACCCCAGTCTCCCGAACCATTGGCAAACACTCAACTCTTTGAAAGCAAATAATTTGGATTGAAAAATATTAAACTCTGCTAAAAAATTGATATTATGTCATATCCTTCTCGAGGGAGGTTTATTTCATTTCTGATGAATTTAGAAGAAATAAAAAATTGATGGTAAATTCTAGGTTCTAAAAAAATTACTGCCTATCTGTCATTATATAATTACTATAATAAAATGAAATGTGCACCTGAAGTGTGTAATCATAAGCAAGGTAGTTTAGTATACGATTTTTAGCTAGTTAGATTCTCAATAGGAACACCACACATATGTTTTAATGACACAGCTAATCTAACCTTAGTAAATAACATGAAAATGGTATTGCTTACTTGCAACAGCTGAGCTTTATAGACTACACTCTCAAATAAGACATTTTATTTGGCTACTTTGTTTAATGACATGTCAAAATTCGTGCCTTATTTAATGCAAAAGCTATCCTTTTAGAAGAACAAGACTGAAAACTGTTTGACGAAATACCGAGAAGTGAATGGATTCATAACTTTGTCTTGGGGATTTGTCTGAAATAGATTGTAATTATATGACTGGTATTCGAACACACTTCCTAGAATGTCACAGTTCAACAAGTTAGATACTACAAAATGGAGATTCCTCCCTCAAAAAAGAGGATTAAAGAAGCAATGGTAATAGATAATAAATGTCTGCTATATAAGAGGCAACAAAAAGAATCAACTGACTCGACATTCTATTCCATGGTGGCCTGACGTCTTGTTAATATTTGGTCTCTTTGTTGTGCTGAAATGAAGTACGAGACTATCGTATAAATTAAGTGAACTAATTTCGACATGTTTATTACCACGTATTTGTATTATTTCACTTGTGGGACGGTGGAAAATAAACACCTATCACAAAGTCAACGAGAGTGTCTCAAATTCGACGTATTCAGACATTCCCAAAGGATGAATCGATTTTCTCAGCGTGTTTGCATCTGCAGGACACACAAGAGATCACGGCAGTTATACAGTAAAATGCTGGTAGAAAGATATTTAACGTCCTTTTATTTACAGAAGTATCCCAAAGCCCTTATGTTTTTCTTTTACTTTGTAGTTTTCTTTTTTTGTCTTTTATGAGAGTGTGGTAACCGACAAACTGAAACATACGTTAAGGTTTCACATATATCATGCAGTAGTTAAGTTTTAAACATGGCAAAAAGACTTTAAATATTTCTAAATATTTCCTCTAGGCATGTAGTAGCAAATCCAGATTCAACATTTCAGAGGTCGATGTTTACTCTTGTCTAATACTTCCCCCATGAGCTCTATGTTACACAGGCACAACAATTCTTCAGTTTGTTTGTTTTTTTTAAGTGTCAAGACTACTTCAATTTTAAGTTTTTTAACCTTGGACTGGTGCTGTTCCACTATCGGAATTATTAGGCTCCGGTTTGTATCAGCAAAACCCTTTCCATCCGGGGCCGTATATACCAAAGGTCAATTGTAATGAGAATGTAGCTGTGTTTTTTTAGAATTTACTTTTAAACGTGTTGCTTAACCGATGTTTATGAGTTCTTTTTCCCCTCCTATATACTAACAGCTAGAGGAAAGATGGGTTCATGCCTTTTCTAAGAGTATTCGTAGACCTGGGAGTGGTGGTAGTTTGAGTAGACCTGAGAGCAATTGCAATGAAGGGGTACTTCACATTCTCCAAAACTCTAGAGCTTCACCATCTACTGGCTCAGTGCCATGTCTAGGACACTTATGGTCGGGTATTACCCCTCTGCTGAGATGCAGTCGATGTATTCTATAGTCCCAGCTGATCGGGCCGATAAAATAATGATGCAAGCTGTTTTTCAAAGTTACATGAACTTTTCAGTTTTTTCATAGAGAACTTGCGTAACCTTGGGTAGTATAAATTACAGAAATGTATAGCGTAAAACTATGTTATATACCGAGTGGAGGCGTAACCGCTATCATCCGAGGATATGGATAAGATGACGCGATTTCAAAACCTGGACGAAGCTGTTCGTCTTTCATTTCGCATTGTTGTTCGCGGAAAAGGTATTAATCCATCTCTTATCTTTTAACTATAGGTAAATAGTTGGAAAGACTGGCCTGTTTAGACTTTGAAAGATAATCACTAGGGGATTGAAACGTTTGAATTGAAACCAGCTGTAAGCTTAGAAATTGACCCGTGTACCATCCTGCTCGTTAAGGGCGAAGATAAATATTTAATCTCATCCAAGAGACTAACACCCTAATCTGTGAATTTATATTTGCCACCATTTTTATGGCATATCAAAATTAAGGGGTTATTTAATACCAGATCAGTCCTTGTATGAGAAATGTATAGGTACTATTTATCCAATCACTAGAGTTATAAAGGGGTTTATAATTTTCCCAAAGGTATGAATCCTAATGTGAATATAATTGCAACTCTGGCATTCGAACATGGTTACTGCAATATGACACAAGATCAAGATGGTCTCCTTTATATATCATAAATTAAGAAATTTATCAGATAATAACAATCTTTTGTGAAATACTTATAAAATAATAGCACAACATTTTACTTAATATTCAAGAAACTTTTCATTGCGAAAATAAAAGATGCGGATCCCTTGATAGTACTTACTAAAATGGAGTATGGTATATAACTATGGCTATTCAATGATAGTGAACAATAAAGAGTTACTTTTTGAGCCAGTGAAAATGCTATAACCGATAGCAAAAAGTACATTGCTACCTATTAAAATACTCACTAAGCAGGTATAGAACAGAATCTGACGACATATTTAAGAAACAAAGAAAGTGCACTGATTTATTAATTGTGTATCATGCCATTGAATATACGCTGATAAAGTTATTGTGTTGCTCTTCGTGTGTCAATATTAGTCACCCTTGAGTTTAGCATGTTTACTGTCTTCATATTGTAGATTCTGGGTTATACAATTAGATTTCCTGGATCAGTCAGACCCATGTATCTTTTAGCAGGCTACTTAAACATGTAAATGCATAAGAGTAGCTTTCACAACGTCCATAGTTGTCAGTATTAAGTGTAACAAAACGAAAGAATTCTGATCCTGCGTTTGCTCTCATCCAATCAATCAACTACTCTCGCTTCTTTTGTCAGATAAACTGTCTTTTTATTTCCTATTTATTACATACTGAATTTTTCGTTTTATTTTTTCTTCGATTTCTTTCTAGCTTGGAGATTATTTTTTCATTTCTTTATTGTGTCTCTTATCAAGATTTTTGTATTATTTTACTTCTACATCTTTTTTTTTTTCCTTTTTCCATCATTGCAAACGTATTTTATAATTTATATTTTTCTTACGTTTTCTTTTTATTCTTTCTTTTTTTTCCGATTGTTTCTACGTGATTTTGCTTTTTCATGTGGACCTAGTTTTGCTAATTCTATTTTAATTCTTTCTTTTTCGATTAACCTCGTTTTTTTTTTTACTTTCTTTGTTTTTACTTCAAGCTTTCTTTCAATATTTCTTAAGTTTCTTTTCATATTCGGATCGTACACACTGAAGAGGGGCACGTAATATAACGGTTATCGTAGCAGGAAATAGAATCGTCGAATGGAGTAAAATTACTGGACGAAGGTAATGCATTTTACTTCGGACTAATGCCCTTGGAAAAGCCCAAATCCTGCAAATCCCCGAATATTTATGGATTTGTTCATTTGAGTAAGGTACTGTAGACAACACTCAGTGTCAACACAGAGTTTTATTAAGATGTTGCAGATGTGGCAACACTGATGTGTCTCTATGTAGAAGTCCATAAATAAACATGTCATAAATTCGTCCTTCGCTAGTATGTATTATCTGCGTAACTCTGATCATTTGTGATAGGGGAAGACTGGACTTTTTTCATATTTGTGAGGCAAGCAGCGTGAGAAAAAGATAATTCCAAATTTAAACCAATTGTACTACGCTCAAAAATTGACTTTTCATCGGAGGTTTCGGGTAAATACACACGCGCGCAGACAAACACACACGTAGTATATATATATATATATATATATATATATATATATATATATATATATATATATATATAGTACAATTAAATGGAGACTCAAACTCGGTTAAGCCGTCATAATAAATTTATTTCGGCGGAGAATATTATTGGTATATTCTCCGTCTCGTCAGATGACCCTTTTACATCGTCTGTCCTGTAACAGATATATATATATATATATATATATATATATATATATATATATATGTATATATATATATATATATATATATATATATATATATATGTGTGTGTGTGTGTGTGTGTGTGTGTGTGTATGGTTAGATTGGAAAACAGCGAGATATAGGGAGATAGCTGTTTATTTAATAGTTGCCGATAAACAGTTGCAGTCCAGCGATATAGGACACAGTATAAACATACGCCAAAGGGTTTACAATAGTGTCCAGATGTTTGACAAAATTATAGCTCGGTTTACATGCACATATTATATTACTGTATTTATCATGCAAGACGTTTACACATTTTTGAACACGAGATAACCGATACGAAAATAATACATAATTGCTTCTTACTTCCACTTTTCTTTCTTACTTTTTTTTTCTCTGCGTTTTTTTTTTGTGGAGTGGGGGTCATTATTTATCTACTTCTCTCAGAATCCAATTGCCGTTCAAATTATCGTTATAATTGGGTAAGGGCAGAATTTGTATAGATTACAGGGAAGAAAATTCTTGACATCTATGTTTTATTATGTTTTCATATTAGCGTAACATTTACAAATTTATCCAGATGCTTTCCTTTGTGAAAATCAGTGTCAATAGCCGTGATTAACAATGCAAACAGGCTACTCTAAGGGTAATGAGGAACACGTTAGAAATATCAACATTTATCTGCAGATGAGATCTTAGTCTCCAAAATAATTACTCGACCGTTTTGCATTCCACAGAAATCAGGCAACGCAGACAAGCTTCCAGGAATTAACATTGTCTTCTCAATTCTAAAGACGTTTCAAAACAGAAGCATTTACCATATGTAGATGACACATCGATATGGAACTCATAGCCATTAATTAGAGTCGAATATCTTCAAACTTACAGACGCGGAACTACAAATCATTTATCTTCATTAATTAGCTCTTCAAACTATAAAAAAATCTCCTGAAATTAACACGAATTATGTAAATTTCAATGCGTCATCATCATCATCATCAATGCATATATTGCTTTTACATTCTCTTGCTATCCGTCTATTTCGGTCATCACTCCAGATGGCACTCACTGTCAGCAGAGACCTGGTGAACGTATGGTTTTTATTTTCATTTTTCTGGTCGACTAACACTGATGTAACTCTGTGTAAGAGTTCTTAAGAATATGTCTCTTATGAGTTCGTAATTATTTATCTGGCAGTGCCCAACATATATAGTCCTACTAAAGTAAATGGTATGTATGAGGGAAATTAAGTGTCAATACAACTGCTCTTTTGTAGGATGCTGCTTTCAGTATCTATTTAAAATGGTACGAAATATCCTAGTGTTGTTCCATTCTAGGTTTTTTTCAGAGATATTCGTTAGAATTTTAGAAGGAATGGCACGGCTACAACTTGGAAGAATTCCTTTTTTATCTTATCAGAGAGACTACCTCAGTAGAAGTCCAGTCTTTTAACTCTTCAAATTATAATGAAGTATTTTGACATCAACCCTCATTATAGAAACCTTCCAGTTTTAAGATTGCTTATTACAGTGTTGCCACAGAAGACAGCTATATCGATAATAATGATGAGATTATCATCAAGTGTATGAGAGAAAGACAAAAATACATATATATATATATAAAGAAAACGAACTAAAATGTATTTGGTATAGTTTGATTATTTATTTAGAGATTGTTATATTTATTTTTGGCCAAAGAATTTTGTTTTCAATTTTCTTTAATACAAGAATATTCAATGAAAACACATTTAAGACTGAGGAATAATATTCATATCAGACTGAAGTCCTCACCGGGACCAAAGAATGCAAAAAATACATTTGCCTCCATGGTTGATTTAAACACAGAATAATTGAAGCGTCTTCTATGTAATATTCAGACACAATATCACCATGAAACATTTTTTACATTTTTTTGGCAAAAATTACGACCAAAACTTCTAAATCCACTCATAACACTACCCCCGCATTTATTTCTTGATATTCGAAATTTTAAACCGTTAAAAGTTTATTTTTCAAACCGTAAAAATCTGTTACCCTCTTTAAAAAAAAAACCCACCACATGACGTGATTAATTTGGATCATATTACCCTGTGTTACACCGTTTTCATATGCAACATTCTTTTAATCTGATGATGAATTCAGACTGATATGAGACATATTATTCTATGATTTTTTTTATTTCTCACACTTAAAATCATTTTAATAGAATGTTTTTGTAATAAAAAAAATTTGAAGTCGAAACCCACTCGGCATAAAATAAAAAAAATAAAAAATAAACATATATGTTTCGTTTGTTTCCTTTTTCTACATATATGCTGTCTGATGCATTTCATTCTCTCTCTCTCTCTCTCTCTCTCTCTCTCTCTCTCTCTCTCTCTCTCACACACACACACACACACACAAATATATATTATGGAGAGAGAGAGAGAGAGAGAGAGAGAGAGAGAGAGAGAGAGTGTGTGTGTGTGTGTGGTTAAAGATCAAGACTTATTGAATGTAACTGAGAAAGAAAGAATCATTAATATTTTATCCTACAGTTCTTGTTCCTCTACAACTGAATATATGCAAGTTTAAAAGGATTGCAATAATGCAATGCAATCCTTTCGTACAGCGCTTTTGACTATGTACTGATTATCGAATCATAAGAATAGAGGTACTGAAATACCGAAGACAGCTCACATAACTTTTGTCCAAATACATCAGCAACCACGTCGTATACATATTCTTTAGAATTGGTAGGAAATGGCTTAAAGAGGTTCGACATGGTAGAAAAGTTCTTGATATTCAATAATATTGTTGATACAAATATACATTCCGATATACATGTATAAAACATAAATATATGTGAATATTCGCTAAGAGAACGGAATAAATAACTGGTGGAAACAAAAGAAACCACCCGGAAACTTGGACCACAGCAAACTGGCCCAGAGGAATGTTGACCTCTGATATCTATGGCAGAAATGTGCAACTATACTTAGTCAATTAGCCACATTAGAATTACTCGTCACTTTGTTAAACACAACTATATATATGTGTGTGTGTGTGTGTGTGTGTGTGTGTGTACATAAACAAATAATTATATTTTTTATTATCAATAGTATTAAACCAACATTAAAAACGTGAATACATAGAAGATAATTATAACTTGAACAAAATGTTTACTAAATAATAGATATTTATATCAATGTTAATAAATATCAATAGCTTCAGACTCAATGGAATATAAAGGAATATGTGTTTTTAGAGGTGTTTCCACAGGTGGGTTTTTAATAAATATAATTGGTTGACATAGATTATCCCGTGTACGTATGTGGACCCACTCTCTTATTAATTTTATGAATAAGCTGAATTTTAGACTATGAACAACTCCCTAAATATGTCTGGAAATCAAGAGAGATTTGTGAAGTTGGTTCTAAGGATGGGTTCGTCTTAAAAGTATACGTTCTCATTTCAAGCTTTGGAAGGGTTTTTTTATATTTGATTGTGGTTTTAAAATAAATTTGTTTTTTTAATTGATCTTGGTTTTGATATTTAACTTAGTTTTACACTTAATCTTGATTTTAATATGTTTTTTGTTTTAATAGCTATCTTAATTTCATTAGTAATATTAATCCTATTTCAACTGGTTTTGGCCCATTGTCATAGTAGGTAGAGTGTCCGCCAATAGCCCGCGAGAACGGGGTTCAATCCGATGCCTAGCAGTACAAAATACTCAGAAAATTGTACTTGATGCCGCCTTGCCATTCACTCAACATTAAGAGGGACAGATGAAAGATACGTGATGCAATCCAGATAAAAGATTAGAGCCTTCCTCTACACCTCTAACAACTGAAAATAAAGCCTACGGGTCGCCGTCGACAGTAGTCTCCAACTGTTATATATATATATATATATATATATATATATATATATATATATATATATATATATATATATGCAACCGTATACTTCCGTAAAATATATATGCACACACACACACACACACACACACACACACACACACAAATATATATATATATATATATATAGAGAGAGAGAGAGAGAAAGAGAAAGAGAGAACTAATGATACTCGTTTCTTTGAACACCCATACATGGTTATATATATCCTTACGTATTTGAAATAATTTTCAAACATATCAATTTGATACATTGATTGCAACCTAAGTAGTAATACCACAGTGAGTCAGATTAATGGTAATGAATGCGACCACCACACTCCTCAGATCCCCAGGACTCACCATCAACAGTAATTTGAAGTCATACCGAGCACATGCATTCCAAGATGATCTTGCCGCTCAGCAGGGGATAGAGTAAGAGTTTTATAAGCCCCTTTGTCAGGACAAGATTTATGGGGTTATGTTCTTTGTAATAGAAGGAAAAGTTAAAGGTGTTGCTGGCAGTTTTTATTTCCTTGAAGTGTTGGATAAAGCAGCTGTAGCAAAATGACAGTACAAAGTGATTCGTCTAATAAATTGCCATTGAAAATCACCTTTCTTATAAAGGATACATCAAGAGAAACACCTAGATTTTACAATAAATTTCACATCTCTCTTCCTCTTCAAACAATGGGTTTATTCATGCAGCCGACATGCTAAGTGAATTTCGATAGTCAATAATAGCTTATTACGGTTTCTATACAACACAAAAATCAGCAGTTACACAATGTTTCTCTAAACGTTTATGTTCAATTTGGAACGTTTCCCAGCGTCAGACGTGATATCTGCGTTGTTATCTTTACCCTTAAAGATTTTGATGTTTTGACAACCTCAAATTGACAGTGATGGATGTCGATTCTCCCTGCGCTGAATAAAAGCGCCATTTGATTTTTATTTCCGAAAACCAACTTGAGACGACGTTGAGTTTTATATAAATATGTTTAAAATGTTTTCTTGATATCCAGTGAGCTGCACCACAAGCATACCTCAGAAAACATTTGACATCGGAGCGAGAAGAAATTTTCTCTAATTTCATCCTCGGCAGTCGAACTGTTTTTATATATTCATCTACTTCAATTATGCTGTATTAAGAACAAGCGGCGACTTGTGTAACGGTTATTCTCGTAGGAAAGGGAATAAGCGAAACGAATTTAAATACTGGAAGAAGCTGTTTGTGTTTCAACTCTTTAAAACTAAAAATCTATAAATGTCGTTGACACTGTGTGTACGCTCACTTAACTTTGATACAAATATATATATATATATATATATATGTGTGTGTGTGTGTGTGTGTGTGTGTGTGTGTGTGTGTGTGTGTGTGACAAGATAATGATACAAAACATGATCTATGCTACTATAACCAAGCAAGTTTATAACATAAAATATAAAAACAAGAACTAGATTATAGCTCCCTTACAAGTTTTTGTGTTACCACGATCATAAGTTGAGAAGAGAAGTATAGTAACCCTCCAATCACGTGGTATTAAGGCTCATGACATTATGCCTGCACGCGTGACTAAAATACTAATCTTCGTTCTCCAAAGACTAAATAAATCGTTTCCTGAGTGGCATTTCACACGATGCTGCTTCATCTGATGAGGCTGCAATTCTGAAGCACTGGAGGTCGTCATTATTCTCTGGTTCCTTCAGCTCTGGAGTTGTTGTCCTTGTTAGTGTAGCACCTTTTGGCCAATCAAATCTGTTTGAAAATTATGGATATTAAATTAGGACACTCGGTATCATAGAATATTTTATTAAGAATAGTTACTTCAAAGTGTTATTGGTGACCAAGGATTATTATTATTTATTACTTGCAACCCTAAAACTATTTGCAAACAAATGAGTATTATTAGATATGAAGTATTAGTTTCATCACTATAATTTTAGTGAGAAGAAACCATACAAATAAAAGCAAAGTATTTTGGCATGAGATAGATATACTTCATATCATATATCAGTATCCGAACAAATACCAAGAATCAACTACAAAAAACACGTAAATATGAACTTAAAATGAATGCAATTCCCTTATGACGAGGAATAGAATAATTCTACAAAGGTTGACATGCCATTAAAATCACTCAACAAAGCCAGCAACTTACATAGGGTTCATGCAATTTTTTATCTGCGTTTTAAAAGCCCCTACAATATATTCAAGACAAACGTGTGTCAATTATATTTCATTAGATAAAATAGTGTTTTGTGAAATTTTCAATACTTTCAAAATCTTATAACAAAAGTTTTAAAATAAGTAACTACATCATGAATAATATACATGAGGGTTATATAATGAATAAGGTGGCCCAGTAAGCTGAGGCTGTAGAATATACTGGCTGTATCACGGCAGAGCGGTAAGACTTCCCGAAGAGTCTCCTGATATATTGCTAAAGAATCTAATGGTGAAGCTCCAATAATGCTGGAGCTTTGTGGAATGCAGAATACTCATACCTTGCCATTGCTCCCAGGTCCACCCTGGCCAGGTGATTCTTTGCATGATTGGTTACTATCTATGGATCAAATAGAAATAAACTTTATTCTTATGCTAAACTGAGTTTTTTTAAAGAGAAGTGTTTTTTGAAATTTTAACTGCGTAATTATGCTAAACTGAATAGTGTGAAATGAAATATTACCTAGAGAAAAAAAATTAGAAAAATAAATAAACAAATGTAATGAAATAAAATTAAGCTGGAAATGGCTTTGGCGTAATAAAAATTGAAATTCAGATGAAACTATCCTTATAGATCAACAAGTCACATTTATCTCTTATAATGTCATCGATGACTGTCTTTATCTGTCCGACTCCTTTACTCTCTCTCTCTCTCTCTCTCTCTCTCTCTCTCTCTCTCTCTATATATATATATATATATATATATATATATATATATATATATATGACCCTTTTATGTAGAATGATATATCAACAAAAGTAATGCTGGAAATAAAATACTTGTTCATGATGAAAAATATATCATTTATATATGTTATTACAAAAAAGTTTATAAAAACTGACTAAATGATAAACAGTATAGCCTCCTAAGTTATATAATCATTTTTCTTACTACTGGAAGATCGAATACCCTTAATTGAACAAACTCTGTAAATTTACTGTTAAAAAAAAGAAGAAAAAAATATATATTTAGGTTAAAAAGCGATAAGAGGAATAGGAAGATTCATTTTATGATTCTTATTTTTCATTGATCTCTTTTAGTTTGGACCATGAAAAATCATCCGGAGAAAAAGGTTTTGTGTAAAAATGAGGCATTTTTAGAATGTTTTTAAATATTTCTTTAATGTGCTGTTATGCAATGAGGGCAGTGATGGAAAATGAAATGTCGGCATAACATATCCATTTGTTTTAGGAAGAATGTTGCTTACTGATTGATTACTTAGTTGTTTAGTATGATGTGGTAACTTATTGTTTTTCTGAGATTATTTGAAAAACAATTCGGTTATATTCCTTGTTATTTTTTTTTTTTTTGTCAACAACATACTAAACAATATCATCGATATGAAGCTTTAATAAAATCAACCAAATTGTGTCAACCCTACAAAATCAAGAACAACGTATACTAAAAACATGAATTCATTCATCAGTTTCACAACAAGAAAAGCCTTCGAAATTTACCACGATTCATATGCTGAACTGAAAATATAATTTTAAGTCAGGATGGCCATTTTATTTCATAATAAATGACTACATATACAGGATCGAATCCCTCCATCAGAATAATTTAATATCATTCGAAAATTTCCGTAGAAAAAAAGAAAAGAAAAAAGAAGGCAAGGAAATGAAAATTCAGAAAATATATTTTGATTAGTATTTGATTTTAAACTAAATCATCCAAACTAGAAATAAAACATTGACGACAACAAACACCGGTATAAACAAATGAACTCGACATTTAGTCACAATTGATTTTAAAGATCGGCCATCAAAAATATAACAAATAAGCAGGACAAGCCACGGTTAATTTGAAACTTACTCTGCTAAACCAAAATCCATTAAAACTGGTGCTCTCACCAATGATATATATATATATATATATATATATATATATATATATAAACAAATGTGATCCATAACCGTTTACATTTCTTTCGCTTGCACTGGTTTCCTCGTGGCTGAATGGTAGAATCTTTAATTGGCTTTTGAGTCATCCAGTTTTCGATCCCAGCTTCGGGAATCTAGCCTGTCTAACCACAATGATGAGTTCTGATAGAACGAAACATATTTGTCTGTGGATGACAATATATATATATATATATATATATATATATATATATATATATATATATATATATATATATATATAAATATTGCCTGTAGAGTTTCTAAAGAATTTGATCCCCTAGAGAAAGGTAGGAGAGACGAAATGCTATCAACATATTGTATACCAAAACATATCACTATACTGATGCTTCACAAAAACTCGAACAAAGTACTGCGCACAGAAGATTTCAGATGTTTTAGACATTGTCGCTAGAATCTGGGAAATACATAAATTAACATAATATATATTTATAATCTGCTTTGACTTTGTAGTACGAATGTCAATATATCTAATAAAAGAAAATCAGTGCTCATTAAAAAAAAACAAGAAAATAAAACAAGAAGCAGAACGGAACCTGCAAAAACTATGACAGTTGCAGACTAAAATATACCTGCCCAACTATTCTGGAGCAAGCTGCAATAAGCACTGGTTTCTTGGTGAAGGCAAATAAATGATATTTTTTTTATATTTAGAATAAGATGGAGTCATTATCATTTTAAACGACAAGCCTGTGAAATCAGTAGACTAATTCACATATTTGGCAATGGTATATTTTCTAGTGAAATGCATGGATTGTTATTGACAGGCTATGAATCATACGAAAAACTGATCTTTCTGCTAAGGTAAAACGGTATATCTTTCAAGTTGTGGCCAAAATCACTGATAATTTTTCTGAGTTATTATATATATATATATATATATATATATATATATATATATATATATATACATATATATATTACGTCTAAAACCAGACCCTGTGGCCTTCGTTTCAAATTAGTTTTTGACGATTTTATCAGGGTTATATATATATATATATATATATATATATCGATGAAAAACTCAACAGACCTTCATTTGGCTATTATACATTTATTTCATATAGTCCCTCCATAAGATGAACCAACTCCTTCAGAGAGCCATCACATAAACTATCATATAGATTATGTGATGGTCATCTGAAGAGGTTCGTTGAAATAAATGTATTATTGCCAAATGACGCCGTGTTGTTTATTTTCCAATTATATGAATTCACAGTATGATATTGATAAATTTATGCATTAATTATCATACATTGAGCATTCATAGAGATTTATAAGAATCCTCTCATATATTATTGTTGTGAGACCGAAACTTACCTGCCTCAGGGACTCTTCCCGCACTATATTACCAGCGTAGTAATAGCCTAATACCCTAAAATGTGGCGGTTCAGGTGGTGTAATGGTTAGCAAGCTAGACTAGAAAACCTTCACGAGTCAGTTCGATTCTCATCGGGTACCCCATTCATACGGCCTTGTGCCACATCTAATCAAAAAGCTTAGCATGCAACAGCAATGGTAGTAGTAGTACAAGAGTTCTAGAAAAACGACTACCAATATTGGACGCAACCTTTCTAAATTTTGTCAATATATCTTTCTTACCTCTAAACCCTGTTCCGTGTTTTTATTCTGTGTACCGACTTTGGGTCCACATCAATCATCAAACTAAATCCTTCCCAAGTCATCTTCTTTATATATATATTTACATATATATCCTTGATATTCTATTTTCTTGATAATGTCCTATTTACGTAGATAGCGCTCTACTTTAAATTCGTTCGATGTCATCAGCATGTCAGTTTTATCCAACTTTGTGTTTATGTAATTTTGTCACGTTATGAAAAAACTCAAAATGCTTAAAAAAACAAAAAAAAAAACACTCTTTACATACAAACAACTACTGATGATGGCCCATTAAAGATCCTAAAGTGTTCGGGAAAATTTAGGTAAATTCATTTACCAATTCCAACCTAAAACCAAGAGAGTTATACGGAAACTTTAAAGGATCTTAATAAAATCATATAGACATACTGTCTTTATCATTGAATCAAACACGCTAAAATGAACGATAGCTGCCCAATTACACACACACATACATATATATATATATATATATATATATATATATATATATATATATATATATATATATATATATATATATACTTTTAAACCGCCAGTATTGACCTTCATCTCAATTCACGATGCTATGCCCAACTACAGTTTCCTTGTGTACAGAATAAATGCACCAGTTTTGGAGCGTCTATGTTTTAAAAGAAATGACTGAAGATGATCGGCAGTGCTTGTACTTCATTTAACAGATTTCGGTCACCACTTAAACCGTTTATAACTACAGTAGATAAATCCTGTATGAAAAAAAAAGGGAAACTGAATAAGAAGCTAATTACTAAATCTATGTCTCTCATCTTGAATAAGGGATGCCTACAAGAGTAAATAAGTAAATAAGTAAATAAACATATATATATATATATATATATATATATATATATATATATATATATAGGTGGATGAAAAATTGATAGGTGAATATTTGTAAATGTATACATGTTCCCATAATTAACTATAATTAATGATCATTGAGATCAATGAAGTTGGAAGGGTTATGATAATATACATTTTGATCAATTGTTTTTAAGTAATAAATATTCTATGTTATGTGATATATCACCGCCTTGATCATATTTGAACATATTTGATCCATGCTATAGATGTTATGCAATATTTTGATAGAATTTCTTAAAAAAGAAATTGTGATAAGATATGAAATATATGTCGCACAAAAAATGTCTTTAAATAAAGCGCTGAACAATACTTAGTACTTTCAATTCTCCTTATCAGAGGTATTCGCACATCCACAGGCATATGCACACATACGTAAAATAGACACACACACAATTTTCTCCTGTCTTGTTTGAACTAGAAAATTTCCTAGTAAAGCATTCAACACGGGTTGGCTTTAATCAACTGATCATCAGAGACATCACGTGTATGTTCTACCCTTTACAATACATTTAATGTGAATAGTAAAGGGATAGGACAAAATGCATATAACATTAATCTAAACTTTATTGGTGTTAATAGTAAATGTATATTGTAAGATTTTCTAGTAAATAGGGCCAAAACGTAATTCGAACGTAGGTGACTGATCCAACTCACATTGCCGAGAAGCATAATGCTTCCCCCAAACCCTTACACACATATAAATTTGAGTTATTGATAATATTTATCTGTAGTCGTGACAACTTATATAATCATATTAACTTGCGCGAATCAAAGCATAATAATTATAAATATACCCCATTACAAATCATTCATATGCGATGACTGCCAAATGTTGATAAAGGAAAAGCTGTCGTAACCAGAAATATTTCAACTTAAGCATCCTGGTTTGAAATCTATAGGTGTCTAATGGGATCAAACGGTGGAATATCATTTTTTTTCTGAATATTCATTTGCCTTTTATACTCCCGAAACTGTTTTGCACATGTTACAACGATGACGATATATATTACACTTACAACAAGATGGAATTCAACCTTTATAAGTTTTTTGAGGATTTATGTTACGAATGTATTTATCATGCTTAACTTATCCAACCATTGATAATATATATATATATATATATATATACATAAAAAAAGTAAAGTTGGCGACCATGGTCGAGGGTGACCCGAAGGCTCCCTTTTCAATAGCTTACTACACCAAGGTGTAGGGGAGGGCGCGACTCCTTTCCCTGGATTGCTCCACTTTACCCTTGATCCGTACCTTATAATGCTGAGTGTTAAGCAAGGAGGCATCAAGTACCATTTTTTGAGTCTTTGGTATGACTCGACCTGGGATTGAACCCAGGTCTCCCGGGTCATTGGCGAACACTCTAACCGATAGGCCAATGTCCGGTTATATATATATATATAACAAGAAATAAGATGAAAATCATCATGGAACCCTATTCTCAAGAAAGTTTTCAAACATTTCCATGATGATTTTCATCTTATTTCTTGTTATGTTTTTGACTCATCGATAGGACCCTAACAGTTGCTTCCACTCTGGGCAAGTGTTGACCTGCGAGTGATGGCAATAAAGGGGTACTCGTCATTCCCCAAAGCTCCAGCATTTCTAGAACCTCCCCATCAGATTATTTAATGTTATATCAGGACACTCGTTGGGGGTTCTTAACTCTTTGCAGAGATGCAGTCGGTGTATGCTAGAGCCCCAACTGACTGGGCAAGATAATAATATTGTTAAGCAATCCGTTTAATATGACTTCAATTACTTTATTTTCTGACTTATACTTTCCAAACCAGTCTAAGTAAATCTAAGATGAATTTGGTTTGGTTTGCCTTCTCTTTCAATGTTATATGAACCTTCATTGTTTATCTAATGTCGAAGCGATCGTTCTAGAAGTAATATAGTTGTACAATCAAACCCACAGAATTGAGGGTAAGCGAGTCATTCTTTTTGTAAAAGTATTGATACGAATTCAATCGTGGACAGGAGTTTGAACTTGCTTACAACGATGTCACAGTTCGGCATTTTATCACTATGACACAAGGACTCCTCGCCAAAGATGGGACCCTATTCGGTACAAAGATTCTTAGTCAGAGTGAAGTTGGAAGTAATGTCAACGGAAGCGGGAAAACCACACTTTTGTTTTAATTTGAAGCAAACATCTTTATTTCAAGCACAATATTCTGCTGCAGTTTGTATCTTTTTCTTCTACGATATTTTTATAGATAAATAAACACATGCTCAAAATTAACGGATGAATATATAATGAGTATATTTAGTATAACAGAAAGAATGAAAGAACGTTAAAAAAAACAATGGGGAACAATGAAAATACTATATCTAAAATACTTTTTAAAATGAAATATTTTGTAAAATAATCCCTTGCTTTTAACAGAGGGATCATTTAAAATTATCTGATTCACAATGGTTAAAAAATACACACACGCAAATTAAGATTTAAGGGACTCCTACTCAAGTCCGTGAGAAAATTGAGGAAATTTTTATAGAAATTTAATGATTCTTGAAAACAAAATGAAGTATAAAACAGATAGAAAAACGAAAACGGATTATAATGAAAGAAAGAATGTAAGAAAAAAGGATTGGAAAAGTATACAAAAGGAAGAAAAGTAATGAAACGTAAAATATTTAAGAATAAAAAAACAGAAAAGAAAGATGATGAATAATTGAAGAAATGAAAGCAGGAAGGAAAGAAAAAGAAGGACACGATAAAAAAAACTCCAGAAAGGCAGAAGGAATCATGATATAATGAAAACAGAAGTAGAACAGAAACTGAAGAAATGTACAGTGAGAGGAAAGATGGAGAAAGAATGGAAAGTGTGTAATTTTCTCCACACTGAGCTGAATGCGACAAAAGGTCAATTTTTAAGCCGATTACATCGATTTTAAATGAGTGATTTCTTTCTACTAGACTGGTTTCTTATCAAGTGTAAGGAAACCTGTCTGTCCAACTATTTACCCCAAAATTGGGGAAGATGGATTTATAAATTTGACATTGACATTATCACGAAAGGAAACGCAAACAACCTTATCTGGTGGGTAGGTTGCATTTTATAGCATATCAACTGCTGTGGGTTATTTAATGCCAAATCGTATTTATTATTATTTAATATTCTTCCGGGAATAGTTTGTAGGTAACATTTTTTAAATGAAATCGAGCTATTTTTTTTGTAAACATTAATATTGATTCAAGTATTGATATTGTTTGCCCACAGTTAAATTGTTATCTAACAGAATTTGTTCTATTTACCACTGGTTTCAAGCCTTACGAAACAATACTAGTGGTTCAATTTAGTGTTAATCATTTGTGTGAATACAGTTAATTCACTTTAAATTTAGTAAATTATTAGATCGTTGTATTCGACACATATAGGGAACCCTAACAGGTACTACCACCCCGGGACAGAGTGGACCTGGGAGTAATGGGAATAAATGCTCGCTCTCTTTACTCCAAAGCTCCTGGGTTAGAACTTTAGATGAAATTTAGTGTCATATTCAGGAGACTCTTTAGCGGAAGAGATCTTACTCCTATTCAAAGATAATGTTGACGTATTTTACATCCCCAGTTGACTGGGTAGAGAAAATACAGTAACTAAGTTTGTTGTAATTTCCTTAGGGATTCTAGTGTCAAGTTTTTATTTATGCATTTGTCTGTGTGTTTGTTTTTAATAATTATGTAATGTTTGTGTTTTGGATTATTTAAAATTATCATAGCCACATGAGTGCCGGATGGGTCCAAAAAATAGGGACTTCTACGGGGGTAAGCAATTTTTTTTGTAATGGTCACGCTTAAAGCGTGGTCCTGCTCTATGAAATAACTCAATGTCAAATTCGATTTGGTTTCGGTTTCTTTGTTTAATGCCATAATGCCAAAGCCATTCTCCTAGAAGAACATTAGTAGTGCTATTTAACCCATAACTGGGAGGATAAGGGGGTTCATACCTTTCCCATGGGTATTTGCCCGAAAGTGAACGTAATAGCGCGACTGGAGTTTGAACTCGCAGACTACGATTCCAAAGTCCATCGCTTTAACCATTACACCACAAGGACACCCCGTGATTTGTGGGAAGTCGGATAAATTAATACTTTCACTAAAGGAATTGCATTATTTTTTTCATTTGTATCATTTTTATTCAGTCGTTATATCCTAGCTTGGGAAATATCAAGAAGGAACCAGCAATAATAATAATGTTGATAGAAATAAAGTTAAAAGTACTATAAGATAAGAATAAAGGACAAAAAAGACAGTAAAAAAATTCTAGGCGAAATGCAGTTATACAGAAAGAAAGGGAGATAGAATGTAATGAAAGGACGAAGTGAAGTAGAATGATATTAAGAAGAATGAGCATTAAAGAAAACAGATGAAAATAAATCAGTGAATAAATAAATAAATAATCAAACAGGCGAAGAGGTGCTCACATAAAGGAGAAAGAAAATCATGCTGAAAAAAAATGACATTCTAATAGAAAGCTAAATGAGAACAAAATAGAATATAATTTGAACAAAAGAATAGAAGATTTTCCACCCCAGAAAAAAGCAAGGAGGAAGCGAAATGAAATAGATAATGAACACAAATGAGGAAAATGTATAGATAGATAAATAAATAAGTCAAGCAAGCATAAAAACGGGTAAACACTTATTTTGCAATAAATTTTAATAAAACAGAAATGAAGGATGATAAACGAAAAATAGGTAAAAATAGGAATGCTTCAAGTGGAAGTAAAATTTGATATTCATTTTTTAAAAATTGAAAAGACAAACAAAAATAAAGTTGGAAATGTAAAATATGCACGTATTTTTTTAATTATCCAATACAGGAAAAAATAAGGGGAGAAAAAATAAATTTACAGTTACAATTTAGAAACGATGTGAAAACATACAAGGCGAAATGATTTGGAAAAGTTGACATCAGAGTTAAAGCGGGTGGAAGGAGAGAAAAAGAAAGAGAAAAAGAAGAAAGAAAGAAAAGAAATTGGGGAAAGATGAAAACGGGAATTTTTAAACAAAATAACTAATAAAAAATAGCTTAATCTGAATATATACATAAAAGAATAGAAAAGAAGCAAAGACTTAAAAATGAGAAAAGAGTATTACTGAATTAAACCAATAAGAAGTATCACATATGTAAGAAAGAAAGAAATAAAGAAGTAAAAAATGAGTGAAGTAAAACAGAGAATGAAAAAATGAAAAGTAAAAAAATAAAATAAAAGAAAAGAAAGAAAATTGACTAATTCTCTTAAAATTTGACAAAAAAAACACTTTTTGAAAAATAATAATCGTGACAGAGAGAAGGAAAGAAAAAAGGATTAAAAAGCAATGAAACAATACGGAAAGAAAAATAGGGGGAGAGGCATAAAGGAAGAAAATATAAGAAATGTATTTTTAAAAATGAGAAAGAAATAAAAAAAGAAAGAAATTAGCGTCAAAGAAGCGTGAAAAAAAATAAAAAGAGACGAGGAATAGATAAATTGAATATATATATATATATATATATATATATATATATATATATATATATATATATATATATATATATATATATATATAGAGAGAGTAAATGAACAAACGAAAAAGAAATAACAGATGCAAACGAAGGCTCATAGAAAGACGAAAAAAAGAAAAAAAAACTTTAAAAATATAGAAAAGAGGGTGACAAATTGAAAATAAAGTAAGACAAAAGAAAAAAATGAACAAATTAACGAAAGAACACACAAACAAAAGAAAGAAAGAAAGAAAGAAAGAAAGAAAGAAAGAAAGAAAGAAAGAAAGAAAGAAAGAATTGCGGAAAAAATAAATCAAGTTGTGAGATAGAGGCAGATAAAGAAAGAAAAATAAAGAAACCTTAACGAAATATGGAAGAGAAAGTGACAAATTGAAAATAAAGAAAGAGAAAAAAAATACCGAACAAACGAACGAACGAACGGAAAGGCAAACAAAAGAAAGGGAGAAACAAAGAAAGAAGCAAAGATGAAAGAAAACAATAGATCAAGCAAAAAGTGAGTCAGGGGAAGGTAAAGAAAGAAAAAGAAAGAAACATTAGATAAATAGAGAAGGAAAATCTGACTGAAGAAAGAAAGAAAGAAAGAAAGAAAGAAAGAAAGAAAGAAAGAAAGAAAAAAGAAAGAAAGAAAGGAAGAAAGAAAGAAAGAAAGAAAACGTACAGAACATGAATAAAACAAGAATAAAAAGAACGAAGATAGAAACAATGGAAGAGTCCATAACATTGCAACCCCCCCCAAAAAAAAACCCAAAAAAAAACAAAGATCAAAATATGAAAATATAAAATAGGAGAATGGATATATAACGCTAGAGACACAGACAGTGAAGAAGAAAATACAAACCAATTTAGAGTGAAAAATAAATATAACATAATTGTAACAAATAAAACAATAGAAACGAAGCAAAAATAACAGACGGATGGCTGATCAGTAAAAACAAAGTAATATTTAAAAATTACAAAGTTGCATAGAAAATGGAGGAAAGAAACTGAAAACGATGCAGAGACAGACAGAATCAATTATAATCGACGACTAAACACTGTAGAACAATAAACTAAAATTTAGTAAAAAAAAGAATAAGTCACGAGTGTGGGCGATTGGTACAGGACAATGTGGATGGTTCGACTTTGAAAGAGTATAAAAATAGTGGAACATGTACATATTTCAGAACACAAATTAGGAAATAAAATCACATTTTTCTTCTGAGAAATTAAAAACAAATCAAAATCCCTAAAGAAAGAAAGGAAAAAAAGTTTAGTGGGGAAAAAGTTGAGCTTATCTGATAAACGCATCGACTTATGGAATCGATATCACAATGCCTAATAGTAGGTTATATTTAGCGTAAGACAATGTCCGGCTATTTAGTAAAGAAAAATGCTACATGGAAGATATATTAGATCGTCTGAGATGTTTTCTTTCATTGGACGAGGGTACAATGCTTTATTGCTGAAATATTCCTAAGTATACTCATTTTATTTTTTGTTTATATATCTTGCAATAAATTTGTAAGTTCCCTCCTTATGTGTTTATTCACCTCTACCTTCTTAATTCATTTACTCCCTCTGAAGAACTGCACACTATTTTTTTTTCTTTTTTCTTTTATTTTGGCTTACAGAAAAACGAATTCCTTTCTACTCTGTAAGTTTCGGGTTAGGATTGGTATAATTTACAGAGATATACATTGGATAGCCAATAGGACAATGGAATTCGGGTGGAGCAACACTGCACATTGAAACACACACACACACACACACACACACACACACATAGATAGATAGATATTCTGTGGTACGTGCAAAACTTTAAAAAGCGTATGTATTTTAGAATAGTTTAAAATTTTACCCCTATCTATTCCCTCGTCACTGCTTGTTTATCATAGTATTTTTCTCTGGTGAGACGTAACCAAAAGGAAGGGTTTTATATTTTTTAGAATTTTAAAGTATTTTAAAATGAATACTTTTTTCAAGCCGATATATATATATATATATATATATATATATATATATATATGTATATATATATATATATATATATATATATATATATATATATGTATGTGTGTGTGTGTGTGTGTGTGTGTGTGTGTGTGTGTGTGCGTGTGTGTGTGTGTGTGTGTTGTATACTCACAACCATAATGATATCAATAACAACAGTACGTATACAAATGCAGATACAGGCAAATACAAAATATAGGAGGACTCTGTTGTTCAGGTAGGAACGGTTTTAGTAACTTCTGTCATCTGTTATTCGAGAGAGGAGAGAGACAATTCTCAAAATCTTTTGTAATCATATAATGCTAACAGCACCCGCAACGTTCAGCACATCTCGTGGTGTTTTAGGTCGGGACTCGCAAAATTTAACCACCGCCGCAACGAAAGAGAACTCAACTGTCTGCTTCCAGGGTCCAATGTCAACCTTCAACTGCATGGTCAGACTTCAACTTCTCAACACCATGGTCGGAACTCAACTGAATCTTTTTCAAAATCTTACAAATTCTCAGCCTATTTCTTCTAGACGTGACATCATCCACACTCGAGCCCCATTTCTTGTCTGGGGGTTTATTATGACAATGGTGATTGTTATATCCTTTGCGCGCGAGCATAAACTGCACCAATTGACTTCAAACCTGAACTGTTAACCCGAATAGTTCAACGCCAAAGCAAAGTGAATGATAAAATATAATTAAAAAAAGAATGATTGAAATGAAAAACCATTCCTTAACAATATATATATATATATATATATATATATATATATATATATATATATATATATATATATATATATATATATATATATATATATATATATATACATACACAGACACACAGACACACCTATACATATATATATATATATATATATATATATATATATATATATATATATATATATATATATATATATATATATATATAAAAGAATAACGTTCACAAGTTTAGTCACACAATCAGATGGTATATGTACAAAATAGAATTAATTCTTGAGAATAAAACCCATAAAATTGTCTGACGTTTTAAGATACTGACGGATCACCAAATCCCTGGACCAGAAACCCGGACCCAGTGTAAATAAAAAAAGTTAAAGGTTTGCCATCTTACGAATTTTACTGTTCCAGCATAGTGAAAGTAAAAGAAAGCGAAAATATAGATTAATACTTGGACCGTGGCAGAGAATTGAAAAATCCGTGTAACGTGATGGTAAAATGTAATTGTGATACTGGAAATGTTCCCCAAGAGTTCTAAGAAAGGATTTGAAGACTTAGAAATCAATGAGAGAATGGAAATCATGAAATCTATAGAATTGCTGTGGTCTGCTACAATACTCTGAAGAATCCCGGAGTCATTAAGTGATTTTGTCTCAATCAGACTTCACTGAAAGACCACCAGCTTGCGTAAAAAGCGTAACAACAACAACAACAACAATAACAACAACAACAGCAATAACAACAACAACCACAATAATAATAATAATAATAATAATAATAATAATAATAATAATAATAATAATAATTTGCAAAATTGTCGACTTTGTTGTTCCTGCTGACCACAGAATAAAACTGAAAGAATGTGAAAAACAGAATAAATACCTCGACCTTGGTAGAGAATTGAAAAAACTATGGAACATGTAAGTGACAATTATACCAACTGTGATTGGTACTTTGGGCACAGTGACAAAAGGATTACTAAAAGGACTGGATGATTTGGAAGTAGGTGCCCGAGTGGAGACCATCCAAACACCAGCATTATTGAGAACGGCTAGAATACTGAAAAGAGTCCTGGAGACTTAAGTAGACTTGCTATTACTCAAACTCCAGTGAAAGACAACCCGTTGATGCTGATGTGAAAAACTCCGATGGAGATATTAATAATAATAATATCAATAGTAGCATTTTTTCTCTTGCGCTTCCCAAATCTCTTGAGTCGACATTTTCTGACAAAATAACTATCTAAGTTATATTTGAATTAGATCACATTATAAGTAAAACGGTTCGTAAAGATTCGAAACATAAGTGGACACTAGGTTAAACAAGTTGTGAATTCTTTAAAATTTTTCCCCTCGTTGATATGCTGAAATTTTTGTTTGATTTCAAGAAATTTCTGCGGTACTATCGAGGAAAGATTTTATCTTTTCATTTATATTTAATAAAGAATGGAACAATTGATTAGAAAATGAGCAACAGTTAAAATTTACAAGTAACACTTTCTTCTTCTCCCGCCCATATCTCGTGACAAAAAGCTTTTGACAAAAAGCCCTTAAATAAAAAGTGGCAGATAAAGATGGTTACGGGGAGCAAAGATCAAGCACTGTGGCATTGCGGAATAAAAGAAAATGCCTTGGGTTTAAATAACTAATCAGTTGTTTCACTTGTAAACCATTCAATGTACAAAGTAACAGTTTAATTAACGAATCAATATTGAAATCCAACAAATTTACAAAAAAAATTAAACAAAAAAGGTGATCGTTAAACTAGGTTAAAACTTAGTAAGTTTAAATAGGAGTATTTTAAATGATATTTTTTTCTGTGGATCGCATGTACTCATTTTCGTAAGGGTATCAGATCATATCTGTTACAGGAGCAGGGTTCATAATCAATCCCTTGGTGTGGTATTGCCATGATATACAACCCATGAAAAATAAGAAATCCAAATCTAAATCGACGTGAGACGGACGCATAACACAGGTCTATGCGTCATGATCGGCAAGAGCTCCCTAGATTGCCAAGACGGTGGAGCTTTTCAAGAAGCTGCGAATATTGACTGTTCTAATTTCATATATACAAAGAATGACGACAACAACTACTTAACTCAGAGAGAACAACAAAGAATGAACAAGAAAAAACAGCAAAATGTAATTCAATATAATTTTAAGTGCACTCATAGACAAATAAGATATAAGAAAAAGTATAGCAGAAATTTGGGCTGAAACCGCTAGATTTAATTCAAACCAAAGACTTACAGAACAAGCCCGAATGATATTAAAGATTGGTTAGTTTTCTGACTCCGAGATGCAAAAATTATGTGGACAAGAAAGTATTGAAGTATATGCACATGATTCCCCTCACCAAATCAAAACACTAAAAGCTGAAAAGCAAGAGCCTCTTAAACGAAGTGAAACAGAACTTACTGAAGACCGAAACACCACAGATCCTAGTGCCAAAAACAAATGTTGAAACAAGAAGGCAAAATAAATGTTGAGTTGATAAAGAAAATCCTGACTAAAAAGAAAACCTCATTACCATCCCTCAGGAACTATGGCTAGAAAAAAGTTAATGTAGAAAACAAAAACGGTAAACAAATTATTACCTAATATCCCAACGGGCAACATCACTTAAATAACGAGCTAAATTATGCAGGAGCGAAACTTGTCGGAGCTAGAATCGGTGTTCCCTTAAGGAAACCGAAGAGAAATACAAAATCCTGGATGGGAAATTAGGCTAGAAAAACAAGTAAAGAAATTGTGACAACAAGCGGAAGCGCTAAGAAAGGAAATGCAAGCCAGGATATGTTAGGAGGAAAAGACCAAAAGAATACAGCAGATAAGTCTAACAACACGACTTCAAGAGATAAATGAAAATATATTGTCGACAGAAAGGAGACTTAACGATACCGACGCAGAGTCAAATATAACAAACAAAGCAAGACATTACAAAATGACGAAAGAAAATTATACTAACAAATTGGTGGCAAATGTGCAAGAACAAACCGACAACCAATGTAATGGAGGCAAAATAATTTTGTATTAATATATGCCCCTGAAAGGGATACAGCTGGAAGTGCTCAGAGCTAAACTGAAAAGAGTACCGAATTTTAAAACCCCAGACCAAGATTGCATCCACAGGCTTTAAGTTCACGCGTATCACTGACACACTGACCCTTGAAATGAATGAATGCCAAGTAGCCACCATGTAGATTGACAACAAAAATCATAAAATTCATCACGGAAGCCATAAAATAATGGAAAGTGGAATTATCAGCCGGAGGAAAAACATTAGCACTGATAAAAATCTAGAGAGGCATCTTCCAGGGAAATGCGATTTTGCCATTATTATATGTATTTGTAATGATGCCACACAATTTCACAAGAAAGATTAATCACTTTATGTACATTGGCTACATGTAACTGTTTGCAGAAAAGGCAAATGAACTGGAGATTCCCATACAAACAATAAAAATATACAGCCAAGATATAAGAATGGAATTTGGTAAAGAAAAATATCCCATGCTCATTATGAAAAGTTCAAAAAGATAATGAATGAAGAGAACAGCCAAATCAAAAACATATCAGGAAGCTTGGAAAATAGGAAAATTACGAGTTTCAGATACCAGTGGAGATTAAATAAAAAATGAACGAGAAGACTTCTTGAAACAAAGCACTGCTTCAGAAATTTCATCAAATAGATTAACAATAGGCAATCCCCATAAAAAAGATTCTCGGAACCATTCATAAAATGGACAAATGTCAAACTCAGAGAGATTACTCAGGAGGCAAGAAAGTTGATGACGATACACAAATCCTTATATCTAAGAAACGACATTGATAAACTATCTGTGAGAAGAAGAGAGGGAAAAAGAGGACTGGCAAGCTTCGAATATTGCGTGGATGCATCAATACTGCGCTGATTACATTTAAAAGAGCCATGAGAGACTATTTAGTGCAGCCAGTAACAGCATTGACGACATGAGGACAAAAAAAAAAGCCGACAAAAGTTTGGTACCAGAAATGGGTTTCCAGGTCATCTGGGGTTGTAGACTACACCGAGTGCTTATCTGCCGAAGGGTTAGACTTCACCAAAGACTGTCCAGTATATGACTCTGTTTAATCTTCTATAATACTGGACCTTGACGAGTGGAGAGTATCCATTCAATGTCACCACTCACAGGTCCACTCTATCCCGAAGTGGCAGCACCAGATAGGGTCCTATCTAGGAGTCAAATAAAATTAAACTGTGTACAACTGAATTATTTCAGACAGAACTGTTTATAACATTGAAACTGAGTACTTATGCTAAACTGAACTATTTGAAATAAAACCGTTTTTAAATGGAAGTAAACGGTGTACTTATGCTAAACTGAATCTTTTTGAAACAGAACAGTTTTGACATTGAAACTGAGTACTTATGCTTAAAAGAATTGTTTGGAATTGAACTGTTTTGACATTGAACTAAAGTGTTTGGGCATTTAATTGTTTGTAAACAAAAACTATACTTATACTAAACCGAATTGTTTGAAATTTAATTTGACGTTGAATTACCCAAAAAGGGGAGATACGCCGTAAAACAAAAGAAGCATCAGACAACCAACCAATCAACCAAAGAGAAATGGGACAAAAACTACGGTAAGGACATTTCGAGCTTCAAACTGGCAAAATCTCACACGTGAAGATTTGCAGATGACTACGAGAAGGACGGCAAAAGAGAAACTGAATTTTACAGAATAGCAGCAAGTAAAAAAGTCCATAATACCGAAGTATATTAAAGCAAAAATTGATTATACACAAGCTAGTGCAGGTTATGTAGAAGCAGAGACGAGGCCATTAATCCCGTTATGAGCAATTGTTAAGACAGTAGGGCAAAACGAGTATAAGACTAAACACGACTGGGTGGGAACTGTGATCCTTAAGGAAATGTGTAAATAATAGCAATTTATCTACCCTACTAAATGGTGCGTACACAAACCAGAATCTACCCTGGAGAATGAGACGCATAAAATTCTCTGGAATTTTTTGATAAATAGATAATACGATTCCGACCAGATGACTAGACCAAGTGATAATTAACAAAGGAAGAAAGAGAACTTGCGGTATAGTGGACTAAGCTATCTCAGCGGAACATGAGGAAAAAAAAACGAAAAGAGAGATAATTACCTGGTCCTTGACAGAGAACTAAAAAAAATAGTGGAACATAAAAGTAACGGGGATACCACTTGCAATCGGCCTGCCGAAAACCTGGCAGGAAGAGGTGGAAATTGGAGGACAAATCTAGACCATCCAACTTATAGCATTGTTGAGATCAGCCAGAATACTGGGAATATTATTGGAAACCGAAATAGACTTTCTGTCTCTCAGACTCCATTAAAAAGCTATCAGCTAACGCTAGCGTGAAAACTCTTGTAAGAAATAAGTAAAGTAAATTAAAGTTGGCGAACTTAGTGGAGGGTGACCCGAATGCTCCCTTTTCAATAGCTATTACACGAAGGTGTAGGGAAAGGTGCAACTCCATTCCCTTGATTGCTCCACTTTACACTTGATCCTTAATTTATAATGCTGAGTGTTAAGAAAGGTGGCATCAAGTACCATTTTTTTAAATCTTTGGTGTGACTCGACCTGGGTCTGAACCCGGGTCTCCCGGACCTTTGGCGAACAATCAACTCATTTGGCCAATTCTGAAATTTATTACTTTAGCATAATAAACGAAAGAAATTAACGCTTCACAAGATTAGTATAATATTTACAGGTAAATAACAAAGTAATATAAAACCAGCAATTCTTACCAAATTGCTTCAGATACTAGATGACCTTTTCATACTTTCGTCACAAAATAGTATATGATTAGATATCAAACACGTCTGATGATTGCAAATGCAATACCCTTATGTGATTCTTTTAATTTCTATACATAAAATAATCCTAAATGTGTTCCGTTAAAAACAATATATAACTTATCTGCACACACACACACACATATTCTTCAGCGGGAGGGTAAACACACAAAAACTATCGACTCCTACTATTTACCCTTTTCAAAAGAAAACGATGGTAAGCGCCTATTTATATATATATATATATATATATATATATATATATATATATATATATATATATATGTGTGTGTGTGTGTGTATGTGTGTATCTATCTGTACATGTGCGGGCTGGCGTGCGTGCGTGCGTGCGTAAAGATATTAATTTACTCATTTTTGTACCATTTGCCTTTATACGTTTTCCGATTTTATTTACACTGTTTCTTCCTTTCTCATACATTTATGTTTTTTCTCTCTTAATTCCTTGATATATATATATATATATATATATATATATATATATATATATATATATATACGTGTGTGTGTGTGTGTGTGTGTGTGTGTGTGTGTGTTCTTATCCTGTAATTTTCATCATATTTTTTTTTTACTTGTCCATAACTCTATGCGTCCATAAATGAGCATTTATCCTCCAATAAATCAAATTTTCTCTAGGGTAAATTATTTAGAATGAGAAAATATCAACTAGAAAACTTCTTATTTTAAAATTATTATTTCACACTTTTTTCTGTCACAAAATCATGTTTATAGATTTAAAACAAATTATCTTGGGTTACTTCTAGAAAAATGTCTTCCTATCGTTTAGCTTTGGGTGTTTCTATTTATCTGATTTTGTAGCCGAATTATTATTAATCCATGCAACCGAGAAGGAATACAGAGATATTTTGCTTGGAGAATTTACTTGATATTTTATTTATTTCAAAACAGAAATCTAATAAATTCTGAATCATATCCAAGTGGTTAAAAAAATCAGACTAATACTGTTATATTGCAAAAAATAGAAAATAAAAAATGATTTTATAACTCTGAAACGCTTTATCTCATCTTGTTATCTCTCTTTTACTTTGACATTCAAAGATCTTGGATGGAATCTCGCAAGCAATTATCTGTTACTTCTTTCAAATCATTGTTGCATCACATTTATCTTAAGAAGAAATCAAGTAAGGTTTTCACACAGGGCAACACAGAATATGTTTGTTAATTCTATCTATTCTCGACTTATATTCCAATGAGATTACATTGTGGTTTGTAGCTTTCCAAATCAATACTCTCATATTACGTCTAAAAATTGATAAGCAATGAATTGGTTGATATCAGATACTTTTAGTATAAGAAAAAACACATAAACGACTCCATATTGAATAGTAATATTCATACATAAAGTCTCTTCTGTTAAAACTAACGGATCTTTGCTGTTGAGTCACGTTTTTACTTTTTTAAAAAGAAGTAATGAAGCTTATCATTCGTTTTGGTATAAAATATTATCATACTGTAATATTGTGAAGGTATCCACCAAGAGTAATGCCCGGCTGTGTCACCTACAACAAATGTGCCCGTGGTGTAATGGTTAACGCCGTAGAAAATGGACACGGTCACGTGAGTTCAAATCCTGGTCAAGACTGATTGCAATTCACATAGCACAAATACCCTTGGGAAAGGTATGAAACAGATTATCCTCCCTGTATTAGATAAAATAACAAATTGAAATATTTAACTCAGTGCAAAACAATGAGCTTTCGTACGTTTAAAAATGGTCACCACCAAACTATTAGTTTACAAATATATATATATATATTCAAAATGTATTCATACTCACACTTTAGCATTGTTGATATCCATTAAATCAATCCCGGTCCCCACAAAAACTATCTATCTGGTAATTTTGCTCTGTTGACACAAAAGCCAGTAAAGAGTAACTCAGAAACAAATTAAACCGTGCTTTCTAGGAGACCGGCAGGGTTTAAAATTCGCTGGGTTTCCAGTTGGTGGTAAAGCCCTGCCAATGATGCATGTCCTTGGTATATTATTAAACTGCATCTGATGGTGATGCAACGGTTCTGTGGATCAGGGGAATGTATTGTACGACTTTCCTAACTTTAATAGTTTGGTTTGGTTTCTTTGTTTTATGGCATATCAACCTTTGTAGGTGTTATGGGGACATATCCTACCATACCCCAAAGACGGACTCGTCCAACCTAAACGTATTCTCCGAGCTTAGCTCGCTCGGGTGAGACGACTTCTCGTTCCTTACGAGACATTTGACAGACAGACTGCAAATCGAGCACGGTTAGTACTTCCTTTGTATGACTTCCTTTTTCTGCTAATACAATGACGTTTACCTATCAACCGTTGTTTGAGTTGTTCTTCCACAGGTTTTATCTGAAGATCACAACAGTTGGTTATTTAATGCCAAGGGTATTCTCCTAGAAGAACGGTAGTGGTACTATTTAATCCATAGCTGGGAGTATAAAGGGGTTCATAAATTTCCCAAGGGTATTTGCCCAAAAGTGAACGTAATAGTGCGACTGGAGTACGAACTCGCTTACTACGATTCCTCAAGTCAATCGCTTTAACCGTTACACCACAAGGACCCACCACATTAATTCTTATCCTTAGTATACTCTGATACAGAGCGGTAATGACTTTTCAGTACTATATTTGTGTCAAATAGAAAAGAGTGCCCGAAATAATTCTTTAGAAACAATAACACGACAGATGTAACAGGAATCTTCAATGAACGTTAATATGTAAACTTTCGACATAAAATGACCATCAACTGTTTGACATGCCGTTAAAACCAATCAATCCTTCAGCACGAAAATCACATTGCTTTATAATATGATATGCATCCAACAACTAATAGGTGTTTCTGAGTAACGATCTGATGATTTGTCATGATGGCTGTGGTTTACTGAAGTCCAACATATTGTTAAAACTGTGCCTCATAATTGGAAATCATCAGTTCTCTGTGGTTAATCTAAATTATCATATATTATACTTATTGAAATTTTCATTTTCATTTTCATTTTCTGAGAGAGTCTAATCTCAATGTACTGATTTCTATTAAGGATCGGTTACCTCGAATTTGAACTAAACTCTTCTATTAGTACATTTTTTATTCCAAGCTCTTCATCATGTATTGATTTTATGAAAATATTTGCAAATCAAAACCACTGAATAATGCATTATGTAAATGTGAGGGAAATATTTACGAGATAAATAAATATTTATAATATTTCATTTTATGAATTAATTTATATATCTTCGATTATATTTCAAATGATGTGGTCGGAAATGATTTACATGTGTTTTGGTTTGTTTTGTTGATTTAGTATTGTGTTTATTTTGATTTTGTAATACGAAGTGCAACTCAGGGTTTATTTTTGGGCATAGGCGCTAATAATATACTCTTGATTTTCTTTCTTGCCACAAAACGTCAGAATGAATGCGTAAACCAACACTTTTTGAGTAATAGCAGGTGATGTTTTAACGATTAATATAAAATTATCAGTGATTTTATTTGCTGGTGTCTATGAGCGAAGAAGGACTCATAATTAAAACAATATTACAAATTTTCTTGTGGTTTTATGTTCCCATTCATTGACCATGGGGCATTAATTGAATTCATATCATAATAATTTACAAACGAACGTGGGAAAAGTATCTTGTAATTAGTGTTAAATAGGTAACTCATTTATGGATTTGTAATATACCAATTACTTTATTCTATATGTCAATATGCACCTAACGAAAGCGTGGACTGCTATAGATAGACTATCGATCCAATGGAAGTCCGATCTATCCGATGAAATTAAACGATATTTTTTCCAAGCAGCGGTTTTGTCAATAATACTCATTGGATGCACCTCATGGAGGCTGAAAAACACATTGAGAATAAAGCTAAATGGAATCTGCACAAGAATGCCGCGAGCAATATTGAACAAATCCTTGAAGTAACACTAAACGAAACAACAGCTGTACTGTCACTTAACTCCTGACTCTAAAACCACGCAAGTAAGACGAAGAAGATATGAGGGAAGATCCTATTTACCAACCCCTCCGCTCGGGCAGGATATGACACAAGGTCAATTTTTAAGCGGAGTTTGACAGGTTTGAATTCAGAGTTTTCCTTCTCCTAGACTAGTTGCCTCACCAAGGCTGAAGAACCTAGTCTGTCCTACTATTTACCCATAGCTGGAGAGAGAATAATTGGATTCATACCTTTCCCAAGGGTATTAGTGCTATGTGAAGTGCAATCAGTCTCGTCCAGGATTTGAACTCGAGTCGCCGTGTCCAATTCCTGTGACGATAACAATTATACCACGGGCACCTCCAATTTTTTTTTTTCACCTCCGCTCGGGCAGGATATGACACAAGGTCAATTTTTAAGTGGAGTTTAACAGGTTTGAATTCAGAGTTTTCCTTCTCCTAGACTAGTTGCCTCGCCAAGGCTGAAGAACCTAGTCTGCCCTACTATTTACCCATAGCTGGATATGAGGGAAGATGTTAGAAAAGCAAGTATGAACTTATAAGTAACGTTCTCACTTGGACCCCTTCATAGTCACGTACAAGTATTGGATAACCAACAAGAACTTACCCACAGCAGCTATTCGCGGACTCGAAATGCAGTGTGGAAAACCAGCCGAGAGGGATGGATGACAGAGACATGAAGAAAGAGAGTTTGCAAAATCCGTGCTAGCAGCTTGACTTGATGTTCATGATGATGATGATATGTTAGAATAATTACCACAACTGTGATTTAAAAAAAAATTTCTATGTGTAATACTGAAAGTATTGTGTGTGTGTGTGTGTGTGTGTGTGTGTGTGTGTGTGTGTGTGTGTGTTTAAAATCAAGTTTGTATAAACTGACTCCGAGACATCGATATCATGCACGGGACGTACTGAAATTGAAATCACTTGTCTCCCTTAATTTTGGACTTTTATGTTCCGCGAAAAAAGGCTAGAACTCTTTTTATCAAGATATTCAATAGCCTAATCATTTAGATTAAGCTGAAAATATTCTATAAAATATAGGAAATCCAGATAAATTATCCTTACGACAGTATACCCAACCACAAAATAATCAAAACTGCATGACTTATACGCACATTCACGAAAATCCTTCATCAAAACTCAACTTTCGTTAATGGGTGCTTCCGCTAAAGTTCCTTGTCGATTTTGGCATATCGCTTATTGCATAATATTTGTTAGTATGAATAATCTCCTGAAAAATATTTTGTTTAGGTTACAGTTTAAGGAAGGGTGTATGAAACTATGAGCATAATATAAATATTTGAAAACAGAGAGTACAGTTTGAATTAATAGAATTTGCAAATGTTTGGAAACAGAGAACAATACCTCAGTTAATTGAGTTTAGTTAATAAATTAAATGGGAGATAACCAATGCTTTTTCTGATTTATTTAATCAATAACTTTCATATATAGTATTTCGTCTTTTAGGTCTTCTCACAAGTCAAGTTCAAACTAATAACCAATATTGTTTACTTATAATTATACTTATTTCATCATTACAGCAGTATATCTTTAAGAAACACTGTCACATTCAATTCCATGTCTCCAATCTTCACATCATGTTTCCGATAATATAATATACAAGGTCGTAGAATATATGTGGCTTAAAATAATCTTCCAAATTTTCCAATCTTTCCTCTTAAATTCCGTTGTTCCGTGACAAAACTTTTTCTTGCTATTTGTGTTGTGGTATCCACAGATATATTCATTCAAATGTTTGCTGGTGTATCCCTCTTTTCTCTGAAGCACCTTAGCCCTTCTAGTTGGCATCAAATGTTTCCTGCCTTTATGTCTAGATTTACGTCTCATGCTCGAATAACTGTTTATGAAGTTAGTTTCAGTAGGATTTTTAATCCAACTGGATGCACTCAAATTAAATGATATAATTTTAAATGTCCTGCAGATCTGACCAGGTATATGAAGTTAGGTTTAAGTCATGTACACTGACAATATTTGGATTCACCCCATAGAACAACAAATTATCAGTATATATCTGACGTACTGTGCAGTAAGCAACCGATGTTATCTCTCAATAATTTTCATCTTTCAGGGATTGGATGAAAATGTTGAATGTTTTATGAATAATTCTAAAACGTTTCCTTTTGGAAAACTTTAAACAGTGAAAGCACTACTCAGATTTATGTTCACGAGACAAAAGGATTGTTATAAAGATTTTGAGCTTGAGTCCTGTTGTCGGATAAACATGTTGCTACCATTGACAAACACTTGCACAAGACACTCGCGATTTTGCAAGTCACATATGTTTAAGATTTGCCAGTCAAACCGAGGAATTTTTCTCCTTTGTTTTCTAACATTTCATAAGAAATATTGACTTAATTTCATTATACACTTTCTGTTATGTTGTTGGGAAAACACGGTTCAATTTTACAATAGGCTTCTTAAATGTTCGTAAATAATGTTTTTATTGTAATTGTATGAGAAATCTACATTCCTAGAGATTAAAATGTTATCATTCTATATTTGTTATCACTTCTTTAGAGAAGTGATTTTGAACATAGAAATGAAAAAGAGAAGTGACGCGTTAACATTTTTGTATTAGTTCGAGCTTGGTTATTATGCTTCTCACACAGCTTATAATATCAAAAGATAATGAAGTGAAATATCTTGCAATCGGAGAGTACAGGGCTGGTTTCAGAAGTTAGTAATGGATATATGAATCTATGATATCAAGAGGGTATAAATACCTGCACTGGTTAATCTACGAGGTATATATTTACTTCATGAAAATGCTTGGTACGAATGCTGTACGAATGACACTGTAGAATCACATTGGGATATGCGACTTTACCACATCCATCTTACCTTCTTGATAATTCACCCACCGACTACCAGTTTTTAAGCGTCAAGACTCTTATTTAAGGCCCATAAACATTCCGTTTTAAAGGAGAACATGAAACTGCATTAAAATATTTCTACCATCCAAACATTTTTAATTTTTATCATACAGACTAAAATAACCATGTTGATTGATGTCAAAAAGGCATATATTTTTAGGGATCATATTTTGATTGATTAACATGTTAACTGTTTAACTTATTCATTTCGGGAGTAAAAGTTTATTCTAAAATAGGATATTTTTTCCGGACAATCTGATACTTGTTCATAATAAAACATCAACACAGTCTGTTTCATGAGTGCGTCGAACAGGAGTGAAAATAATTGCTCTTTTATGATTGATTTGATGATAGCTTAGATTCGGTATTTGATAAATTCATTTTTAGATTACAGGGTAAAGATCGTAAAATCGAAACCTAGTCATTATCGTGTGCTAATCTATCAATTTGTGTACATGTTTTTCAAGAATTGAAACGTAATGGCTTATAAATTCATTAAAATATTAAAAAAACATTGCTATTATTTTTGTTCTCGATGAGAATACATATCTTTAAGAACTTTAAAGATTTTACCCCAAGGAAAAAGGAAATATTGAAAGGCAATCAACTTAATTTGGTATTTAGAAGACTGGGATAAATATACTGTGTATAACCTATAATACAGGATTTTTTTTGGAACTCGCCCTTCGTCGATTTTTCTCTAAAATGTTTTTACTATATCTAGGTAAAGCTTCGATTTTGAATAAATCATTCTATTAAAAACGTGTTTGCATGGGCCGGCCTAATAACATTTTTTTAAATGAAACTGTTTTTTCAAAATAATGAAGGTAATTCTAGGCCTCCATAAAAATATTTTTATTAGCATCGTTCTATTTTATTAATTATCATTGCTCATTAGTATTTTAAATTATACATTGATTTACTCACATTAAAGTCTTTGATATTTCCTTTTTCAGATGTTTAACATATTCTGTTAGCAAACATAAAAAGAATTTCAAAGTGAATGATTTATTTCATCTATGGAATTTGACTGTCATTGTTCTGGTGGTCATTTTTGTTTGTGGTTGATTCTATTTTACTATGTATCATAAAACACACACACACACACACACACACACACACACACACACACACACACACACACACACACATACACACACACACACACACACACACACGCACGCGCACGCACGCACGTACGCACGCACACACACACACATATATATATATATATATATATGGGTAAAAAGATTAAAACCGAGTGAGTATGAGAGGGAATAACACAAATACTGTCTGAATTACTGGGATAAGGAGTTCTTATTATTTACTCTCATAATTCATAGCAGATTATTCCTCTCATATTGACTATTATATTTCAACGATTACACAATATTATCCACTGGCAATCGTCATGTGTATTTTTGTATTATCGATAACCTTTGAGGGATTTACTTATTCTTAGGATCTGATAAAGAAGCTCCTGTTCTGGAGATGTATGGAGCGTGGGTTACATCTTCATTGTCATTACTCTCAGGTCCGCTCGGGTAATACGTGTTTCGTATCTATGGGTCAGATCGACCTGTTTAAAATGATAAATATTGCATAGGACTATGTACAGACACCAAAAAAGAAAACAAAGAAAAAGGAAAGACTTCCATAAAAAATGTAAATATGAACGTACAATAGACATGATTTGCGGAGCTGTAGTCATAAGATACTTGTACATAGATTGATATGCCATTAAAATCAATTAAGCGAGAAAGAAGAGAATTTAAAACCGACATTTCCTTTGACTTACAAAGTGGAGTACTGTTATCATTCAGCTGTCTATTGTCTGGAATATCTCCGATTAGTTAATTTCCTTTCTTCGTTATTTCGTCTTCGTAATGTCGCTCTCCTTCTCTCTTTGGTCTGAGAATTGAATTTACAACACTTGGATAAAATCCTGCTAGCACATCCTAACCAACGCTTTAAGTCAGTTTCACCAGGGACAATTTACTGAAAGTTTGGGGAGTCTTTAACCTAAAGTAATTTTGTGTACATTTTCCAGCACGATTTATTCTAGCTTTAAATTGCTTGGTGCATAACCAGTAGGTGTTATCGTTAAATAGTGGGTCTCAGTGTCTACTCATTCTTAATTAACTGTTCTTAATTAGAGCAAACATAGTGATGAACGCCATATGGGAATTGATAATTAAGCAACATTAAAATGGCATGATAATAAAGAAGGTGACTTAACAGATAGGATATACCCAGGGGTATGTTCAGTGTAATGATAATAGTGAACTCTTACTGATTAAAGACAACGTATCATTCGAAATTCACTGACTGGGACACCGGAATAAGGTTGGACATTAGAAGAGCAGAATAGTTGTGAGATTAACCATCAAGATGAGGATAATATATTGATTGATTTTAATGGCATGTCAACCATCTAGGATTATTCTATGCCCAGAGGCTAGATAATCGCATTCATTTTATACTTATATTTACATTTCGTGTGTAGTTGTTTCTTAATAGTATTTGCACACTGTTATATATAAAGTAACTTTATCTAATATAAATAATGTGTACATAGTTGTAAAATTTCAAGCATCCGTACATTCCAGTAGAGGTCACCGATAAGGACGAATGGAGAGAGAGAGAGAGAGAGAGAGAGAGAGAGTGTGTGTGTGTGTGTGTGTGTGTGTGTGTTTTCCGTGCTATGGAGACGAATTGATCATGATCGTGATGATCATGATGATGGGAGATGGGTGGCCGTACAGTTGGGGCTTTGTTTGGTGTTACCTCCAGGACTTGTTCAAAATTGGTCGCAGCATTCTTGTGTAGGTGTCGTCAAGATTTTTCTCCATCCGTTTAGTTAGCGTCCTTGTAGTGCATCCATATAGAAATATCGACACGACCAATGCTTGCAAGAAACTGCGTTTCATTTTATCGGTCAGGTCTGATTTCAACCTTACTAAACAATAATAGCTTCAAGTAACTGTTCTTCCTATTAGTAATTTACAGCTATCATGCAGAAAATACTTTAGTTAAATACGAATAATTCAAGTACAGATTTGTTTGACCCCTTGATGTCAGCCTAACGCGTATTAACACTCTGGGTCAGAGCGAACATGCGATTATGACAATGAAGGAGTACCATATTTGATGGCACTTGCTTTATTTTTATTAAAATATCTATTAAAATCCCTTTTGACTTTTATGCCATATGTTGACTTAAAATTTGCGATCATCATCATCATCATCATATCGTGCTGGCAGCACGGATATCCCTGACCCTCTTTCGCCACTCCTCCCTATCGTTCATCGCCCTAGGTAGGTCTTCAGGACAACAACCTGTATCCTCACATAGCTGCTGAATGTACGTTCGTGCTGGTCGTCCTGCTTTTGCGCGGCCGTGTGTGGGGATCCATAAGAGTACATCTCTTATGAGTTCATCTCTGCTTCTCCAGCAATGTCCTGCATGTCTGGTTCGCCTAACTTGAATAGTTTTCGTGATAGGGGGCAGGTGGCCGTACAGTTGGTGTCTTGTTGGGTGTTGCCGCCAGGACTTGTTGAGGATTGCACGCAGCATTCTTGTGTAATTGCCATCTAGTTTCTTCTCCAGCCGTTTTGTTAGCGTCCATGTAGTGCATCCATATAGCAGTATCGATGTGACCGCTGCCTGGAAGAAACTGCGTTTCATTTTATCGGTTAGGTCTGATTTCCATATAGTCGATAGCCTATTGATAGCTGTCCATGCTTTCGTTAACCTCGTTTCGATGTCCTTTTCGGTTGATTCGACGCTGCTTCCTAGGTACGTGAATTTGTCTACTAGTTTAAGAGGGGTTCCTTCTAGAGTGGAGATGTCCCCCGTTTGGTTATAGCACATATATTCCGTTTTATGTGCATTAACATGGAGGCCTATGCTTGCTGCTGCTCGTTCCAAACTATGCAGAAGTGTTTCGGCTTGGTCAGGTGTATTTGCCAGTATCGCTATGTCATCGGCGTAGTCGGCGTCGGTAATTGTTGTTGCGGGGTATCTTCTGCTTCTTTTCTTCGTCAGTTCGAAGCCATTCTCTTTGATTTTGTCAATCGATGTTCTAAGTACGTAGTCTAGACAAATGATAAAGAGATACGGAGCCAGCGTGTCTCCTTGTAGTACTCCTGCTATTATGTCGAAGTATTCTGTGTCTCCATCTGGTGATCGTACTTTTACTTTAGTGTTTCTATAGAGAATCGTTATTGCCGCTACAGTTTCTTTAGGTCGGCCGAAATTAGCTACCTGGCAACTCCTATTAGTTAGATTTTAGAGTAACTTTCATATATGTATTGTCATTATTCAAAAGGCTATTATACAGATTAAAATGTTATGATTGATTATATTCATTATATCAAATTCCATTACATTTAATATTAGTACTTTGCTTCACAGTTTTTTTTTTATATTTGCCTAGCTGAAATTGGAATGTATCTTTTAACTCGTGCATTTATATGGCGTCAAATACGGTGATTAACACTTTTCAGATTTTCAGAGCTATAGCTGCACCATCAGATAGCAATTTAGTGTCATATACAGGAAACCCTTTTTTGTTAGGAGTATTATCTATTAGCTGGGATTCAACCAGCGTATTCTAAATGTGGTCGTCAGGGCTAACGTCTAAGGGGAGTAAATACTAACAAAATCATCAATGATTACTATCTCCTAACAAGCCCTAATTTGATGGAGCGTAAAAATGTGATTATTAAATGTCACAATTTACCTAAGAATCATGTGAGTATTCCTCATGATACTGGCTCATATAAATATCAATATAATCAAATTTCTGGTGGTTTTGTTTATTTAGTTTTTAGAATGCCTGACAAAGTTTCAAATGCTTTGTTTGAGATACAAAGAGATTTTTTTTTCTGATATATTTTTTTTCTGATTTATTTTTTTTCTGATTTATTTTTTTCTGATTTGTAAGTTTATTAAAGAAAAAGATTCTCTAAAATAGGATATATGTTCGAAATTTATCAAATATATATATATATATATATATATATATATTGGTGACTCATTAATTTCTTTTTTCAAATAATTTCCTGTTCTTATCGATTGCATTTCAAAATCTATATATTTTTTTAATAAAAAATGATACACTTGACCAAGCGTTTCATCAAAATTCAGTAAGCCGTTACTTTTTGGCAAATCTTTAAAAAGAAAGGTTTTTAGAATATTCTCGCGTAAAAAAATATTTTAGGACATCGATTTTTGCCAGTATTATAATTTCATTTGAATATTTACGCATTTTGTATAAGGTTTCTTTTTCGCAGAATTTATTTTAACCCATATCACCAAAACGTGAAAAATAAAAACCCTTTCAATAGAAATTTAGCAACGTTTTCAGTGCAATCTTTCGAGTGCGTAATGAAGATTTTGAGAACAAAATTTCATTTTTAAATGCTGCACACCGATAACTATTTCTCTAAGACAGGGTTTTATAAGTGCTTGTCCAATTGAAAGCAAATTAATTCACAAAAGCATTTGAATCTGGATAGCCTTTTTTTTATGGAGACGCATATTCTCTCCAAAGAGGTTCGAGAAGCATCTTAGTACAAATCCGATATTTTAAATAGAGAAAAAGAATTATACTTAATCTTAAACGTGTATTTGATAATTACCGTACATGTAGAATGCTGCCCCAGAGGATGCACTTCCTTCACCTCTCCTGTTGAGCGCTGAAAGAGCGATTGATCCAATGCAAGGTAATAAGAGATAGTGAAATTGTTGCCCTCGGTAGTCAGTGGAATTCTTTTGATGACTTTTGCTCTATAGTTTGACAACGTTAGTCTGACATAGATTCAAAGACGTTACAGCTGATCATATTAACTGTATGAATGATCTAGTGTGCAATGGGTATCACTTGTATGTAATTAAATATAATCAAATACATAAAAGAGAATAAAAAGAAAACTAAGATATATCGAATATCTTTTTCACAGTTGCTTCTAAAATAATTACAATGAGATCATATATATATTTATTCATTGGATTATCATAACATATATACTACATTGGCATGAAGAGTGGACGCGCTAATCTGAAAAACAGGTTATTCCGTTATCTTTAATCCATGCAAAAGTAAATAAAGCTCAAATCTGTGGTAAATCCTTTTTGAAAAAAAGTCGATTATAATTTTTTTTTTCATCAAATTGACGTATGTTCTATGAAGCGAGAAAGCTTGGCTATCGAAAAAAGAAGGTTTTGTCTAAGATTGGTGCTTAGTTTATTTTTCTTGGATTAACATTAAATAAGTTTCCAGACATGTTTCGTATGGACATTTTTATTGATAGTACACACATGAAACTCGAGCCCCCTTCCAAGTAATCTCCTCCAGCTGAAATGCACTTGTACCATTTCAACAACTTCTGGAAGGCCCCGTGGAAGTCATCTTGTGAGAGCGTGTCAGTGACCTTCGTCACAACATCTTTCATCTCCTCAATTGTCTCATAATAACAGCCTCGGGGCTTAGGGAATAACCAAAAGTCACAGGGAGCAAGGTCTGGACTATTGGGAGGTTGAGGAACTGTCTTGATACCCATCTTGGTCATATAATCTGTGACAAGGAGGGAGTTGTTGACTGGTGCATGGTCCTGGTGGAAATGCCACTGACCCGATTTAAAGAGTGCTGGCTTCTTCTGACGGAATATCTTCCTAAAATCCCTTAAAAACTCAACATAGTAAACCTAATCCTAGCCTTAACCCTGGGCCAATCAACTTTTGTGTATTGACTTCCTTACTCCTCGCACATCTCTCATCATCCCTCACAGGCTCCCTTCCTTCCTTGAATCTCTTATGCCACTCAAAGACTGATGCAAGATGGTCGAAAAGCAGTTTGAAGCATTCCATAAGTTTCTGCGGTATTTCTCCCAGTTTAAAACAATTTTATTGCATACCGTTCATCTACATTGTCTTTGCGTCCAGATTGCATTTTTGAAATTCACCAGCTATGAAAATCAGGCTTTAATAGGGTGTATTCCAATTCCTACTGTAGCGGTTCATTTGAATCTGAAATCATAAAAATTGGTCAGTCGTCTCATGAGATATAAAGCTATATAAAGATATATACTGAATTTTTAAGAGTCTAGGTCAATTTTCAATGTCAGTACAAAAAAGTCTGGAAACTTATTGAATACATAAAGTATATATATATATGTGTGTGTGTGTATCTGTAGTCATCCACAGACAGATCTGTTTCGTTTTATCAGACATAATCAGTGTGGCTAGACAGTATCTTCCCGTAGTTGGGATCGAATCCCGGTTGACTCAAACGACAAACCGAAGCGTCTAACCATTCAGCCACGAGGTGATATTAGCTGCGAAGTAAATTTTAAACGGTTATGAATCACAATTACAAGGTTTGTCTAAAAAGTAATGGGGCTATTTTTATATTCTCGGTTTGTAAGTTTAATAGAACCTAAACTGATAAATTCTGATCTTGACGCCGTGTGAAAACATTTAGTACTGATTTCTTTCTTATTTTCTTGGGTCTACTGAACAATTAATATTGGTATATTCGTATTTAGTTAAGCGTTTTTTCAACAACAGACCGCAACTCTCTAAAGCAGCGTTAGGCGTTTAAATTCTATGACAAATTTTTATCTAACTCCACATAATGCAATTAAAATGATCGTATAGAGGTCAAGTTTATCCCGGAAGCAGCTTTGTACGTGGCCCAAGGGATTTTAGAATGTTTTTGAGACCGTAGAAATTGAAATATGTTAAATTTATCAGTTACTCGCAAAAGTGACATAAATATGGACTATCATCAGATCTGATCGACGTTTTACTCTTAGTAATGGTTTATTTCCTATTAAATTTGAATCACTTCGATACATATTGACTATGGAAGAATCTATGAAGTAAATCTACACAAAACTGATAATAAGATGATCACAATCTCACCCTCCCTCCCCCCCTCTCTCTCTCTCTCTCTCTCTCTCTCTCTCTCTTTCTTTCTTTCTTTACGCATGTCTATATATCTCACTCTCTGCGTCTTCGTGTCTATCTTTACTTATTTGTCTTATTCTTTCCATTTCGTCTGTTTGTCGATCTCTCTCACCCTCTGAAAGACATAAAAGCCAAAAAGAATATCATTGTTCATCAGCTGCTTTTAGCCATCCTCACAATCATTTTCTGTTCCCATAATTCAACACACAGCTCCGTGTTCGCCATTTAAGAACTGTTGAGAAAAGACAACAGTTTGTGATTGACATCTGAAGATAATGTCCGTTGTCAAAATTCCAAAATTGTTTGCAGAAGTGAGATAAGTGTATTTCTTGTTGCATAGTTTCGCAACAGAAATATTTCAAATGTGATGAAGCTCTTTGTAGTTGAGTTCATGAGTCTGCCAATACTTATTCTTAGAATCTTATATAACGAACTTCTATATGCGCCGATATCAGTCAGTTAGGAAACACCGTCAAATGCTTTGTGATCAATAAGATTATGACAATTTAATAATGTCAGTGTGCTGCAATATCTTCATCGAAATGCCCTTTTTTTCTTATGATTTTGCACACATCAAATGCCTGACGAATTACGAACATATATAAGTTAATGGTTGTCACGCACGTAATTAAGAATAGTTTATTCTGTAACAGTAAAATATGAATCAATATATCATAACTGTTTGGTTTGGAAGGTAGCTGTTTATCTTCAAATTTATATACAAGATTGGTTAAATCTGAGTTTCAGATATGTTTTATTCAGATTTTAGACTTGAAACACAGCAATTCTAAAATAAATAAACAAATATATGAATTAGTAAAAATACGATAATATAACGCGAAATTATTTAAAACGTAATTGTCTGAGTTTCTTGGGTTTAGTTTCCATTTCAAAACATTCCCGCAAGTATCGATGCTTTGTGTTTCAATCTAGCAAAAAATTTAAATTAGTGAAAAAAAAACATAATCCTAAAAGCCGATTGAATTATTGAATTTATCGGTATCCCAACCTCTCTGTGTTTA